>QZML01000030.1:1172164-1188468 GCA_016801275.1 Hystrix brachyura
CAACATCCTCAGCTCCGGCACCTCTCGTCTCTCTCTGCCCACCGACCCTGCTCTCTCACCTCCCTTCGGACACCATGGCCACCTGCAGCCGCCAGTTTGTCTCTCTCTGCCCACCGACCCTGCTCTCTCGCCTCCCTCCGGGCACCATGGCCACCTGCAGCCGCCAGTTCACCTCCTCCAGCTCCGTGAAGGGCTCCTGCGGCATCGGGGGCGGCTCCAGCCGCATCTCCTCTGTCCTGGCCCCCAGCACCTACGGGGGCCTGTCGGTCACCTCCTCCCGCTTCTCCTCCGGGGGAGCCTGCGGGCTGGGGGGTGGCTACGGCGGTGGCTTTAGCAGCAGCAGCAGCTTTAGTGGAGGATATGGTGGTGGCCTTGGGGCCGGCTTCGGTGGTGGCTTTGGTGGTGGCCTTGGTGGTGGCTTTGGTGGCGGCCTTGGCGGTGGCTTTGGTGGTGGGGCTCCTCTCTGGCAACGAGAAGATCACCATGCAGAACCTCAACGACCGCCTGGCCTCCTACCTGGACAAGGTGCGTGCGCTGGAGGAGGCCAACGCCGACCTGGAGGTGAAGATCCGGGACTGGTACCAGAGGCAGCGGCCCACGGAGGCCAAAGACTACAGCCCCTACTTCAGGACCATCGAGGACCTGAGGAGCAAGGTGGGCAGCTGTGCTGCAGTGGCCCTCGGGGACACCTTTGGAGCAATCCCATTTCACAGACAGGGATACCAAGGTCCCCTGGGGAGTGGTGGCCACGGGTTCCTTTCTAGAACCTCTGTGTCTGGTCTGGGACAGGAGCCCTGAATCTCTGCCTGTACCTGCGTTCGGCTTCTCAGCTGCAGCCCGGGGTGGGTGCAGAGGGTGCCTTGGCCTTCCAGGAAGTGCAGACCCTGACTTGCCAGCTGGGCGATCCCCAGGTTTGAGGGCTCATTGTGCCCTTCTCCACTTTTCGCCCTTGAGTGGAAAGGGCCTTGCTGATCCCTGTCCTTTTGTCCCTGGCGTAGATCATCTCGGCCACCACGGAGAATGCACAGTCCATCCTGCAGATTGACAACGCCAGGCTGGCGGCCGATGACTTCAGGACCAAGTGAGCGGGCCCTGCATTAGGCTGAGGATGGAGGGCGGGGACCTTGGGCAGCAGACCTTCCCTCCTTGGGAGCAGCGAGGATGGGGCCTGAGCCTCTGGCCTCGGTGCCTCCAGGTACGAGCACGAGCTGACCCTGCGCCAGACGGTGGAGGCCGATATCAACGGGCTGCGCAGGGTGCTGGACGAGCTGACCCTGGCCAGGGCCGACCTGGAGATGCAGATCGAGAGCCTGAAGGAGGAGCTGGCCTACCTGAAGAAGAACCACGAGGAGGTGGGCGCTGCTGACCTTGGGGGGGTCCAGGCTGGTTTGGGGGAGCTGCCAGAGCCGCCTGGCGCCAGAAGAGGGGTCTGCTGATCTGACCGTCCCTCTGTCCCTCCCCAGGAGATGCTTGCCCTGCGCAGCCAGACCGGCGGAGACGTCAACGTGGAGATGGACGCGGCCCCCGGTGTGGACCTGAGCCGCATCCTGAACGAGATGCGTGACCAGTATGAACAGATGGCCGAGAAGAACCGCAGGGACGCCGAGGCCTGGTTCCTGAGCAAGGTGGGGCCTGGGCCTCACACGCCTGCAGGCCCGTCCAGTGGGGAGGCTCTGGGGGGACCTCACGTTCTTCTCTCCCATCCCAGACTGAGGAGCTGAACAAAGAAGTGGCCTCCAACAGCGAGCTGATCCAGAGTGGCCGCAGCGAGGTCTCGGAGCTCCGCAGGGTGTTCCAGGGTCTGGAGATCGAACTGCAGTCCCAGCTCAGCATGGTAGGAAGGCCGGGCCCCACTCAAACCCCTGTGACCGGAAGTGGGACCGGAGGGACCACTGGACACTGCAAAGACGGGGAAATTAAGGCCCAGATGGCGGAGGAGCTTTCCCCAAGTCCTCAGCACCCAGGCTGGGGTCAAGACCCGGGGACCCTTTGGGAAAAACTCCTAGAGACCTTGCGGGCCGGGCCGACCTCCTCCTCTGACCGCCCTCTCTCCCACGCACAGAAAGCATCCCTGGAGAACAGCCTGGAGGAGACCAAAGGCCGCTACTGCATGCAGCTGGCCCAGATCCAGGAGATGATCGGCAGCGTGGAGGAGCAGCTGGCCCAGCTGCGCTGCGAGATGGAGCAGCAGAGCCAGGAGTACAAGATCCTGCTGGACGTGAAGACGCGGCTGGAGCAGGAGATCGCCACCTATCGCCGCCTGCTGGAGGGCGAGGACGCGCAGTGAGTGGCCACCCGGCCCTGCCTGCCCACCCCTCAGCCCCCTCTGCTGCTGCCAGTGCCCCTAACACACCTTTTTCTCCCCGCAGCATCTCCTCTGGCCAGTCCTACTCCTCCAGAGAAGGTGAGAATCTGCCCTCCCTGTGGGGTGGGAAAAGCCCTCTCCCAGGAGCCACCGGGCCGGCTCGGCACCCTCAGCCCTGCTCACCTCCCTCCTCTCTCCTGCAGTCTTCTCATCCTCCTCATCCTCGTCTTCGCACCAGCCTCGGCCCATCCTCAAAGAGCAGAGCTCGGCCAGCTTCAGCCAGGGCCAGAGCTCCAGGAACTGACCTGCCTCGGCCAGACTGCATCCTGCCGCCTGCTGCCCTCGCCTCCCGGGCCTGGTGCGGGCTCTGAGCCCTGCACAGCCCTGCTCTCTCCCCTCCCCTCCGCTGGTGCTAGGCTAATAAAGCTGCTCTTGGTTGATGCAAACGAATCCACGTGGTCTCTGTCCTTGAACTGAGGTGGGGGAGTTGGTGGTGTCTCCCCAAAACCCAGAGGGTGCAGCAGACAGAAGCCCTCGGAAGAGCTTGGAGAGTCTCGCAGAAGACTCCTGACCCTCACAGGGGCCTGGGGACGCAGGAAGGGACCCACAAAAGGCTCTTTCCTTTTCCTGACCAGCATGCCTGCGAGGCCCTGTGCTCGGCCCATTTTGGGGTTGACGATCTCAGGGATTCAGGAGGGCCGAGTGCCTGCCGCCTCCTCCATCTTCCTCCTCTGGGGACCTGGGCACAGCCCTGCTGCTCCTGGGGGCCTCTTGCCACCCATCTCCCGCTCCTGATTTCTGCCCAGGGACCCGCTCACGAGCCTGTGGCCAAGGTCGGGCTCAGGATGGGCGGGGACCCCAAGCCAGCAGCCCACCGTGGCTCCTCTGCCCCCAGTCTGAGCTCAGCCTGGCTGTCCTTATCCTTCCTTGAACTGGGACCACGGGCGGCCCTTCCCGGCCGATTGCACAGCCCACATCTCTCAGGCACCCTTCTTTCTTCCTGGATGCCTTCCATATTTAAAACTTTCAATACAAAAAAAACAAACAAACAACAAAAAAACGGAGTTATGTCTGTACAACATCAGAACACTTGTGTGTGAAAAAGATTCATCTCCAGGCTGGTTCCTCCTCCTTCTTTCCCTTTCAACTCAAACTGTCTCTTTTGTCTCCTCATTTCTACATAACAGGCTTACACTGCCATTTCTTCGTCTTTCAGGCGTACTTTTGAACTCGCGGTGATCCTCCTGCCTTAGCCTCCTGAGTGCTGCGGTGACACCTGTGCGCCACCACAGCTGGCTTCTGTTGTAGTTTTTAATCACTTATCTTCTTGCGCTAAAGGATGAGGATTTAGACCTCTTACTTACGGTGCCACCACTCCGAAATTCTCCTTCTTCCCTTCTTCCCACTTTCTTCTATATTCAGATTTTTGATTAGAGAAATGTTAAATGTTTGCTTTATTATGACTATTTCTATATTTCTTGTTGTTAAACCACGTTTCCTTGGAATAAATATCTCTTCTTCAATTTTCTTAGGTTTTCTATATACCAGTCATTGGCTATTTCCTAATTCGCTGCTGGAAATACACTTCTCTGTCTCTGTCTCTGTCTCTGTCTCTGTCTCTATCTGTCTCTCTCTCTTTTTGAGAGCAAGCCTCACCATGTAGCCCGGACTGGCCTTGAGTTTGTGACCCTCCTGGCTCAGCCTCTTGAGTGCTGCGATTACAGGGCTGTATCAGTATGCCTGGCTCCTCCTTTTTTTTTTTCTTCAAGGCGTTGAGGATTGAACTCAGGGCCTTATGCATGCTAGGCAAGTGATAAACCACTGAGGCACACCAACAGCCCTTTTTAGTTTTTATTTTGAGATAGTTGGCCAGGCTGGGTGTGAACTTGCAATCCTCCTGCCTCAGCCTCCTAAGTAACTGGGATTACAGGTGTGTGCTGCTGCACCCAGCTGCTATGTCTTCTCTGGACGAATTAACACTCTGGGTGGTCCATCGGCTCAGCTTCTTGAAGACGCCCTTCCTGCAGCTCTTTGTCCTCCTGCCTCAATCAGTCCCAGGTGCTGGCTGGATCTGCAGCCAGACTGTCATCCTGGTGTCTCCCTTCACCATCGTCCTGGGCATCTGTCCTTTTTTCCCATTAGGAGCCATCGTTTTCTGGATCCTGTGCCTCCCCCTTTTAACCCCTCTTCCTTTCACTTAGTGACGCACACCCTCCAGCAGTTTCCCAAGAAAAGAGTCGCAGGGATTGACCTGGAAGATTTTGAGATCCTTCGCGTCTGGAAAGATCTTGGCCCTCATGAGAGATAGTTTGGCTGGGTATAAAATTCCAGGTTGGCTATTGTGTTACCTCAGCATTAGAGGGTGTCTCTCGCGTCTTGGCATCTGGTGTCGCTATGAGCAGTCTTAAACCATTGTGGCTGCACATCCTTTGTACCATCCTTTGCCCACTCTGTCCCTAGAAGCTCTGTGGGTCTCCTCTGTCCCCAGGCTGGAGCACCACGAGTGGTTCACCGGCATCTGTCGGCTCGGGCACCGACATGGGCACTTCAGGTCTTCTGTTCTGGTAAATTGTCTGTGGTCATGATTTCCCCCTCCGTCTTGTTTCATTCTTTCTAGAGCTCCTCTTTTTCCTTTGCATCCCATACAACTTGCGTTTTTTCTGTTTTCTGAGAAATTTCCTTAACTTTGTCATGTAAACCTATTGTTTAGAGTTTTAAAAAATCTTCTGTATTTTTAGCACCCCATAGTTCTGGATATTTTTCAATAGTCACTTGTTCTTGTTTTAAGATGGCATATTTTCCCTTATGTCTTTGAGCCCTTTAGTTGTGGCTCTGCCAGTTCTTCTATATCTATCATCATCTTGGTTTCCTCTGGGACCCATTTACCCTGTGTGTGCTTTACTTTCTCCATCTTTTACATTCTTTTTTCTTTCTCTCTTTCTTTTTTATTACTGGGGATTGGACCCAGGGCCTTTGCACCAAGCTACCTCCCCCACCCTTCTTCTGTTTTTTACTTTGATACAGTGTCTTGCTAAGTTACTAGGCTGACCCTGCTGGCCACTTGGCAGTCACTCCATCTGGGCACGAGAAGGAGCGTCGCCATACGGACAGAGCGTGTGCCAGTTTGAGTCCCGTATTAGCCGGCGGCGGAGAGTGGGCTCACACACCAAGGGACTCTTGGGAACTGATGTGACGCAGAGCGGGGTTTTCATAGGCAGAGGGCAATTACGTCAGCATCACAGGATTGTTATCAGAAACTGTAATCACGTCAGAATCACAGGATTGTTACAGAACTGTCCCTTAATACATTTTTCAAGAAAAGCAGTTTATCATTGGCGCTGGCAATGCGAGGTGCAGTCTGTTCTGCCCCACAGAAGGTGGCTTTATGTGGGGCTTGCAGAGAGCTCACAGTTCAGCAAAGGTCAGTTTCCCACGGAGGCCGCCTAACAGGGAAGAGCTAGGATAAAGTGGAGGCACTTTGGCCGTCACAGTTGTGTGAGTATGTGTGTACAGCAGGAAGGCTTGCCGTGGTAGGGCTCACACAGAAATATGGAATGATTGGGTAGGGAATGAGCACGTTCATCGGAGGAACCCAAGTGCCAGTACCCTTCTCACTCGGGCGGTGTCTCCTCAGCGTGGATGCTTCCGGGAAGCTGTATGGGGAAGGGGGCTGGGAGGGTCTGTCCCAGTTAATCTGCTAACTGAAGATTTCACAGTGTTAATGCACCCTCCGTCCTGTCTGGGGTCTCTGGCTCGGAGTCCCTTGGAGTACGTCCTTGGAGTAAACCTCCAGTCTCTCCGGGGCCGAAGGAGAACTGGTCGGCCCAAAGCAAGTGGGGGGAGGAGGGAGGAACTATGGAGTCCTCCTTGCTTTTGATGCCCAGCGCCCCTGACTCCGTGACTCTCCAGGCTTCTGATGTGTGACCAGCTAACTCTTGACCCCTCACTGATTTTTCTTTGTGTCTTCCAGGCTCCGACATTTTGTTGCTGTAACCTCCTTCCTGCTCCTTGTCTGTATGGATTTTATCCATTCCCAGTGATTTTAGTTGTGTCAGCAAGTGAAGACAGACCGCACACTTAGCCTGCCAGTTGAACCCGAAGTCCCTCCCTGCCTTACGTGGTAGAATCGTACTCATCCTTCAAGGCTGCTGAGCCTGATTCATCGTGTTATAATGGAGGACCATTGTTAATTGTTCAGCAAACATGGCTGTCTCTTTATGATCATCAGCCATGTCCCTCAGATCACAGGGTGAACCTATGACTCACACTGAACCCCAGATCTCAGCATACTTGGTATCTACTTGTACCAAGTTTCTTGTTCATAAATACGAACACCATGTAGCCAGGTTGTCTTTAAACTCATGACGATTCTCCTGCCTCAGCCTTCCAGGTGCTGAAATTACAAGTGTGTGCCACCATGCCCGGCTATATATATGTATATATGTACTACAATTATAAATGCAATTACACTGAATATCGATACCATTTTGCATTCAAATTTTCAGTGCTAGGGATCAAACTGGAGCCTAATACACACCGAAGGAGCACTCTGTCCCTCAGCTACACCTCCAGCCTCAGTTTTTATTAACAGTGTAATAGAAATACTTTCTTAACATCTTTCTGCTGAACACTTTCACAGAGATTTTCGATTATTTCCCCGGGCTAAATTCCCAGAAGTATAATTACTGAGAGGATACAACAGTTTTAAAGTGTTTGATTTGTGTTGCCAAACTGATTTAACGAGAAGTCGCAGCGATTTGTATAATTCGCCCACAGGAATGGGCATGTTCGCCAGTTTTCAGTATTGTCTTTCAGACACCTCGGTGAATTGACTCACCTGTCACTTTCAAGGCTGATGTCAGGGGAGGACCTTTACCCAGAGGCGCAGTCCCTGTTAATAAGCGACCGTGGGCCGTGCACACCTACCTGAGCAGTTCGGTGTCCAGAACTCAGCTGCTCCTGCCCGGCCGTGAGCTGCTTCAGAGAAGCAGTCTGTGCAGGGTCTGAGGGTGGACATCTCTCATCTGCCGGCCCCAGGGATGTCCCATGAAAAAGAGCCCCCCTTGACACACAGGAAGGGAGATCTGTATTAGTTAGCTTTGAGTTGCTATAATGAAATACCTGGTGCAGCCAGGCGCGGCGGCGCACGTCTGTAGTCCCAGCACTTGGGAGGCTGAGGCAGGAGAATGGCTGTGTGTGAGGCCAGCCTGGGCTATATAGAGAGTCCACGGCCAGTCTGAATTACAGAGTGAGACCCTGTCTCAAAAAGAAAAAAAGAAACCCGATGGTGGGTAGCATTATGAAGAAAAGAGGTTTGTTTTCCTCGTGACGCTGGAGGTTTAAGGTCCAGATTGGGCAGGGCCCCATTGGCTTGGACCTTGGGATGGATGACCTTGCTGGCAGAACCCTGGTACAGCATCCAGTATCATGTGGCAGGAGACAGCGTGCGTGGTCTGGCCTCTGTCCCTCTTTCTGCAAAACTATCTGGACTCACGCATGGGGCTGTACGCTCATGACGTTTGCTAACCGACCGCCTTCCAGGGGCCCAGACTCTGAATGCTCTAGCTGGGCTCACTCCTAATGCCTTTAATGCCGGCTTTGGGTTTGAACTCACGCACGATTTCAGGGTGGGGTGCAAACAGTATTCAGGGCAGAGCAGGGCCTAAGTCATTAGGAGGGAAAGTGACTAAGGGAAAAAAGAAGAAAAAAGGAACTTCCTTGGGGTTACCAAGCTGCTGAGAACCAGAACTGTGCTGCTCCTATTCGTCACTGCCTCTTTCTCCCCCTTGGTCCCCAGGTTGGACCAGCACCTCAACTCACCTACCTCCCAGCCCTTCATATAGTTTTAGTTTGAGGCAGGGTCTTGTTAAGTTGCTAAATTGCCCAGGCTGAGCATGAATTTTTAATTTTTCTCTTTATTTTATGAAAAAATAAAACATTTTTCATAATCAAATAATAAGAGAATAACAACAGTTATTATGCTGTGTGTCATTACCTTTGAAGTAGTTCCTCTGTACAAGACATAAATAAAAAAAGATTCTTACAAAAAGAATCAGACAATAACACAAACTTTCTTTTCAGTGAACTAAGATAAACTTTTAGTATACATGAAACAAATTAGCATATATATTGACTTCTTTTTAAAACAATGGAATATATAATTTGGGGAAGTATTTGAACTTCTTCCTACTTCTTATTTATTTCTTCTATTTTGCTCTTTATTTGTCAAATATACATGTATATATATTATATAGTGTTTCTCATGTAAGAGAAACCGTGTGATATTTGGCTTGTGTGTCTGATTTATTTCACTTAACATTATGTTCTTAAATTGCATCCGTTTACCTACGAATACCTCAAGTTTACCCTTTTATGGCACAGTAGTACTCCGTTGTGTATAAACACCACATTTTCCTTATCCATTCATCTGTTGATGGGCATATATGCTGTTTCCAAGATCTAACTATTATAAATTGTGTTGTTATAGATGTGGGTATGTGCGCATTCCTATAATATGATGATTTTAACTCTTTTGGGAAGATACTCGGGAGAGGGGTCGCTGGGTCAAACATAATTTCTACTTTTAGTTTTTTGAGGAATCTCTAGAGCCTGAACTTCCGATCCTCCTGCTTCAGCCTCCCAGAGTGCCGGGATTACAGGTGTGGGCTACCACACGTGGGAAGACACAAAACATCTCACGCCTTCTTTTGAGGACGGTATCCAAGCAGGACCCCCAGTTTCCCTTCGATGAGGGCCCCCACTTTTCTATCTGGAGATGGCTTGTGCCTGAATTTCTCAAACTAAGATTCACCCCAGCCAGGACCAGGCTGCTTTCGGCCCTGGCTGCCTTGCCCCTCCTGGGGATCCTGGATCTGAGAGAAGCTGAGTACTCTCCATGTGCCTCGTAATTTTATTTTGAACGCACCTCAAATTCCTCATGCTTGAGTGAGTGTCAATGCTGGTGAAATATTGTTTGAGATAATTGCATCGAGGGCTGAAAGGAGGACTGGAGTAAGAGTTAATAACAGCCTGTAAAGTGCATCTGCTGATGTAAATGAATTCGCGGCTGAGCCGTGAAGCTCTGCTTTCTTTGGGCTCATTGTTTCCGAGAGCCGAAAAGCTGTAAAAAGCCGTCATGGTCATGGGCGTCTGAGATAAGCGACGGCTCCTGCTGCCGCTTCCCACTGCTGTGGCTTGGTCAGGACCTTCTGACGGCTCCCTGGGAGAAAAACAGATGAACCTGTTCTGCTCAGCACAGCAGCTCTCAGACCGGGTTTAGAATCGCTGCTCTTTCAGGTTTCCGTGGAGCTGTCCTGGGCGACCAGAGGGGCAAGGAAAGCAGAGCCCCTGGGGCAGGGATGGAGGGTGCTGTGGGAGAGGGCGCCGCGGCACCCCACCCTCCAGGCAGAGCACCTGCCTTCCTCTGATGGCCCCGTAGCTCTCTGTGCAGACCCAGGCTGCGAGGCCGAGACCCCCATCTGACTTCACCCTGTTCACGCTGCGGCTGCAGGGGGCCCCCTTTCTCTTCCGGGCACAGTGTGGTTACCCAGGAAGCTGATGCCTTCTTTCCTCCTAGCATTTATTGATCATAAGAACTATGTGACAGCTAAAGAGAAATGCAGAAAAGGAGAACAGGCATCCATTGCTCCAGCCCCGGAGTTTCTCTCTCCTAGACTACGTTCCGGCCTTGTTAGCAAGGGTGACCTTCAAATTACGTAAGGGGACCTCATTTAATGTTCCAGTAATAGAAATAAAAGACCAGTGTAAAAGGCCTGTGTGCAAGGATATTTATCGCCGTGTTATACGTAGAGACAGAAAACGGAAAACAAAGTTTCTACTGGTAGTGTGTGGATTGTAGAAGTCATGGCCCACTCATACCATCAAGAACTAAGTGGCAGTCACGGTCCTGAAATTGGACTTATGTCAGGGGCAAGGGGGTTTCTCCAGGTTGTATGGAGGGCGAAAAGTACAAACAGTGCCATGGTTTCGCTTGTGTGAAACACAATAATCAATCCCTCCTTCCTCATTTGCGTAAATGTGTGTAGCATGCGCGTGTATGATGGTATGAAGGCCAGAAGTGGGAGAGATTGCATATGAATTCTCTCTCTCATTTGTTTTTTGAGACAGGGTCTCACTATGTAATTCTGTGGCTACTCACTCTGTAGCCCAGGCTGGCCTTCAGCTCACAGCAATCCTCCTGCCTCAGCCTCCCGAGTGCTGGGCTTGCAGGCCAATCTCAAAACAGAATCTCTTAATACAGATCACCTTGGGGTGGGGTGGGAGGCTGAGGGGAGCAAAGGGGGCAGATAGAGGGGATGAGCAGACCCAGGAAAGATAGGAAAAGGAAAAAACCAGGGTACACATTTGTATACATACTCATAAAATTTTGCATGTGTGAATATGAATAAGGAAATCAAACAAAACACCATAAATGTAATCATTATATATGCAAATATGTGCTTTAAAGTGACAAATAAAATTTAAAAATTGAAGTGGGATAGTAATCCCTTGTAGAAGGTAGTAGAATAATGGGAGGAGGGTCAAGACCAACGTGGATTCCTTTCTTCTTTCTTCCCCCTCTCTCTCCCTCCTTCCCTTTCTCCCTTCTTTTTATCTTTCTTTCCCAGTACTGGGGATTGAACCGAGGGAGCTGCTACCTCGGTCCCTTTCTACGTTTTTATTCTGAGACAGAGTCTCCCTCAGTCTCCCAGGCGGGCCTTGAACTTTTGATCCTCCTGCCTCAGCCATCCCAGAAGCTGGGATTTCAGGCGAGTGCCCCTTCGCCCGCTGGGGCTGGCCTTGAGCATGGACTTGGGCCGATTGCAGCATCTCTCTGAGTTCCGTTTTCTTGTCTGTAGACTCGGTGGGAGCATCCACTGACGGGCACTCGTGTGAAGACCGAGGGCAGTACGGAGTGGACAAAGCACACACAGGCACCTAAGAAATGTCGGCTTGCTCCTTGCCCGTCTGTCCCTTCTGTAGGTAGCGGAGGTGGCCCAGCCGTGCCTGCTCCTGGGCTCTGGCTGTGGTGGTGACGGCTGCGTTCCTGAGGTGAGCCCCAGCGCTCTCGGTCAAGCTACCTCCCGGCTCAGGTGCCAGCTTTCCTCCACACTACAGGGGAGGAAACTGAGGCTGGGGTGGCCGAGCAACTTACTCCAGGCAGGCAACTGGTGGATGGGTGCCAGATGGTCCCCCGGGGGACTAGTGGGCCAGGTTGTGCCCCCCTCAGGCTGCTGGGGGCCAGGTGTTGTGCCGGGCTGCAGTGATGAGCAGCAGCCTCTGGGCCGCCCACGCAGAGACGGCGCCCTCTGTCCCGCCTCTCCCGGCCTTGGCTGATGTCCCCTGGCCCAGGCCAGGCCGGGACGGTGGCCACAGGAAGATGTGCAGCCCCAGGAGAGGCGCTGTGTTGTTAGAAGGCTTGAGGAGGTGTAGACCTGGCCACCCTGAGCCCGCGGTGTTGGCCTTTGGGCTGAGGCTCTAAGAGGGTCTTTATCAGTGCACAGCAATTACGCAGCACGATGGGCTCCTTCTGGCAGACTCCGGCACGCGCATGACGCTTTGACCATCTCCCCGGCCTGTGGCCCCTGCCCTTGCCTCCCTGACCCCTCTTCTCTGCTAGCATCCACAAACGACAGAAAACACACAACCCTGCCCTTCCAAGTCCGCCTTGTTTCCCTTCCCATGACTCTCTCTGGCCCCGTCCCTTTTCCCGCCAATGTCCTGATTTCGTTCTTCTCTGTCTGATGGACTCCGCCGTGTGTCCGTTTCCCTCCCCGCCCGTGAGTGAATGGGCTCCGAGCCAGCTCCAAGCGCGGCTGTCAGGAGTTGCCTGAGAACACGGGGTGCTGGTGTGCGAGAGGGCAGCCATGCCCCTAAGCCGGCCAGGGGACAGCTGCCAGGGGCGGGCCTCGTCTGTCCGCCCGGACCCCTGACTCGGCAGTGTCACTCTGGCAGCCCCTTCTCCACCCCCCTGCCGTCTCCACCAGTGTCCCCACCTGCGCCGCCTCCTTTCCCAGCTCTGTTCTCACCCTGGCCGTTGCCGCCACCGCTGCCATCCCGTGTCGTCCCTCCCAGACCCACCGACGCGGCCACCATCGGCACCACCACCCGCCCCGGACGCTGACCGAGAGGTCAGCTGATAGCACACGGCTGCCGGGGACCCGGTTAGTGGAGCGTCACGGACTTGGACTGAGGGCTCCCCCAGGGGACAGTTCTCTCTGCCAGGCCAAGGCTGGTGGCTTCGGCTGGGGCCTGTGCCCCGCCTGTGCTCCGTCCAGAGGGGAGCTGCTCTTGCCCGGGCTGACCCTTCTTCCTCCTTCCCTCCCACGCTCCTCCCCCAGCCTGGCTCCCCCTTCTGCTTCATTTCACTTGGAAGCAGGGGTGTTTGGGCTGCCTTTGGTCCACCTGGTCTGCCGTCAGACCCCAAACTGTAAGCTCGTTTGTACTGAGCCAGCTTTAAAGTTTCAGGAATTTGCAAGCTGATCGTTAAACTCGGCCAATGGTAGCGATTAATTCGTGTAAGTAAATTAAATTGTGTAAGTAAAGAAAATCCCATTAAAAACAAAGGTAATGAATACAACTCATTACTTCCAATTTATCTTACTGGCATCTGTGTTCTTGTGGTTACTTATGACTTTATTTTTTATTTAAAATTTTTTTTGGTACTGGGGATTTGCATCGAGCTACATCCTCAGTTCTTTTTTATTTTTTATTTTGAGACAGGGTCTCGCTACATTGCCCAGGCTGGGCTTGAATTTGTGATCCTCCTGTCTCAGCCTCCCAGAGTTCTGGTATTACAGGTATGCATCACCACAGTTGGTACTAGTGATTCATTTGTCCCTGGGCTGGGTTTGTTGTGCAACCCTGTGCTGCTCCTCTTCTCGTCTCCGCATCAAGTTACTTTGCCAGGGTTGCTTGAAATTGAGCATGGTGGGGTATTTATACCATCAGAGTCATAGATACTGCACATTGGGGTTGATTCCTTGTCTTATTGATTGTCTAGATTTAAGAACGTAGTGGAAAAATAATGCAAATTAATCTTTTTTTTTTTTGAGACAGGGTCTCACTATGTAGCCCAGACTGGCCTTGAATTTGCAGTAATCCTCCTGCCTCAGCCTCCTGAGTGCTGGGATTACGGTGTGCACCACCACGCCTTGCTTGATGGAGTATTGTGTGTTTCATAATTGCTGCACATCCTTCATGTCAGTACAATTTATAAGAGATGTATGACAAAAATACATATTCCTCATTCCTTCTGGATGGCTATTGTTACCAATTCTTTTTTTTTTTTTTTGGTGGTGGGGATGGAACTCAGGGCCTCATGCTTGTGAGGCAGGCGCTCTAACTGCTGAGCTAAACCTGCAGCGGGAGGGCTATTGTTAAACCTCTTCCCGCACCCACCTATTTAATGAGAACTCAGTAACTCAGGTGTCTTTGCTCGGGTGCCTAGAAACAGATGCCAAGACAGAAGCTCAAGCACAGGAAGCGTTTTGGGTGGTGTCTCAGGGTCTCAGGACACGTGGGGGGTTCGGCAGCAGGAGAGAGCGGGAGGGAGTCAGCAGGACCCGGCAGTTCCTTCCTGGGGAGCAGTGCCCAGTTCTCCCGGCGCAGGGGGAAGCTGGGTCTTCACCCTCCAGGTCCCTCTCAGGCGGGGGGTGGCCGCTGGTGGCCAGAGGAGGCCCTGGGCCAGGTCCTGGTGAGCAGGTGGGGCTCTGGCCGTGAGTGTCCAGGGGAAGTGGCTGCCGCGTGGTGCCTGCCGGGGGCGCGTGGCTCTGTGGGACGCCTGCACACTTAGCGGCAGCAGGGAGGGGACGCCCGGAGCTGCAGCCGCAGGACGCCCAGGCCCTTGCAGGATTCTGGCTGCCTGCACCATCAGGCATGCAGAAGCCTTTCCTGAAAGTTTTCCAAGTCAGGCTGATCCTTTTTTTATTTTCTATTTTGTCATGGGGTCGCACTAAGTCACTAAATTGCCCATTCTGGGCTTGAACTTGCAGTTCTCCTGCCTCAGCCTCCCAGAGCGCTGGGGTGACAGGCCTGCACCACTACAGCCAATTTAAAAGTTGGGTTTCTGTTGCTTGCAACCAACACATGTTCATCAACACACCCCTCCTGCCTCATTCTTCCTTTGTCTGTCTTCTACCTTTGCTGGATACTTCTAGTTTGATGTTACACCCATCCTTAGCCTAAGCTGTCTGAGCCCTCTCTGGACGTTGACACCATGTCCCCACGGCCAGGGCTGTGGAAGCACCAAGTCTGGCTGACGCTGAGCAAACTGGGGCGCTTCCTTGGCTTGTTCCGGTGAGGTCCTGAGTCCCCAGCCCCCTTAGTGGAGGATGGGGAGACCCCAGCCCCCTTAGTGGAGGATGGGGAGACCCCAGCCCCCTTAGTGGAGGATGGGGAGACCCCAGCCCCCTTAGTGGAGGATGGGGAGACCCCAGCCCCCTTAGTGGAGGATGGGGAGACCCCAGCCCCCTTAGTGGAGGATGGGGAGACCCCAGCCTCAGCGTGCAGCCCGGGAGCTCCCACCTCATCCTCCTCAGCAGGTCCCACAGCCCCGGCCCTCCTTCTCTTCTCTGCATTCTGATGCCTGCCATCCTTGGTTCTCCTCTGCCCCCCGCCGGTTGAACTCCAGAGCTAGATTCAAGGGAGCTTTCTCCAGGCAGCCCGAGGCCACCTGCCGTGATTGCCCACCCCGCTCAGTACTCCTGCCAGCCAGACACTGGTGCCTCCCCCAGCTGGCAGGAAACCGAGGCTGGGGGCTGCTGTGGCTTGTCAGGCTCTTGCGGCTGGTCGGGACGGGAGCCAGATTGCACCCAGTTCTGGGGGGGAACCTGCTGCTTCCCTGGTGCCCCTGAGTCCCGGAGTCTGAGGGAGCAGGATGGGTCTGCTGCAAGATGCTGATTGGCTCCCAAAGCACGGGGCACAGCCTCCCTCCTCCTGGCCGTTCCTCCTGACACAGCCTTTCCGCCTGGTGCTGACGCCCCGCAGACTCACTTGCTGTTGCTAGTTCCCACAGCCGCGCCCTCCCTGCTCCACCCTTCGGACCCTTCCTGATCTCAGGCCCTGAGCCCAGCGCCTTTCCGGGAAGCCTCCCGTGTGCTACCGCCCCGCCTGGCTGCTCCCCTGCCCTCAGCCGCTGGGACAGGGAAGGCTCTGGGTGTGGCTGCCCTCCGCCATCAGGCTGGACAGCCCCAGGGCGAGGGCCCCATCTGTCCCATCGGACCCGAGTGGTCACGGTGAACTGATGTGGACACCTGCTACGGGAGGGACACTCTGGCCCCCTAAGTCACTGCGGCGAGCTGTTCAGGGGCGCAGGTCCTGGAGGGGAGAAGCCAGGCACCCAGTGTGATGGGGGGGCTTCCTGGGAGAGGGGGAGCCTGAGCCAGCCAGCCCGAGCCTGGCAGTGGCGACCCTGCTCTCCACGTTCGGGGCACAGGACACCAGCGTGGCTTTGTAGACCCATCCGACAGTGCCAGGGCATCAGGAAGGAGGCTACCGTCCTTGGCACGCAGCATCCCTGCTCTGTGCTCTTATTCTCCTCAGCAGGTCCAGCCTGAGCCGTGAGCTGCACTATGCTCAGCTCGAAGGCCCCCCAGCTGGTTTCAGGCCGCTTCCTCTCTGCTCAGCTGCTTCCTCCCCATGCTCCCTGCAGGGTCAGGGTGGGTGGGGCTCTTCCAGAGGGCTGCCCACCCTCCCATGGCTGGGCTGACTGCCCTTTCTCTGTGCTCTGTTCATCCTTTGCCCACCAGCCAGCTATCCTCCCCACAGTCATCCATCCATCCACACCCATCCATCTACCCACACATCCACCCACCCACCTATTCATCCCTCTATCTACATACATTTCCACCCACCCCATCCATCCATCCATCCATCCATCTATCCATGTCTCCTTCTGCTTCCTTCCTCCCATCCATCCATCCATCTGCCCACCTCCAATCCCCTTCCAATCCCCCACACACCCCCCATCCATCCCTCTGCCCATCCATTCATCCACCCC
>QZML01000030.1:1188779-1205862 GCA_016801275.1 Hystrix brachyura
CCACACCCCCAGCCATCCACCCCCATCCATCCATCCATCCATCCACCCCATCTATCTACGCATCTTTCATCCATCCAGCCCCTGTCCATCCACCCCACATCCATCCATCCATCTATCCATCCATCCACTTGTCCATGTTGCTCACTCTCTTCCATTTATTTCCCTTTTTCCCCCGTCCTTGACTCCCCTCCCTCCCTCTATCCTTCCATCCTTCATTGAGCATCTACTTTATGCCCTACAGGCAACGGCAGTTCCATCTCGAAGCTCTGTGCAGAGCAGTCTTGATCCTGAAGAATGTGAGGGCCTTGGGGAGGAAGGGGAAGGTGGGACATTTAGGCTGAGGCTGGAAGATGCGTGGGGAGGTGGGGCAGCGGGAGGCTGGCCCGGCCTGTCGGGTGGGACTTGATCTCAGTGGGGCATCATGGGTACGGGCTGGAGAACTTGTCATGCTGTCCCTGTTTTGTGAGCTACTAGACAGTCTGTGGCAATCTACTCCTGTCCTTGTCCTGACCTTCGTGTTCTTAACAACCTGATGTGATTCTGGGGTGCAGATGCAGACCCCGCGATCTTCTCATCCTGCCCTACTCGGCGGCCCAGGTGACTCTGCTGCCTGTTTCCACCTTTGAAGCAGGCTGTGTGAGTCTGACACACCCCCCTCTGGGCCCCACGCTCCCCCCTGCAGCCCTCAGAGGTTGATCCGCGAAGGCCGAGGCCCTGCGGGCTCCAACTTTGGCCCGTCATTGAAGAGTGGGGCTGGATCCTGGGCGAGCCGCTGCCTGGCTACTGAGGACAGAGGATCCTCAGCCCCAGCAACGCAGGCGGCATGGCCGGGGCTCGCCAGGGCCGCCCCACACTGGAGTGCTCGGCTCAGCCACCTGCTGTGCTGCCAGGTCACTTGGCCCAGCTGGGCAGCTGGCCTGGGAAAGCAGGGGGCGGCGGCAGCGCGCTCTGGGGAAAGGGTTCCTGGGGCCTCGGGGAGGTGTGCAATCCTGCCCCTTGGCTTCTGCCCGGTCCCCACGCTGGCCCCGCGCTGTGTTCGCACAAGGGACAGCCCAGAGTGCTTGTGTCTACACACAACAGGCAGCTGCTCGCTGGGCAGAGGGGTGGGCGAGGTGAGCGGGCCGCAGAGGAGGGAGGGCGGGGCACAGCTCTGCTGGGAGGAGAGAGGAGGCCAGGCCAGGGGACACGAGCTCCGGGGATCACTGAGCCACTCCGGGCCTCAGGGGGCCTGGGAGACCCTGAGTGCACACTTTGGGCCGCAGGCCTGGCGGAGGACCCTGGATGTCCGTGACTAGGGAGCCGAGTGCAGCGGGCGCAGGGACGTCCAGGAGTGCCGAGCGTCCCTCCTCTAGGCCTAGACCACCCCAGTCTCTCCCAGAGCCACCGTCCTCCAGGGGTCCAGAGCGGGTCCTCCTGAGCCCAGCGGGCGGCAAGAGCGTTCTCCGCCCGGTAGACTCTGAAGCAGCAGGTGAAACCAAAGAAGCGGGATTCGAGACTGTAAGTATCTCCCTCAAGGTCTGTAGTAGGGAAAGCAGGACAATTCCATCAGCTGCCACCTTAGCGAGTGGCAGAGTCAACACCACCAGCAACAGGACACGTCGTGGTCTCTGCCCCTCATGCCGGGAGGTTGCGCGGAAGACAGCGATGTCGTTTCTGGGGTTTCTCGCTACAATGCATGATGGCCTCAGTGTGATCACGGGAGAGAACCCAAACTGGGGGACGTCCTACAAGGTCACTGGTCAGTTCTCTTCACAAGGGTCAAGGTCATGAAGGACAGAAAAGACCCAGAGCGGTCACAGATGGGAGGAGACGAATGCCATGTGGGATCCTGAATTATTCTCTGCAACAGAAACAGCACATGAGTGGAAAATCAATGTTGAAAATTGTTTAATGCTCGCCAGGCATGGTGGCGCATGCCTGCAATCCCAGTACTCAGGGGAGGCTGAGGCAGGATGATTGCTGAGTTTGAGGCCAGCCTGGGGTGCATAGTGAGTCCAAGGCCAGCCCGAACTACATAGTAAACTTAAAAATAAAAAGTGCTTTCTTTCCCAGAGCAACTATCTATTGGTGAAGGAGCCGGAGAATTGGGTGGTGGGAAGTATAGACCCAGGACCAGGAATCATGCGCCTCTCTGTGCCCAGCCCACATTATCCTAATGTGCTGAGCTCAAAACTGCTTCCAGATCAGCCTCACTCACTCACACCTTATCACAGCGTCTCCATGTCCACTGCGAGGATGGCACGGATCTGTGGCACAGGGAGCTCTGGACAGCGTCTTCCCAGTTCTGGTCTAAGTGGGACCTCAGAATGTGACCTCACTTATGAAGGACAAGATGAGATTGCACTGGACTAGGGTGGATGCTGAATCCAGTGGCACCCTTGTGAGAGACAGAAAAGGACCCAGAGACACCCCGAGGGAAAGTCCTGGGGAGATGGAGGAGAGCTTGGAGCTCTGCCACAGGCCGGCCTCCAGGACCTGGTGGCAGCGGGAGGGATCCCCCTGCCAGCACCCTGTGGTCCTCTGGTCTCTGGGACCCAGAGGGTGCTTCTCTGTTGTTTTAAATCACCGAGCTTGTGGTCCTTGGGTGTGGCAGCCCCAGACCCCAAGGCCTGTGCTTTTCTTGGGTTGGGTGCTGATTTAAGTAATGCCGAGGTACGGGATCCCCTTCTCCTCTTTGGGGATGTGGGCTTCTGTATGGCAGGGATGGCCTCTCCCTCTAGATCGTGGCCTTGGAGGGCAGGGGCTGTGCCCTTCTTGGACTGGGCTCCTCCTTCCTTAGATGCCACCCTGGTGCCCTGTCCAGCCCTCCACACACAACGCGGGTTATGTGGGGGCTGCCCGGTCCTGGCTGCTTCACCTGTTTGGGTTGGCACAGGGGCTGCCATCTGAGAGGCGGGGCAGGAGACTCACTAACCGCAAGAAGCACCGCCCAGGGCTCCTCCTCGGCCCTCCTTCCCGGGCAGAGCCTGCCTGGGAGCCCTGGGTAGGGGCAGAGTCTGAGTTGATGCCCACCCTGGCCTGTAACCCCTGCCCAGTGACCTCGGCTTCTCAGAGTGCCAGGTGCAGCAGGAAGGTGGGGTGCCTGGCTGGGGCCTTGGCAGCTCCCTGGTCCCGTGCCCGCTGGTGTCTGTGGCACTTAGTGTTCCATGCTGGGTCGGGTCCAAGCACGAGGGCCGGCAAAGGCTCCTCTTACACGTCGAGCGTGGGTCCCTGTCACTGGCGGCTGCCGTGTTAATCTTTTGGGTTCCGCTGGAGGAGAAAGAGCAGGGAGAGAAGGGGAGAGGCGGGAGCCTCTTTGGGGGTCTACTGAATTGGATGAGGGAGAGTCTGTCCTTCCTGGTAGAGGGGAGACAGCGAGGGGGGTCACCGAGGAAGCTGGGGTCGGGCCCTGCACCCGGGCCCTGCTCCCCCAGCTCTCTGGATGGGGCATCTTATTCCCCACGCTCGGCCAACAGCAATGTGTGTCCCTCAGCCGAAGTCCCTGCCGCCTCCCTGGGGAAATTGCAGGCTGGGTCGGGGTGGGGACCTTGCTCTGGAAGGAGATTAGGGCGTCTGTCCGGGCAGGTGGAGCCGGGTGGGGCTGGCTTACTCACATCCTCAGGAGTCCTGGGCCTGCAGATTTCGGGAGCCCCAGGCCTCAAGACTGTGCCGGCATCGGGCCCTGCGCGCCTAAGCCCTATGGGTGGGGGCTCCCTGACTCCGGCTTCTTTCATGGCGGGCGGGGGTGGGGTGGCAAGAGGCTCTGCTCCCCACTGGGAGCGGCTGGTCCTGGGAAAGCGCTGGAGCCTCCAGCGGGGCTGTCGGGGCCTGTAGGGGAGGTGGGCCGGCCAGGCAGCCGCAGACATGACCACATTCCTCTTCACCGCCTTCCGCCTGCGGGTCCTGGGCGAGGGGCTTGGGCGGGCCGGAAGGGGCTGCTTCGGGAGGTGAACAGCTCAGTCTCGGTGTGCGAACTTCCAGGATGGGGCAGCTGGACCCCCAGAGACACACCCTGGCCCCGCCACTCTGCCCACACCCCGGGCACAGTCCTGCCAACTCCTGGACCTCTTGGGTCAGCCCCACAAGGGGTTCGAGTGTGGGTGCCTGAGTCAGTCCCACCCCCAGCAGGGCTGCAGCTGGGGGGGGTGTCTGAGAGGACAGGAGGGGCTGGGAGTAAAAGTCTTCTCAGCCAGTGGTGTGGTGACGCACGCCTGTAATCCAAGTACTTGGGAGGCTGAGGCAGGAGGGTTTCGGTAAGTTCAAGTCCAGCCTGAACTACAGAGTAGAGCCGGTCTCAAAAAACAGAAAACCTAAAACAAAGAAATCCTTGGGCACAGGTGGCAGCAGGCATGGCAGGTGGTTTTTACCCCCACTCTGCAGATGAGCAGACTCCCAAGTGTAGACAGCAGAGGCAGGTGGGGCTCGCCCAGCTCCCTGCTCTTTCCCGAGGGCTCTCGCTGTGCCCACGGGGCTGCCTGCCCTTGGCCACACTGAGCAGCCCACGCCTTGTCCCTGTCCCTGGAGGTGTGGTGGGCGTTAGGGTCAGGCCAGGGCCGCGTGGGTTTCCCTCAGTGAGTCACGGCCACCTGGCTGTGACAGGCTGGGACCCTCTTGTCTCTCCTAGTGGGTGATGGGGTCATCTGTTACCTGCGAGGGGGTGCCCAGGTGCCGGGGAACCAGCAGGTCACCAGGGTCACCATGTGGAGGCTGTGTTCTGCCATCTGGCTGGGCCCAGGGTGCAGGGTCCTGCGGCTCCCGGCCGATGGGAAGGAAAGTGTAGCCTGCAGGCCCGTGCCTCCCCAGTGAATCACACCTGGCGGGACAAGAAAGCCCCAAACACTCCAAACAATGAGTTTCCAGTAAAATATGACAGACGTGATGAGGTGGAGGAGGGAGGGAGCTGCCTGGGAGCTGGCACTGGCCCCAGGGTGATGAAAGCCCAGGGGAATGGAAAATACCAGGCCCGCCCCCTCCCCAGCGCATAAATCCCTGTGTCCTCCCAGAGACTCCCAGCACCTCCCCTCTCTCTCTCTCTCTCTCTGTTGACTGATTGCTGTCTCACCTCCCTTCGGACACCATGGCCACCTGCAGCCGCCAGTTCACCTCCTCCAGCTCCGTGAAGGGCTCCTGCGGCATCGGGGGCGGCTCCAGCCGCATCTCCTCTGTCCTGGCCCCCAGCACCTACGGGGGCCTGTCGGTCACCTCCTCCCGCTTCTCCTCCGGGGGAGCCTGCGGGCTGGGGGGTGGCTACGGCGGTGGCTTTAGCAGCAGCAGCAGCTTTAGTGGAGGATATGGTGGTGGCCTTGGGGCCGGCTTCGGTGGTGGCTTTGGTGGTGGCCTTGGTGGTGGCTTTGGTGGCGGCCTTGGCGGTGGCTTTGGTGGTGGCTTTGGCGGTGGCGATGGGCTCTTGGTGGGCAGCGAGAAGGTGACCATGCAGAACCTCAACGACCGCCTGGCCTCCTACCTGGACAAGGTGCGTGCGCTGGAGGAGGCCAACGCCGACCTGGAGGTGAAGATCCGGGACTGGTACCAGAGGCAGCGGCCCACGGAGGCCAAAGACTACAGCCCCTACTTCAGGACCATCGAGGACCTGAGGAGCAAGGTGGGCAGCACAGGGGTCAGGTGGTCACCTGTCTCGGGGGCAACAGATGCCCCAGGCCCTGGCACGTCTAGATTTCCAGACAGGACAGACTCCGAGCCCTGATCCCTTCTCCTGATCTCCTGGACTCCCCAAACAGCTGCTGGGGAGAAGATGGTCTTCCCTCCCCAGATTCTGGGGACACCAGCGGTTCCCGCCCCCGCACTTGCAGGGGCAGCAGTTGAAGCTGTGGTGCCCCACCCTCTAGAGCAGTGCAGTAAGCAGCTACCTGCTCTCCAGCGCAGGGGAGGAGCGCATTGTAACGGGCCGGCGAGACACCCAAACCGCTCATTAGCTCGTCAGTCTGGGCTGCGGCTGCCGCCGCCCATGAGCCTTGGCACTGGCTGGCCGGGCGGGCATAGGAAACCCACAACCACAGTCAGTCGCGGCCACACCTGTGCCCCAGCGGGCGGGTGCTATCTGCCTCCTCCCAGATCCTCCCAGGAGCCCCCGCTGAGCCCGCCTGGCGCTGCTGCTGTGTGGGGACTGGGGAAAGGTGCCGACCGCGGAGGGACCCGAGCCAGGCGCCGGGCTCCACCCGTCGTCTTTTCCTCCGGGGCCTCCTCTTTCTAATCCCTGGTGCCAGCTGGGTCTCATCTTTTGGGAAAGTTCCACCTGAGGCCACGTGAATCCCGGCCTTGAAAAGGAAGTGTGTGCGTGCAGAGCGCTGGCAGGGCTGCCTATGAGGAGAGGGGACAATCCGGGTACACAGCCAGTCTAGGAAGCCCTGAGACCCGCTCTGGGTTTTGCAGCAAGTCAGAGGCTGGGAGCACAGCTCCAGGGGTTTGGACCCTCAGGCCTGGACTCTTGGTACCTCCTCTGCCCATCACGCATCCAGGCCCTGGGTGAGGGTGGGCATCTTGGGACTGTCCCTTAGGCAGGAGGCTTGGGCAAGAGCAGGACCTCACAGCCCACTGAGACTGCAGACTGATGTCCATTCGATGAAGAAGCCATGCCCTTTCCCTTCTGCAGATCCTCACGGCTACCGTGGACAATGCCAACATCGTCCTGCAGATCGACAATGCCCGCCTGGCCGCGGATGACTTCCGTACCAAGTGAGTTTCTGTGGGAACTCAGCACACCCAGTCTCCCCAGGGTGGGGTGCTTTTGGACTCTTTCCCAAATGGAGCTGACTGGTGCCAGGCAAACTCCTTGGGGCGCTTGTAAAATTTAAGACTCCTGGGTGCCAGCCTTTGAGTTTTGGTTCAGTTATTTGTAACAGGTTACACAGCCAGGCTTGGGAAGCGCTGCTTTAGGGAGAAGCACTCCCCGGCCCCGCCCAAGCGCAGTACATAGTCTTATTTGGAGGCCTGGAGCCTTATTGGTCTGGTGAAGCTAGGAGCGCCTCCCGCCCTGAGCTCCACAGCAAGCAGCACGATGAATCGCCTTGTTCTGGGACCCTGGGAATGCTCCCATCTGAGCCGTCAAAAACCACCCACTGGATGCCAGCTCTGGGAAGAAGCTGCAGGGAAAGAGAACAAAGCTTCCTGTGTGGACAGGAAGGACTCTCATTCCTTTACTTGTGGGTCATTCCAGGTACGAGACTGAGCTTAACCTGCGCCTGAGTGTGGAGGCCGACATCAACGGGCTGCGCAGGGTGCTGGACGAGCTGACCCTGGCCAGGGCCGACCTGGAGATGCAGATCGAGAGCCTGAAGGAGGAGCTGGCCTACCTGAAGAAGAACCACGAGGAGGTGGGCAGGCCAAGAAAGAAAAGGCAGTTAAAAGAATGGCCGGGGGAGCAGAGATGGAATGGACACAGGGAGGGAGGGCAGTGTTCAGGCCCAGGTCCTCACTGTCCACCTTTTCTCCTCTGGCTGTGCAGGAGATGCTTGCCCTGCGCAGCCAGGTGGGCGGAGACGTCAACGTGGAGATGGACGCGGCCCCCGGCGTGGACCTGAGCCGCATCCTGAACGAGATGCGCGACCAGTACGAGAAGATAGCGGAGAAGAACCGCAAGGATGCTGAGGACTGGTTCTTCAGCAGGGTGGGTGCCGTTGGCAGAGGAAGGGACCCAGGTGCCCTGCCTCGGGGGCTTCTTGGTGTGACTGGAGCTCTTATTTTGTGCAGACAGAGGAGCTGAACCGCGAGGTGGCCACCAACACCGAGGCCCTGCAGAGCGGCAAGAGCGAGATCTCCGAGCTCCGGCGCACAGTGCAGAACCTGGAGATCGAGCTGCAGTCCCAGCTCAGCATGGTGGGGATGCGGCTGTGCGTGGGGTGGGCCTGGGCTCCGCAGAGAGGTTACCCCGTGATCCTGGGTCCTCTTTCCCTCCCTCACAGAAAGCGTCCCTGGAGAACAGCCTGGAGGAGACCAAAGGCCGCTACTGCATGCAGCTGGCCCAGATCCAGGAGATGATCGGCAGCGTGGAGGAGCAGCTGGCCCAGCTGCGCTGCGAGATGGAGCAGCAGAACCAGGAGTACAAGATCCTGCTGGACGTGAAGACGCGGCTGGAGCAGGAGATCGCCACCTACCGCCGCCTGCTGGAGGGCGAGGACGCGCAGTGAGTGGCCAGCTGTGCCCCGCCCAGAGCCCTTTCTTCACCGGGAGCCCCTCCTGGTGTCTAACAGTCCCAACCTTTCTGCCTTCACAGTCTCTCCTCCGCCCAGTTCTCCTCGGGCTCCCAGTCGTCCAGAGATGGTAAGATGTTCTTTCTCGTGGAGCAGGAGCGGCGACCCCTCAGGTCCCCTGGCAGGTGTAGGGCTTGGGCCTAGGAACTTCTCCAGCGATTGAGTTACAGTGTTCTTACCCAAGTGTCCCTTCGGAACCTGCTTGGGTAGCAGAAGCCCCGACCTAGCCCTCCTTAGGGCTAGGACGCCCACCGGTACTTCTATCTGTGTCGACTGGCCATGGGAGTCAACACCATGGACAGCGCCCACGGGCTGTTAGGCCAGGAGCGGCCAGTCCATCGGGGTCCACTCGGAAGGAGCCGGTCGAGTCTGAGTTCCCAGGGAGCTCCAGTCTGAAGACACAGACTCTGTCCCCGACCTTAGGGAGCTGTTGTCAGAAACACGATGGCCTCCGTGCTTGGGTAGCAGCAGCACCAGGGGTGATAATCAGGGGAGCGGGCCGGAGGGCAGTTCATTGCCGCCTCGACTCTTGGCCTCCCACTCCCTATCACCTCATTGCCTGCCAGCCTCCGCCAACGCCCTTTTCCCTTCTCCCCAGTGACCTCCTCCAGCCGCCAGATCCGCACCAAGGTGGTGGACGTGCACGACGGGAAGGTGGTGTCCTCCCACGAGCAGGTCCTGCGTACCAAGAACTAGGGCCGCCGGCGTTGCACAGGCCCAGGAGGCCCCCGGTGTGGGTCCGATCGCGCTGCACGATGCCTGCCCTGCCTCCCAGACACTTCAGGCCTGCTTCACCCTTCCCCTCCTGGCAATCAATAAAGCTTCTTTATCTAAGTTGCACAACACTGCGTCTGCCCGCTTGTTGGAGTGGGGTGCGGAGGGGCGGGAGCGCGGCTTTGGGCCTGTCCCGGCACCTGGCTGTGCCTCTGGGACCGGGTGGAAGGGCCCGGGGGCGGGCTGGGTTCCGGGCCCAGGACAGTTTCACCATCTCAGAAGACACAGACAGATGTGTGTACCAGGTCACATGTGGAGTCTAAGCACCACGTTCACTCATTCACTTGTTTGTTCATTCACCTTGAGTATTAGGTGCCTCTGGGGCCAGGCACGGTGCTAGGACTCTGGATTCTTAACATTTTTGTGATCAGAGATTCCTTTGAGAATATACTGGAAGCTATAGATTTTCTTCTTCCACTCCATCTCCAAATAAGCACACATTAGCATACAATTTATGGGATCCAGGAACTCAAGGTTAGAATAAGAGCTCATGCTTTATGGGTGTCTTTTTTTTTTTTTTTGGTGCCGGGGATCGAACTCAGGGCCTTGTGCTTTCCAGGCAAGCACTCTAACCGCTGAGCTAAATCCCCAGCTCTGTGGCTGTCTTGTCTCCCTGACCTGGTGCTAGTTCTCCAGAACTGAGTCTAATCTGGCATATGCTTCGTTACCCGAGGACGAACTGATTGCCACCTCCAAGCCTCGACTGGTGCGTGTGAAAGGGAGTCAGGACAGGACCCACACTGCAGCTGGCTGCGCGCATTCCTGGGAGAAGTCTGCCTTAGTGATGCTGTGCATTCCTGGCGAGGGCTTTCTAGGAGCTTTGGGGATAACCTGACTGGTTTCCAATTCTGACTCTGTTCTCCATTAGCCTTGTGCCTTGGAGAGTCTCAGCCTCATTTTACCCACTTGTAGAAGAGATGGCGAACCCCATCTCTGGGGGCTGATCCGAGAGTCCTTGGAGGGGAGGAAAGGAAAGGCACCTAAAAGCCAGGACTGCGTGCCCCCTTTAGTGAAGTGTCTTGATCCCTTTGGGGGGCTGGAAAAGAATTAGGAAGGGGGAGCCCCAGGAGAGCGGTGGAGATTCCAGGGGTGGGTGGGGCTCGCTGCCCCGGCTGGGAAAGAGTCGGCTGGTCCTGTGTCTGTTCCAACAGCTCGTTCTTCCTCCCTGCGCAGGTGGGGAGGGGACTGAAAACAGAGCCTGGGCAAGGGGCTGAACATCTGGGCTTTGGAATCGGACACCTTGCATCAGAGTCCGGGATCCTCGGCTGGGAAGCCTTGAAGGGTTGGGGTGAGATATTGAGCCCACGTTCCTTCCTATCCAGTGGGAGACAAGCACCTTTGCGTCCCGAGGCTAAAAGAGGATGAAGTGCGCTCACAGAGGCAGCGGGCTTGGCGTCCAGCTTGGTACACGGTGCTCCGTACACAGCAGCGTGAGAGGGAGTTAATTAGCAAAAGGAACCGAAGGACGTTGGTTTCTCGGGTCCCTCTGACGACACTCTCTGACCCTCTAGGACGTCTCTCCACCGGCCTTGGTGGCAGGTGCTCCCTGGTGAGGGGGGTGGAGGGAGGCAACTCGGGGAGGGGTGGGTCTGAGGACCTTCTGCGGGACGAGGAAGGGACAATCCTGAGCAGGACGGGGCCAGGAAAAAGGGGCCCCGTGACGCCCCCGGGGATGCTGCGGCCCGGGGACCAGGGCTCCCAGCTGGACCGTCGTCCTCCCGCTCCAGTGCCCCGTGCAGTCTGGGGAGCGGTCCACAGTCGAGCGGGTCACGTGGGCCCAGAAGGAGCGAGAAACCTGGCGAGAGTCACAGGGGGATGCAGCCGAGAACGGGCTGAGCTGTCCAAGAATTCCGTCATCCCTCCGCCTTGAGGAAGGCACCACTTTTGATTTCCTCCTGGAGCCTGGACAGCTAACCCTAACCCTAACCCTAACCCTAACAGGAGGATTCCTGCAGCGGGGGCAACGGCCTGCACCTCCTCTCTGCTCCAGGCCCGCCGCGCTGTCGGGGGAACACAGGGGCGGTGTGGTGAGGATGCAGCAGGGGCCGCCGGCCCCACTCAAGACCTGCGCCCATCCTCTCCACCAAACTGCAGCCGGCAAAAGCCGCTCGGTAGCACCGTCTAGTGGATGCAGGAGGGGCGGCCTCTGGGAGTCCCCAGCTCCGCCTCCTTCCCGAGCAGTCTGGGATTCTCCCTCCTCAAAGAGCAGAGCTCGGGGTGCCAGGCACGGTGGGAAGCCACGCCCCAGCCTGGTCGTCGGGGGGACTGGTCCACTCGGGCTCCCACAGACTGCAAGGGGCCAAGCCCCGCCTGGAGGTCCTTGGAGGGAAGGAGCTAGATCCTCCACTTGCGTCCTCTATAGCTCCCACCCTCCTCCCAGACTAATAACAATAAGTGAGGGACCTGAGAGCCGCGGTCACCCCAGTGGTCTGAGAGGGGGCACCAGCCAGGAGAACATCCCGCTGTGTGCTGGACAGGGCCGTGCCAGCCTCGGACAGCCTCAGGACAGCGGAGCTGTTTTGGTGCTCCAGGAGCCCTCGCACTGTTGATCTAACCCACCGCCCTTCAGTGTGCTGGGCTTCTGCCCCGGCAGGCACACTGCTGCCCCCCTGCAGGGCAGCGGCACACAGTTCTGTCTCCTCCCCGGGATCCTCTGCTCCTGCCCCCCCATCCTTCCCGCAAGCGTCTCTGTCTGGCCCCCAGGTCAGGCACATTCCTCACTCCTCGTTAGGTGTTCCCGGTTCCCCCACAAACAGTCACCCTTCAGTTGTGAACCGCATTTCTTTGGGGATCTGTTTTATTCCACAGTAAGTCAGGGCTCGCTCATTCCTTCACTTTTGGCTCTCAGGGCAACACCTGACCTATAGTAGATGGTCAATTAGGGATGGATCTAGACACGAGGTGAGGAAACAGGTTCAGGAGGGGAAGCCACTTCCCCCAAATGCACGGAGGACTCTGGCTTTGGGACTTGGGCCCCTGGGCCTGGCGGGGTCTGCCTGGCTGGGGTGGTGGCCTGTGACTACTGTGTGAGAAAGAACTGGCGCTGACAGACAGATGCGGGCACCTCCAGTCCGGCGCCAGCGGGCAGCGTGCACTGCCAGGGCGGCTTCGGAGAGAGAGGAGCATGACTCAGCCTGCTGTCTCTCCCAGTGGCTGTCCTGTGACTCAGGGCCTTCCCTGGCTCCCGCCTGGGCTCAGTGGTGGACAGCAGTGGGAGTGGGTGGCCGGTCCAAGCAAGGAGCAGGGCTGTCCCTGCCTCCCCTGATGTCCCCACGCCCTCCGTGGAGCACTGACCTCGTCCCCTCTGGGGGCACCACGCAGAGGGATTCGGTGTCCGGCTCCCTCTCCAGCCCCCGTCCGCCTCTGCAGCCCCTTCTCGGCCGACGCCCCGCATCCTCGGACAGCAGGGCCCGTACTTGGTGCTGGTACTGTGGGCCTGAGCCGCAGCTTCACCCACGGCCGCAGAGTGGCACTCAGACTCCATTCATTGAACCTTAAGCCCCAAGAGGCTAGCGGCATGAACAGTGTCCCACGGCCAAGAAAAAGTCACTTGTGCAGGCCAGGGCCTTCGACCTCTGCTGCCCTGGCCTCGCTTGCGCAGCAGTCAGTTCCCCATGTCAGAGAGCTGGGAGGAGAGCAGGGCGGCGCCCAGCCGTGCGACCTCGGTGTGGACCATGGCAGCTGTCTGGACGGCCAGATGTGGGGAGGACGCTCATGTGGGTGCAGCCGGGCACCATCCAGAGACTGCTCTGCCCACCCGCACTGTGTTTATGCCCCCAGTGACTCAGCACAAATGGCCCCCAGCCCCATCCGAGGGCAAGTGTCTGCTCTCTCCATAGCTCTGTCCCCAGGGTCCCCCAGGGAGGGCCAGCTGTCGAGGGCAGAGGCCTGGGAGGGCCGGGCAGGGGCGGCTGGATGCAGGAGTCAGCCCTGTGGCTTCCTCACGCTCAGAAGCAGGGCAGTAAGCAGGGCTCTGCCATCCGGGTGGGAACTCCTAGCTCTCCCCGGCGCGGAAAGCCGGGTCTGAGCGGCCTGGCGATGGGTGGGAGGGGCGGCCGTGCAGGGCTCCCCTGGGCACCTGGGGGCGCTGTTGCAGCAGAGTTGGGGGGCGGTGGAGGAAGTGGCTGAGCGGGGAGGGCGGGAGTTTTGGGTTTGGCACCAGCACTGGAGATAGCTACCTCCTGCCAGACCTGGCTGGGCACCGCTGCCCCAGCTTCGAGCTGTTGTCACCCTGGTAGGTCTCGGTCATTGTTGGGGTCCCACATCCACAAAGCATAGTGTGGCTGCCCAGGGGACCCCAGCTCTGCCCAAGGAGCTCAGGCACGGGTCTCAACCCAACCAGAGCTGAGGCGTCACCATGAGGACGAGGAAGCAGGTGGGAGGGACTGCAGGCTGCGCCCAGGCGGACTGGGGCTTTGCGGTGGGGCCTGGCAGGCCCCTGGGAGAAAGCCGAGCAGCTCAAGAAGCTAGAGAGGGAACCAAGGCACCTTGGGATCCCCAGAAGGGAGACGCCTGTGTATTGGGCACAAGTGGCTTCAGTACTCTGTGCTGCCGACTTTCAGTTTTATGTTTTAATTAGCATTTTATACCACCCGTTTAAATATATAACATGTTTTGGAAAACTAGCTCACTTTTTATTTTAACAAATATATTTATAAAGGAAATCCTATTAGACTACAAAACAAAACACAAAACAAAACAAAACAAAAACTGAGACACTCGGAATCATTTCCCTGCAATAGAAGGAAACAACAAAATTGGACTAGACGGGACTCGCCTTCTTGCTAGGGGCTGCTGGCCCTGACGGTGGTGGCCCTGGGTTTTTGAACAGGGTGGCTGCCATGTTTCCCCTGGTGATGACAGACTGGAAAATAGAGAAAGGAAATGCTTTTTCTCTCCACTTGTCTTGGTACTGTATTAAAACACAGTCTTGTGCACCACCCCAAGTCACCTCCAGAAATGCAGGTCCTTTTTGAGGCCTAGACACCTCTGTCCCCTCCAGAGCTCGCTGGCCCTTCCCGGCCCTGGCTGACCCTCCTGGCCGCTCTCTTATCCTTCACTCACTTTTGGTCCTCAGCGTCTCTCCTTCATCCTGTGTGTGTGGGATCTTGCCGGGACCAGCCCTGGAGCTGTGTAAGAAGAGCGGCGCAGAGGGGCCGAGCGGTCGTAGGGGAAGCCACAGAGACGCAGTGTGAGAGCTCTTGGCCAGGCAAAGTGTGAGTCCAGAGCGGGAGAGCTCGGGGGCTGCGTATGGAGAGGCTGCCGAGGGCCAGCAAGAGCCTTCTGCACAGGAAGCACACAGAGGGACATTTCTGTCAGAGGAAACATTCTGTCAGAGGAGAATGCAAGCGTGGAGCATTCTCCGTGGAAGAAAGGAGGCTTGGCGGGAAAGGCATGATTTGGAAGAGGGTTGGAAGAAAGGGAGCAGGACTAGAGAGATTCGAGAGGGGCTTTGAGTGTAGGAACGGGGACCTTGGGGTAAAGGGAAGTTCGCGGGGTGATGTGGTCAGGTGGGACTCAGGAAGGTCACCTGGCTGCCAGGCGGGAAGGGACTGTAGAGGTGGGGGAGGCAGGGAGAGCAGTCGGGTAGGGGAAATCAGGGCCGAGTTGGAGGGACTTAGAGCAGGGACTGAATGGGCGCAGTCCAGTATCTTCCCTTCTTCCTTCCTTCCCTCCCTCTGTTCTCCCTTTTTCCTTGGATAGCGCTAGGGATTGGATCCAGGGCCTTCTGCATGCTGGGCAAGCACCCTAGCACTGAGCTACACCCCCAGCCTTTTAAAATTTTTCTTTTGAGACAAGGTCTCACTAAGTTGCCCAGGCTGGTGTGGAAATTTCGATCCTCCTGTCTCAGCCTCCCAAGTAGCTGAGATTACAGATGTGCACCACTGTGCCCGGCCAGTCTGATATTTCTTGAGCATTTCTCCTACATCCCTTCCTGGGAGATGGGCAAACCATTAAGATCGTTTTCCAGAGGAGGGAATGAGACTTGGCGCACTGATAGAACTTATCAAAGTCACACAGCCAGCAAGCACAGGGCCGGGGTGGAGCTTGGGTGCCTCGCGCAGGGCAAGTGGCCGTGCTTACACTTCCCTGGCCTTGGAGACTAGGACACGTGTTTGGGATTCTGCCAGGAGCCAGGAACAGTCCACCATCTCTGTTCCTGCCCCCTCCCCCCAGTGCAGGGCAGACCTCAGCTTTGGTCCCTCTTGTTCCCACTCTGGCACAAGGCCACTGACACCTACGCACAGGTCAGCCGGCTGGTCGCATGTCATTTCTGTGGTCCACTGTGTCCTCGGGGTCCCCGGTGTGAGCCCGTGCTGTGCCCTGGGGGCTGTTACTTGTCCCGCTCTCCATCTTCAGGCCTTACTCAGTGAACCTGGCATCTCCTGGGGGGCACAGCCTCTGGGGCTCCTTGTCAGCCTTGAGGATTGAGGAACGAGGAACTGGGGTTCCCATCAGAGGGTCTCCAGGGAATGATCAGGCTCCCGATCACACTGGCAGCATCGTGGGTGGACGCTGTGCCCACCCTCGGCCTCGTGCAACCCTCTTGTCCCTGCTCCCATCTCTGCCCACACTGGGGGACTTGGGTGGGCATGGGAAGGCTGCAGATGGTGGTATTCACCCCCGGGGGAGTCTATCCCAGAGGCCTCAGCTGCAGACACGGGGTGGGGGGTTTCGGGTCCTCAGAGAGCAGACTGGATCTCTAGGATGTAGGTCACCCCCTGGCAGCGCAGGTGATTTACTGTGCCTTTGACAGCCTAATGTCCTCCAATTATCCCCACACAATGGAGAGGGGCTGGGCTGCCCTGGGGCAGCCACCGAAGGGACGCCGAGCTGGAGCCCCGGGCACCGGCCGCTCTGCAGGACGGAGGGCACACCCGGGCGTGCCACCCGGGCCGGGGGTATAAGAGCACGGCCCGCGGACGGCTCCTCACCAGCAGCAGCCCTGTGACAGCTTCCCACTCGCAGCCAGCAGCAGGCCGAGCCATGAGTTGCAGACAGTTCTCATCCAGCTGGAGCCGCAGCAGCTCTGGGGGCGGTGGGGGCGGCGGGGGCAGCCTGCGCTCTTCCTTCAGCCGCTTCAGCCCCTCCGGGGCCGGCAGGGCCGGGGGCCGCTTCGGCTCTGCTAGTGGCTTCGGCGGGGGCAGCTCCGGCGCCTGTGGCAGGGCAGGGGGAGGCTCCCTCTATGGCGGAGCTGGCGGGGGATTCAGTGCTGGAAGCCTGGGTGGGGGCTTTGTGGGAGGTGGCTGCGGTTTTGGCAGTGGTGCTGGAGGAAGCTTTGGGGTGTCTGGGGACTTTGGAGGAGGCTTCGGAGGGTCTGGGGGCTTCGGAGGAGGCTTCGGGGGGTCTAGGGGCTTCGGAGGAGACTTTTGGGGGTCTGGAGGCTTCAGCGGTGGCAGTGGTGGCATCCTGGGTACTGACGAGAAGGCCACCATGCAGAACCTCAATCACCGCCTGGCTTCCTACCTGGACAAGGTGCAGAAGCTAGAGCAGGAAAATTATGATCTGGAGCAGAGGATCCAGCAGTGGTATGACAAGAGGGGGCCGAAGGTCTTCCAGAAGGACTACTCCCCTTTCTATGACACTATTGCAGACCTCGAGAAACAGGTACAAGAACAGACCTCCTTCCCTCCCTCCCCCTCTCTCTCTGTCTCTCTCTCCTCCCCCCTCTGTGTGTCTCATCTTCCAAAAAGGTGATGAGAATCTTAGATCAGAAATAACCAGAGAATCAGTCTTTTGGAAACTCTGGATGTTCGTAAGAAATGCTTGTCTCACAAAGGCCCCAGGTGGGGACTCCGGCCTGTGCTTCGGGCTTTCGTCTCCAAAGTCTGGGAAGAACAGGGAGGAGGCCTTGGGTTAACACAGGCAAGCCTGGGATGGGGGGGCTCCCTTGGCCTGGTCTCAGGCCCATCCTATCTCTTCCTACTTCTCTTGGACTCCTAGAGGGGACTGCCTTAATCTTTTCAGGTTCTTGGACCCAGATATCCGTGCTGGTTGTTCAAGTGATGAAGAGGATCTGAGCACTGGGGATAGACTCCAGCCACCCACCCACCCAGCCAGCCATCCACCCACCCACCCAGCCAGCCATCCACCCACCCACCCAGCCACCCACCCCCCCCCCC
>QZML01000030.1:1206232-1264273 GCA_016801275.1 Hystrix brachyura
CAGCCATCATCTCTCTGTCCATCCACATGTTGAATGTGTGTGCTGAAGGCCGGCCCACACATTTGCTGTTGGAGATTCCTCTTGCTCCTGGACATCTTTCCGGGGAGTCCCCTGGCCTTTGTCCCTGCCCTCAGAGGGTCAGAGAAGGGGGGACAGTTTCATGCCATCTTCTCTTGCTCAGATTGTGCGCCTGACTGTGGACAACAACAAAACTCTCCTGGACATTGACAACACTCGAATGACAGTCGATGACTTCAGGGTCAAGTGAGTCTGACTCCGACCCCTCGCCCCCTGGCACTCTGGGGGCGCCTTCTGATCGCCATCTGCCCCGGCCGGTCTGCAGGTACGAGATGGAACGGTCCTTGGGGCAGTCGGTGAACGCCGATGTTAACGGCCTGCGGCCAGTGCTGGATACTCTGAACATGGAGAAGTCCGACCTGGAGATCCAGTATGAGTCTCTGCAGGACGAGCTGCAGGCCCTCAGGAAGAACCATCGGGATGTACGCTCCTGCTACCGCGGCTGTCAGGGCCCGGGAGGGTCGGAGCGCAGGGGCAGCGGGGGCCCGGAGGGGACCCTCTCCCTACTCTGAAGACACTCCCAGCCCTCCTCGCGCTGTCCACGGTGGTGGCGGCCGGGCTTTGATATCACAACTGTGTCCCTTCCGTGTAGACTGAGGGACGCGTGGGATCCCGTCTCCGACCTGCCCCTTTCTCCTCTGCAGGAGATGAGCCATCTGACTGGGCAGAATGGTGGGGACGTCAACGTGGAGATCAACGTTGCTCCCAGCAGGGACCTCACCAAGATCCTCAATGAAATGCGCCAGGACTATGAGCATCTCATCTCCAAGAACCGGAAGGACATTGAGGCGCAGTATGAGTCCCAAGTGAGCGCGGCGGGCTGCCCATCCCCCCGGACGCTCCATCCACGATGTGTCCCTCCCTGCCCCCACCTTCATCCTCCCACTCTGCACCCTCCGTGCAGCCCACCCGCCATCCTCCAGAGACGCCATCCAGCTGGCCACAGTCCTTCCTTCCTTCACTCAGTTTTAGAGGAGTTTCTCAGCACCAGTTTTTAGGGGACGTGCTGACTTTTCAGACACGAGTCAAATAAGACTGCGACTCTCGGGGGCTCATAGTTCATCAGCGTGTGGGCAAAGCCGAGTGGGGGCAACTTACTACGATGCCATGTGACACACGGCTCTCGTAGAGGACACACTGTGTCTTCCATCCTGTCCTCAGCCCCTTGGTTGCTGTCTTCCTGTGCGGGTCCGCAGACCTGGGCATAGAGGCTTGCACACGAGGGCTTGGTCTGGGATGTGTGCATGCGCGCGTGTGTGTAAGATGGTGGGAAGAAAGGTTAAAACGGTGGCCGAGAGACATGGCGTGAAGGGTCCTGGAGCTCTGCTGAGAAGGAAGGGCACAGCCTGCCCGGCTGGAGGGACCCACAGCTCGGCCGGACAGGTCCTCAGTTTTGGCTCTGCCTCAGCCTTGGAAATGAGGATCACAGTGGGCGAGGCGGTCTTGCTGGCTGAAGCTCTGGGCCCTGCCTGGTCCTAACTGAGCCTTTGGGTTTGCAGATGACCCAGATTGAGCGGGAGGTGACAAACAGTAGCCAAGAGGTGGAGAGGAGCACCAGGGAGGTGACCGAGCTCAGACATGGCATGCAGGAGCTGGAGGTGGAGCTGCAGACTCAGCTCAGCACGGTGCGTGGTGCTGTGGCACCGGAAGGCCCCGCGGGTCCCGAGTGGGGAGGGCGGAGCCGCGACGCAGCACCCCTCCTCAAGCCTCCTCTCGCCCGTAGAAATCGGCCCTGGAGAAGGCCCTGGAGGACACGAAGACCCGCTACTGCGTCCAGCTGCAGCAGATGCAGGAGCAGATCGGTGAGGTGGAGAACCAGCTCGCTGAGGTCCGAGGACAGATCGAGTGCCAGAATCTGGAATACAGCACCCTGCTGAGCATCAAGATGCGGCTGGAGCAGGAGATCAGGACCTACCGCGACCTCCTCGAGGGCGGCCAGGAGGACTTGTAGGTCCCCGGGATTCTGTGGAGCCCCCGGGGACCCCGGGCCTTTGTTCCTCTGGATAGGGAAGCTCTTGTGTGCAAGGGTCTGACGGGTGGGCGACGTCTTCGTCTTGTGGAGACGCCACGGGGTTTCGGGCTTTGGAAAAGGAGGCTGGAGACAGTGAGGGAAGGGGCCGCTTCAGCCCCAGGAACGGGAAGGGGCAGCAGTCCCCAGCCGGAGGTGCCTTCTTCTGGATTGTGGTGCCTTCCCAGCTTGTCTGCTGCCCCGCAAGAGGCAAAATTAGAGAAGATTCACCATCGAGTCACGATTCTGTCCAGGACCATCCTTCTATGTGGATGTGGGGACCACTCATCTCATCTTGGTGTTTTCTTCCTTTTCCAGTGAATCTTCTGGAGCTGGACGAATTGGTTTTGGAAGTGGCCAAGGAAGACAAGGAAGTTGGTCTAGAAGAGGAAGTGGAGGCAGCTATGGTGGAGGAAGTGGAGGCAGCCATGGTGGAGAAAGTGGAGGCAGCCATGGTGGAGGAAGTGGGTCAAAGGGAGGAAGTGGGGGCAGCTATGGCGGAGGAAGTAGTTCTGGAGGAGGAAGTGGAGGCAGCTACGGAGGTGGAAGTGGAGGCAGTCACGGTGGAGGAAGTGGGTCTAAGGGAGGAAGTGGGGGCAGCTATGGTGGAGGAAGTAGTTCTGGAGGAGGAAGTGGAGGTGGCTATGGTGGAGGAAGCAGAAGGCCATCCCAGTCCCAGTCCTCCTCCAAACTTGAAGACTCCGATGACACACAAGGTAAGGGGTAGTTCTGAGTTGTGTTGGGGGGCACAACTCTAGGTTACAGGGTGAGGCAATAGTCAAGTGTGCCCACTTTTATTATTATTATTTTGCAGTACTGAGATTGAACCAAGGCCTCGTGTGTGCCTGGCTGCCCACTTAGTGTATCTTTGTGCTTCCCTGGGGAATGCACTTTGGGACGGGCTTGCTTTCAGGGAGGCACCTGGTGGGGTGCTGCAGACCAACCTTTGGATCTGAACTGATCACTGCTTCTGACGGCCTTGGATGAGGTTAGGCTCAACTGCACACCTGGGTGGAGTCCCAGTGATCTGGGAGATGGGTTGAAAATCATGTGCACCCTGCAGATCTCCCACTGTAGCCTCTGAGGTCGGTTTTATCATGGTCCAGCAGAGGAGAGAGAGCAAGTAATGTACCAAGGGGCTAGCTCCCTGGGCTCGGCTCTAAAGCTGGTACTTGCATCTGTCACAGGGTGGGAGCCCTGGACGGACAATGCAGGGGAAACAGAGTCCACAGGTTTGGTCTGTGGTCAGCTGGCACAGCATTGTGTGACACAAGGGAAGGAGGGAACATTTAAGGGTGCGATGTTCTAAATACAGGAAAGAGGCAGGCAGGCGGGACAGGGTCTAGGTCAGGGGAAATTTCCCTACACCCACATTGAATTGGATAAAGTCAAAGTCTGATAAGAAATTATAGTAAGAGGCTGGGTAACACGCCAGGAGTGTTCAGCTGTGAGAAGCTCGTGGCGCCTGGAGACTGTCCTTCCACACAGCGTCTGGCGTGCTTCGTGCGTCCTGTGGAACTGCAGAGCTATGGGTGTGCGTCTGGGGCAAGGCTGGAGCCATCTTTGCCTTGGTGGCCAAGGAATCCACTCACAAAACAACAGGATGTGCAGGGCTGCCCCCAAGAGATGGAACGGGTGGGGCCAGGTGTTGGGTGACCTCACGGTCCTTTCATCTCAAGACTCCCCAGGCTCCTTGCTCTCAGTTTCCCCGTATTTTGGGGGAAGTCCCTGCTCGTCCCTGCTCAAAGTCCCCTCTTCTGTCTGTCACACCTCTCCTGTCTCTCCACAGGCTCCCAGGTGCGATACTAGAGCCCCCGTCGATGTTCCCCACCCAGCGCCAGCCGACCATCTCTCAGACGGGCAGACTCTGGGTGGCGCTTGCTTCCTGCATCCTGGCATCCAGACTGACTGGCCACCAGCATCGGTGCCCATGTGGGGCTGGACTGACCTCAGGCTGGGGAGATGTCCCTTCCTCCGTGTGGCCTGTGGGTGACCCTGCTCCCTTCCTGATCCTGACTTCCTAATAAACCTTTCCAACTGCAAATCAAACTTGGACTCTGACTGTTCTTTGGGATCAACACATTCCTGCCAGCTTGAGCTACCAGTGACACATGCATGACTGTCCCATTGGGCAGCTCGTTCCACCCCACGGGACTGTCCCGTGTTGCCCAGTGGAACAGTCACGCATGTACCATTGGTGGTTCAGCCGCCCGGCAGTGAGACATACAAATTACAGCCTGCTGTGTTGTGAACATGTTACATAAGAATGAGGTGCAAAGAGAACCAACTAATTCATTAAGTAAATATTGGCCAGCTTTTTTTATAACTTCTGTTTGTAGCAAAGCAACCCACGCGGGGCAGGCCACGGCTCTGTCTCTGGGGTTGACCGGAAGCTGGCTGGGGGATGGGGATGAATGGGCCGTGTGGCCCTCACCCTTCAGCCAGCCTGCTTGAGTCAGTGTCCCAGGAAGGGTCTCTTGGGCCGCATGGTGCCAGCCAAGGCAAGTCGCAACCCAGCCCAGACTCCAATGCCAGGGAACAAGACTCCTTCTCTTGGGGTAAGGAGCGGCAAATCCATCTACGATAGTCCACTGCAGGGCATGCACTCACTATGGAGAGAAACGAGAGAAAAATGATGTGGTCCCTGCTTCGGAAGGTCTCACAGGTGGTGAAACATCTCTGCGTAAATAAGGTGCACCGAGGCAGGTAAAGAGCACTCCACAAGACTCTCCAAGGACTCTGATTGGGCCTGGGGGGTCAAAACTCTGTTTTCTTTCTGAGATAGGGTCTTGACAGGTAGCCCAGACTGGCCTCCGCCTTGGGATCCTGCTTCAACCCCGAGTGCTGGGATTATGGGCGTGTGCCACTGTGCCTGGCAAGATTCCCTCCTTTTTAGTTGTTCATCTCAGGTATTTTGTCACAGTTGTGGGAAGCTGACCAGCACACCATCCCAAAGTTTAGGGGCCTAAAACAACGATATTTTACCCAAGAATCTGCAGTCTTGATGGGGCTTGGCAGCAACAGCTTCTCTCTGCTCCGATTTTGTCCCTGTGGCTCACAGCCAGGGCAGCGGTCGCCTGAACGCTCGCTCCCACCCACGTGTCCCAGGGGCTCCTCAGGCGCCACTCCAGGTCTCTCTGGAGACTCCGAAGTGACTCCTCCTACGGGGCCGCTTTGGGCAGCCATAGTCCCTACATGGTGGCCCAGATCCCAAGATGTAGCTCCTCATGGAGGGAGAAAGAGGCGGGAGGAAGCCGCTTTGCCGTATCACCTGGACTCTGAAATCCCACTTGGTTCCTTAGTGCACTCTCAGGCCTGCCGGGATTCCAGGGAATCTACGGTAGAACGTGGCTCTATGTGGGCAGGGGCCAGAGGTGGCCCCCAGGATTCCCGGCCCTGTGTCCACACACCTCGCCCCAGTCACCCAGTCAGACACTAGTCCAGGTGTTTCTGCAACGGGATTGTGGTAATGAAGAGCCCAAGCACGCTGATTTTAAGAAGGATTATCCTGGGGCTGGGGATTTAGCTGAGTGGTAGAGCGCTTGCCTAGCTAGTGCAAGGCCCTGAGTTTGTTCCCCAAGCACACCCCTCCAAATAAATAAAAAGAAAAAAGAAAAAAAAGAAAGACTGTCTTGTGATGGGGACCAAAGTGTTCAATTCGGTGACTATGGAAGATGAGGCTGAGCTGTATCACCAAAGACCTGCCTGCTGCATGGGACTGGCGTTTGCTCTTGGGGCCACAGAACCTGGCATGATGACCCCAGGCTGGCAGAGGCCGGGGCGTCAAAGGGCCCAGGCGCCCGAGCTCACAGCGGAAAGGGGCCTTCAGAGAGCTGCCCAAGTGGGAACAACTGCACAACTCACTCAACTGTGTGAGTGAGAAACGAATGCTCACCACGTGGGGCCAGGGAGGTCAGGAGCTGCGAGAGCGGCTGGTGTCAACGGCTAGGGCCGACCCGGGGCTCTGAGTGGAGGAGGGACGGCCACAGAGCAGGGCCACGGGACAAAGCTGGCTGCAGAGTGACCCATCAGGGAGAGCGAGGGAATCGAGACAGAGGCCACAGCTCGGAGAGGGAGGGTCGGGGTGGGAGATTTGGGACGTAGCCTGGAGGTGGCACTGGCACGCTTCCTTGGCTGTGTGTTGGAGAAGAAAGAGGGGAGACCGGGCTGACTCCGAGTATTTCACCCAAAGACTGGATGAGCCACACTGTCGCCACCGAGATGGGAAAGCAGGAGGGGAGGCAGCTGGGGCAGGAGTGAGGACCCAGGTCTGGATGTGATGAGTTTACCTCTGAGAGACGCAGGCAGTGACGCCCAGGGGTGTGCGTGTGCAGGGCAACTTTGGTCACAGCAGGTCCGCTCAGCACCTGGTGCTGCCAGGCGCACAATCGATGGCCTGGACACCTGCTCCCTCAGGGTGTGAGCACCTGGCTTGCAGGCTTGTGAGGCGGGCAGCACTCGGGGAGACTGGCCACGCGCTGGAGCTCGGGGAGGCACAGACGCCAGGTGGTGCCTTCCCGGGGAGCCGAGACAGCCATCTGCAAGAGGAAGGGGCGGGACCGGCATCTCCCCAGCACCTCTATGCGCCGGCACCATGCTCAGTGTGGTACGTGTATCCCTTTGTCTGTATTTTCATTTTTTACACAAGGAAGCTTGTTTAGATGAATTAAATGACTCCCTCCGAAGATCACACAGCTCCCAAGCAGGCAGGCCAGGGTCTGAGCAGAGAGCTGCACCCACGGAGCCCGCTCGGAGAGGTTGGGTCACATGACATGGACGTGATCAGGGCTGGCTGGGTGCGCCTTCCGGGAAACAGCACCCACCAATCCAGCCGAGCGTCAGTCCCGAACAGGAAAACTTGTCTTTATGCTTTTCCCCTTTTTCAGGACCCCTCACAGACTTCACTATTCCGCTACGGGCTGCGAGTCCGGGATGTGGCGGGAGAAGGGAAGGACAGAGGAAGGGGATAAGGAAGAGGGAAGTCCGTGGGAGGAGAAGGAGACGAGAAGTACTAGCAGGTGAGACACAGATGGGGGTCAGACTCTGCTGGAGGGATTTTCATAAAAGGGTTAGAGTCAGGAGGTTTAAGAGGGTATTTGTAGAGGCAGGTGGAGGAATGCAGGGGGAGGGGATCTCTTGGTGTACAGGATGATAGATCTTCAGCCAGTGGGAAGGGGATCCAGAGACAGAGGGAGGGAAAGAGGGATTAAAAAGAATTAAGGTACATTAAGTACATGTACCTACATCCTAAGATGAATGCAAATGTTATGCACTGTGAACACATACTAAGAAGCCACTTGCCCACGTAGTGGCCAGTCAGGACGACCTTCGTGGGACAGACAGCCCTGCACGGTGGGGTCTTTCCTGGGGCCTCGGTCTCCCCCCCGAAGGTCCCGGGTCTGTGTCTGCAAAGGGAAGCACGGGTGAGTGCTGTATGGCTGCGGAAAGCCGTGCAATCTTTTTGGCTCCGACACCCCGTTCCTGCAATGCTGGAAACTGCGGGTGCTCTGCTCGCCAAGTCCCTGCGCCTGCAGCCTCCTGCTCTCAGGCTGAGCCTGGTTCATGGGCTTCCACCTTCTTGCCCCATCTCAGGCCCGAACAGGAGCGGAATCCGCCCCTTCTTCGCTCCTCCTACTAGATGGAGAGCCGCTCAGGGAATTCTAGTGAAACCCAAAGGAAAGTCCAAGCAAAACAAAACAGAACACAAAACCAAAGCCGGGAAACAACTGAGAGAGGTTGATGGAGTGCGCAGAGGAAAGTCCCGCGCGATCCCGTTTGAACCCGCCCTCCAATCATGCATCCATTCGCTTCTCTCCCAGGGACTGACACGAGAGCGGAACACGGGGTTCCTGCCCTCCTGGGTGTGCAGACACCGGAGGCAGAGAGGCTGTCCAGCGGGTGCTGGGCCGCATGGCGAGCGCCTCGGTGATGGTGGGGACTGAGTGGGGAACGGGGCTCCTGGCCCCGCCGCGGTGATCTGGGGGACTTCCCTCCACAGCTGTGTCCTGTATGTTATCTCGTTCACTTCTCACAACCACCACCTGAGGCAGGAACTGTTACTTCCCTTGACAAGCGAGGAAACTGAGGCTCAGAGAGCGAAAGCGACCCGACCAGTCACCCACACTAAGGCTCCAAATCTCACCCTCTAACAATTTTTAGCTCTAAGATCAGAGCCCTGGCCTCGGTTTACCCCAGAAGGCACTCTGAGCTTGTTAAAGGAAGGAGGTGTCTGCCTGTGATTCCAGCACCTTGGGAGGCTGAGGCAGGAGGATCTCAAGTTCAAGCCTAGCTTGGGCAACTTAGTGACTCACCAAGATCCTGTCTCAAAAAACAAAACCAAACAAATCAAAGCAGAAGCAAGCAGTGAGGGTGCTGGACCAGACAGTCCCTAAAAATCTCTCAGCAACATTTGCTCATTCTGAAGTCTTCCGATGGCTTTGATCTTGCTGAGTGTCCCTTGCACGTCTATCCTTGCTGCCACCAGTCCCGGGCTCCAAGGACGCACCCTTCTCCCCTTAGCTCAGCCAAACTTTCCTCTGTTCCCCTGGCATGACTGCGACATGAGTGATGGAGCTGGGGGTGGGGAGGGGACAGGGAAACCCCATAGAGTGACGCAAGATGTTGCCAAACCCACAGAGAGAGTCAGGTCTGAGAACCAAAGGGGGCGGGGGAAGCAGGCTGGGCCCTGCCAGCTCCCTGTGGGTGGCAGCCCAGGAGGAGCCCCTGTCACCTTTACCAGGTCATGCTCCCTGCTCCCTCAGGGCCCGCTCTATGCCAGGCAGGGCTGTTGCTGGGGCGACCACAGCGGCATCCCCTGCAGGACCAAGTACGGGCGCTGGCTGCCCTGGGGTGTGCCCTGTGCTTTCCGGGAAGCCCGGGGATGCCGGCCCAGGCTCGGAGGCCAGGGGTATTCCTTGAGGGAGCACTGGCCCCGGCCCTGACCAGCTCTGGTTGTTGACGGGGTGGCGTGCTGTGTGCTGGGCGGGGACCACATCTGTAGGCCCTCAGGTGACACTGAGCGTCCACGGTGGAGGAGCTGGAACCGGCTTCCCGGGGCCACTGTGCCAGGCGGGAGGCGGGTGCTGAGGCGCCGTGAGAGATGCGGCCTGACATGGAGCTGGAGCTGGGTGAGCCACGCCGAGGGCCGCAAAGTGCATGGACAGGCCCGTGGCCACTCCACGCTGCCCTGCGTGCAGCCCTGTGTGGGGATGAGGCGTGACGGGCCAAGGCTGTCTCCTTGCCATGTTAGTCCTCGCGGTCTTTGTCTGAGTCCAGCCCTGCCTGGCAGGCAGAATCACGACTTCCACTCTGGAGCGGGGCCTCGTGCGGCCAGTTCCCAGCGCCCACTTTCTCTGCGGAACCACCGGGGTCCAGGCAGCGTCTCTGCGGCTGCAGCCCCACAGTGGGCTCCCCTCGGGCCCCATCCCTGTGGCCCCATCCTGCAGCCGTGGGCGCTGGGCCTCCAGAGGCAGGGCGCCGCTGATCCCCCGGCCCCAGCTCATTGCGGCCGTCTGGACTGTGTCGCCTGCACTCTGTCCGGGACCCTGTATTTCCCACCACCCCCAGCATCGCGGCGGGGACAGGAGCAGAACAGGCTGTAACTCCGTGTCAGAGGACCCAGGCAGCCTGGCTCCTGGATCGGTCTCATCCCCCCCAGACAGGCCCAGGCTCCCGTGAGAGCAGAGAGGAGGCCCCGGGAGCAAGAGAGCTCTGGAACTTCTCAGGGATGGAGCAGCCACACGAGAAGCGGAGGCCTCGGCTTCCTCCCTGGAGGTCCCCGGTGTGTGTGTGGGGACAGGTCGGGTAGGGAGGAAGGAAGAGACTCTCGTGCGAGGTCCCCGCTGACTCTGAGCCCCAGGAAGCCCATGAGGCGCACGCTCTGCAGGTCGCTTCCGGCCGGATGTGAGTGGAATCGGGTTCCTTCCCTCCATCCCTCTGCATGACCAGCACACGCAGGGTCCTCTAAACAGACTTCTGTCACCCTGATGGAAACTTTGGGTAAACACAAAGAAGATGAAGCTCAAAATCCTTATTGAACAGTCAGGTTCAAGGTGTAGAGAGTGGGTGGGTGGGAGGCACTACTCCCAGTACTGCCTTTGTTCACCCCACATGCCCTTCCAGGATCTGGGGAGCCTCTGGATTTTTCCAGTGTTTGTTCCCTGAGGTGTCAGTAAATGTAAAAGAACCCTGGACGTGTGAGCCTGTAATCCCAGCATCGTGGGAGGCTGAGGCAGGAGGATTGAAAGTTTAAACCCAGCCTGGGCAATTTAGCCATTTAGTGAGACCCCGTCTCCCAATAAAAAGTAAAAAGGCCTGGGGATGTAGCTCACCGTGAAACTCCCAGGCGGACCTGACCTGGACCTGACCACACGGAGTGCTGTGACGCTCGGGGTTCCTAGGAGTGTCCTTCCCCAGACCCGCCCTCCCTAGTGGGCGGGGAACTTCTACGACGGCTGGGGCCCCCGCTGCAGATGGACACCTGTCCCCTCAGAATCTGCTCCTTTTCTGTCCCCACCTCTCAGTCCCAGCACCTTCACCCAGCCGCCTATTGCAACAGAGCCTGTCCTTGTCCCAGACCCCGGTCCCTGTGATGTCCTTGTAGTCACACCCGCAGTGCCCCTGAGCCGGGCGGGTTCCCCTTAGCAGCATCGGTGGCGAGGACCAAATGGCAAATGTCACAGACACACATTTCCCAGATGGTGCCGGCTGAGCTCCGGGGACCCTGTTCCTGCTACTCCATCAGTTCCTCAGGCCGCATTGTGAGGAGAAAGACCTCGTGGTCTCAGGATGCTGTCTTACACAGGCTCAAGGGCTTGTCCAAGGTCACACAGCTTCCAAGTGACAGGGCCCGGACTGGAGACCGGGGCCGGCTTGACCGTTCGGGGCGGCCCCTGCCCTGCGCTGAGAGACCCGGCCCTCAGTCCTCGGCGACCGCAGCTCACGGAGGCCGACGTGCTCTGCCGGCTTCTAACCAAGTCACTCCTCTGCGGAGGTGGAGGACAGTGCCCTAGACGCTCGTGTGCCAGTGCGACTGATGAACGGGCGGGAGGGCAGAGCCGCTCCCTGGCTCTGCTGATTTATGATCCTGAAACTCACCCGTCTTAAATAAAAAACGTCCAAACAAACGCTGAGCCCCCTGACTTTCTCCTCCCTGCGGGGCCACTCTGCTCTCCCGCATGTTACAACTCCCCTTGGCCGCAGGGTGAAGCCGTTCTAGTTTCCTCCTGGGTCTCAATGCGAACGGGTGCCCGTCGGCTCTCTTCTTTCCCTTTCTGTTCTGTTGCACCTGAAATGCTCCGGGGTTTCCAGGGCAGAGGCCGGCGGGACCCGGAGGGCTGCACGGAGGGTGCAGGGTGCAGTGGGAGCCCAGAAAGTGAGAGTGGCAGCGGGGAGGCATCTGGGCGCGGGCCAGGGAGAGAGGGCGAGGGAGGAGCTGGGGTGCTGGAGGAGGTGGGGGGCGGGGACATAGGTGCCAAGACCTGGCGGGCAGGGGGCCGAGTGTTTGGAAGCCACGTGGGCAGGCCGGCCCAAGGAGGTGGCTGTGGACAGATCCAGGGCGTCCCGGCCGTGTGTGTGGCGCTGCCGGCAGCGGGGTAGGCTGGGTGGGGGCCCCCGGTCCAGAGGCGACCTCTGCTCCAGATCGTGCCCCTCGCTGGGGTTCACAGAGGCTCTGTGGTTTGTCTAAGAACAAGCAGCTCGTGGGAAGATGGACAAGTCTGGACTCGGCCCACCGCGTGGGATCCCTGTCCTCGCCCCGTGAGGGGACGCGGGGTGCTTCTAGACGTCGCTGGTTGTTAGCTCCTGGTCTGTCCACAGCTTTGTCTCCAAGGGTCCCACTGAATCCACCCGGCGGAACGGTCACGTTCTCCATCAGGTCGGCCCTTCGGCGGGGGACGCTGTCGCCTGGTCCCTTACATGCTTTCATCACAGCTGTGGCTGCAGCGGCCTCTTGTGGCCACGTTAAAATCCCCGAAGAAAACCGGCGTAGAAGGACCTCAGCGCAGTCCCGTAAAAGCCCTTAGGACAAACCGCCGGCAAACAGCTTATTGACGGGGAGAAGACGAAAGCTTTCCCTCTACATCAGGGACAAGACGAGGAGCCCTCTGTCACCGCTCCTGTTCATCCCCATACCCGAAACATTAGCCGGAGAAATCAGGCAAGAGAAAGAGATAAAAGGGATCCATACAGCAAAGGAAGAAACCGAACTATCAGTATTTGCAGATGACATGGTCCTTTACTTAAAAGACCCCCAAAATTCCACCGAGCGACTCCTAGGATCAATAACCAAATTCAGCAATGTGGCAGGATGCAAAATCAACATTCACAAATCACTAGCAGGGCTGAGGAAGGCCCTGAGTTCGATACCCCAAATCAATCGCCTTCCTGCGCACTCGTAACGAGTTCACTGAGAAATGAGGAAAAGAATACCATTCACAGTAGCATCAGGAGAAGTTAAATTCTTGGGGACCTCTGTTCCCCCAGCCCCCGGCTCTCCCTCCCGTCCCCTGCGCCGCTGTGGGGCAGCCGGGAGCACTGTGATTCTGCCCGGGCCCAGGCAGGCTCCCCGGACGCTGGCTCTCTGGTGGGCACCAGACTGAGTCGGGTGCAGACTGCACGGTGGCGAGTCCCCTGCGGCCTCCAGGGGACGCCGTGGTGCCGAGTCGCCCTGCCTGGGTGCGTCCTGTGCAGGCAGAAGCCGCTGGGCAGGTTGGGGACAGAGGGCTCTGTTTTGGTAGCCGCTGGCTGCCTGTCCCCAGCCGGGTGAGAAGCTTCCCTGAGGCTGACATGAGGAACCTAACCTTGTTTTGTAGAGTAAGTTTGCAAGTTTGCTGACTCTCTCCAGGAAAAAGAATTTCCAGGGCGCCTCGGGAAGGGGCGGGAAGGGTGCGTTGGGCAGAGTGCGGGGCGGAGAAAGGAGACACCCTGCAGTTGGGAACTGGGCATCTACAGGTGTCCCTGGGGGTGGAAACCTGGGGAGTCGGGCCCCCAGAGTCCGAGTCTCCTGCAGGAGGTGGGAGGGGATGGCCATGTGTGGGGGCCTGGACGGGCGAAGGGGCAGTCTGTTCCCAGGTGAAAGCGGACGGCTTGCAAGTAAAGAGGGAACAACGGAGCCCATCTGTAGGTGAAAGGAAATTGTCCGGGCTTAATATGTTCTGGGAGACGAGAAAGGAAAAAATAAACTGGGTGTGTGTCCTGAAGCTGTAGCTTTTATTTTTAAAAAATATGATTCTTCTTGTCTCCCTTTTGGCTTGTTTTTGTTTCTTTCATCCTATCTCATGCCCACTCGGCTTTGGCACATCCTTTAACCCCTGAACCTCAGGGCGGGGGTGTGGGGTGACGCACTGGCTGCCAGCTTGGCCCAGTGGGACGGGGAAGGAGTGTGGAGGCCGGCGGCCTGGCAGTACCAGGCATGGATGTCCCAGGAAGGAAGGCTGGGCACGCTGCCAGCCGCACCCACCTGGGGAGCCGGGAAGCAGAGAGCACCGCCGGGAACTGGGCCCTGGTGGGGAGAGGAGCCCCGTGGGGAGCCGGTCTGGCTGCTTTTGTGTCCTGTTCACCTCAGCCCTGGTGCCAAGGCCCACCCCCCGCCCCCCACACCATGTGGTGTGGCAGAGGTGGACACTCCCAGACAGACAGGCAGGCAGACAGACAGGCAGAGTCACCTGCGTACTGGGCTCATTGTGGCTGCCTCTCCACATAGACTTTCAGCCACACGTGTGCTCCTCGGGGCTGCAGGACCCACGGACATTCACGCTCCTGGGAGGGGATCGTGGTGAAGCCACCGTTTCCAAAGAGTGGACGGAGAAGACAGCACCTGGAGAGGTTCTGCTGCGGCATCCGGGGAAGGAGCCGGGGTGCTGGGCGGGCAAGCACTCGAGTCCACAGGCGGCAGCGGCGACGGGGCAGGGCTGAGACCTGAGAGGGCCGAAGGAAGGGCACTGGCCCGATCGGTGCCAGGCCATTGCTGGCAGCTCGCCTGGAGCCTGAAACGCCCTCCCGGAGCCCTCTCCCTTCTCTCTCCTCCCTGAGGGACCTTTGTCTTCTTTGTGGTGCCAGCGATGGGACTCAGGGCGCTGCACAGGCTGGGCGAGGGCTGTCACTGCGCCACACCCCGAGTCCCCTTTTTTGAGACAGGGTCTTGCTGAGTCTCCACGTTACCAGGCTGGGCTTGAACTTGTGATCTGCCTGCCTCAACCTCCCGAGTAGCTGGGATTACAGGCGTGCGCCTGAGCCGGGCCCTGCGCTTGGCACGAGTTTTCCCCACAGATCCTCTGGAGCTGGTGTTGTGAGCCCCACCCCAGAGTGAGGAAACTGAGGCTCCCAGAGGGGAAGTGCAGGCCTCCTGACAGGGCTATAAAGTCAGGGTGGCTGTGAGTCACATCCAGGCCACCCTGTGCTGAGACCCATGCAGTGTACGCTAGGACATTAAATGACTGGGCCTGGCTGCCAAGCACCTCTCAAACCAGGTGTGGCTCATTTCCAAGGCCGAGCTGTCACTGCCTGGCCACCTGGTCACTTATTAATCTTAACTGCCCTACTACTCTGTTTAACTTCCATCTGCAGTTGTTGCCATGGATGCCCTCACCCTCGCCTCCCTCTCCCGCTCTGTGCCGCTCTGTGCCGCTCTGTGCCGAGCTGCCTGGGGCGGGGTCTGGGTCTCTCCTCTGTATTCTGCACCCGGTGGGTGCACGGTGCGGCTCAGTGTCCCCCACAGGAGGGAAGGAGGGAACGAGTGACGCCCGGGCCTGGCCTTGGGCGAAGCAGGGGACACTCAGGAGGCCACCGGCAGCCACCAGATCCACAGGGCTGAGGCTGTGAGCTGCTTCTGAGCCCAGCCTGGGTCCCAGTCCTGGGGTAAATTAGAAGAAATAAAGGTAGGTAGAAAAGAGATAAGGAAATAGAGATTTAAAAAATAGTACTTTAAAGAAAACCTGAAGCTTTGGAATGGAAGCCTGTTTTTTACCCCCTTCTGCCAAAGCAGTAAACCTGGGTGACTCCCTTTCAGCTGCAAATGGATCTGCCCATTCCCTTCCACTTGCAAATGGTCCTCTTTCACCCTTGAAGGGACCTGCCTGTTGGCTCTGCCCGCAGGAACAGACCATTATGTCACTAGGGGTGGGCCATCCTCTCCCACCCGCTAAAACGAAGACTGTAGATTATTAAATCCACAGATTTCCATCTCCCAAAACACTAGAAGAGCCCCAGTTCCCAACTGTATTGTGCCTCATTTCTTTTTTCTTTTGGCGGGGGTAGGGGGTGTTTTGAGACAAGCTCTCACTATGTAGCCCAGGCTGGCCTTGAACTCACGGAATCCTCCTGCCTCAGCCTCCTGAGTGCTGGGATTACAGGGGTGTGCCACCATACCTGGCTTCATTTTTTTGAGCACTCCTACTCTGCTCTCGAAGTTGTCCTATGTCTACCTCTAATAAATCCTTCTCATGCCTCTTACTGATGCAGCCTCAAAATTCTTTTTCCACGAGAGGAGTCAGCAAACCTGCATACTTATTTAAAGGGAGTTGATTAAGTTCCTTGTTTCAGCGCTGGGGACCCTCAGAGCTAGCCCGCGACAGCTTTCTTGGCAAGCCAACAGCAGGAGGTGAAAAAAGAAGCATCCTTTGGTAAATCCAGCCAAATGGCTTTTTAAATCTGTTTCCTTTCTTTGTCCCCACTTCCTCCCAACCCCTTTGCCTCTGAAGCGTAGTTTCCCAAGGGTTTGCTTTTCTTCCTCTCTCTCCTACTCAGGATTTTGTCTGTCAGAAAACTCAAACCCATTATTATTATTATTATTTTCTGTTGGTTGTCAGAAAGGTAGGGAGCTGGAGGGTAGAGGAGTCTAGTGCCTCCCACCGCCTGGGAGTGGCCTCTGCTCTCCTTGATATTTGATTTGCAGTTAGGCAAAATCTCCAGACTTCTAAGGCCCCCCTGAGTTCCTCCTGTATGCTGCGAGTCTCTAGATAGAAAGGTCTTGGGTAGATTTTTTTGGTTCGTGTACAACTTCTCCTGCATCCTGATCTGTGTTGGAGCAGCCATGTCTGTTAGCAAGGATGCTTGTACCGGCCACGAGGGAAGGCAGAGCAGAGCTGCTGTCTGAGTGGGTCCGACCTGGAAAGTGGGCCGCTCGGGTGGCTGGCTCCGGCTCCTGTCTTTTCTGCTCTTGTCTTTGTCTCTTTCCAGAAGTACACAAGGGAAATTTGCAAGTGTGCAGTGCACCTTTCTGGAGCATGAGTAAGTCAGTATCTATCCCTAAAATGCCGCCTTTAGGCTGTATTATGAGTAATTGGGATTTTTTCTCTTTTTTCATTTTTTGAGACAGGGTCTCGCTATGTAGCTGAGGCTGGCCTTGAACTCACGGCCATCCTCCTGCCTCATCAACCTCCCAAGTGCTGGGATGACAGGCATGTGACATTACACCCTGCTCTGGGACCATTTTAAAGAGGAGGATTTAAAAAAGAAAAGGATGATTTTTCTTTGCAACTCAATATGGGGCCAATATAAGTTAGAAAGTGGGAGAGATATGGCCTCCGACTGATACCTTGAATTTTAATACAGTTTTCCAGCTTGATTTATCTTGTAAGAAAGAGGAAAAGCGGACAGAAGTGACCCAGCTTGGACATATCTTCTCGTGCAGTTTTCTACTTGCCGCAGCCCTGCAGAGAGAGCCTGTGTACGGGCTGCGGCACGGGCTGCGGCTGACCAAGTAGGTGTCTGAAATAGTGATGGGGATGTGGGTACAGCTGCAGTGCCTGCAAGGGACCCTGATTGGCAGTACTGGACTGGAGACGAGGGCCGAAAGAAACGCCATGAGGTGATTACTCATTAAATCGATGGAATGAGAACATGCAAGGCAAGCACTCTAACCACTGAGCTAAATCCCCAGCCTTTACACCATATTTGGAAGGCTTATTTGGCATAAGTTGCCCAAAGCGACAACAGCCACAAAATGATGCGAGTTGCCTGTCAGTTGTCATGTATTCCGATGGTGTGTAAATTGCTTGACAGTTTGAAACAAAGCTTTCAAAAAATGAATGCATGGCAGCCAAATTGTTGGATTTTTTTGTTTGGATAGTTTTCTTTCTTGGCGGGTCTTCTTTTTCTGTCGAAAGGTAGGCATTTTTGAAGGAAACCAATCCCTTGAGTGTTGTTATTACTCTAAAAGTCTCAACTCCACATCCGTCACTTCTTCATAAATCCTTTAGATTCTGACAATTAGAATGATTTTTTTTTTTTTGTACTGGTGTTGCAGGATAGTAGATAGACACCAAAGAAACAAAGGCACCACATGGTCACAAGAAAAACAGCTTTTGGAGTATCGGCACTGGCCAGGGCACTCGTGTCCGAAATCTGAGCAAAGACCGAACAAAGAGAGCAGAAATTATTTGGGAAACCTTGCCCCACTGAGATTTTTAGGGTACAAACTAAATTGTTGATTGGATACACAACTTTTCTCATTTGAATACGAGCCTTGATCAATTACATTGGTTACAACAATTTTCACCTACTTTGCCTAAGAATGTAGTTATCTCACTTTTTTAGGGATGTCTGCTGTGTTTATTTGGATAATCCTGCTGTTTACCTTTACCTTAATCCTGGTGTTTACCTGTTTTACAAACTGGGGCTCAAAAGTCAGCCCTTCTTAGCAGAGGCCTTGCTGGTTGTCATGGGAGCATGGAGCCTGCCAGTCTGTGGTTGTCTGTGGCCTCCTGACTTTATGGCAGGGGTCCCGCCACACTGGGGATCCAACTCGGGGCCTTGTGCTTGCTAGGCAGAAACTCTCGACACTGAGCTGAATCCCCCGCCCTCTTGTGATTAGAATGAAGAAGTCCCGCTGTATACAACCATCCTCCGAAGGCTTTTAGTTCAGACACTGGGATGTCACGATAAGGGTATTTTTGAGTGTTACTGTTGGTGCACACAGAATGTTTCACTTGTGTCTCACCATGCGCACATTTTAGAACATCTCCTAGCATGTTGTCTGTTGCGGTTTCCAACACTGAATCGCATTCCGCCCTGTAGGCTTCACCCCCGGCAAGAACCAGTAACATTTTCCAACCCAGTTCTAACGCTGGACTGTTCAGGTACACATCACCATTTTGTAGCATTTCGACTAGTTAAATATTTATTTCCATCACTGTTTTCTTCCTCATCTGAATCAAGGTCCTTGTTCTCTACTTCTCTGTCATTTCTTGCTCTGTCTCACCGTCACGACTTCTTTGGCTTTCGTGATCCAAGTCATGATCGGCAGCTGAGTGACTCACTTGCAACCTCCCCCTGAAGCTGGCGTTGTCCTGAACTGGGCTAATTCTACAAGAAAAATCCAATGAAAAGATTTAATAAAACAAATGATAAATGCACAAAATGTAACACGGAGCCTAAGGTGGGTAAAATCTCACCTGTTGCTACATTGATGCGTGTCATACACCTTGCCATTCATCTACCGCGTGGGCAAACACAATGATTGTTTCCTCTGTTCCCCCAGCCCAGCTACTGAGATGAATAGCTGGCTACCATTAGGCTAAAGTAAATACTGTATTTTCTTTAGAAAAGTATAATATGGGTGTATGGCATCTGATATGATGCTCTGGGGGGAAGAAAAACTGCAGCTTCAGGAAAAAAAGGCCCGTTTTATTCCTTCTCCTGAAGCAGCAAACCTGGGCGACTCCCTTTCAGCTAGGCCAGTTTTTTTCCTTCTCCTGAAGCAGCAAACCTGGGCGACTCCCTTTCAGCTGCAAATGGATCTGCCCATTCCCTCTAACCTGCAAATTGTCCTCTTTCACCCGTGAACAGACCACTCTTTGGGCACTGCCCTTAGGAACAGACCATTATCTCACTACGGGCGGGCCATCCTCTCCCACCCACTAAGACTAAGACGAAGACTATAGATTATCAAATTTCACAGATTTCCGTCTCCCAAAAGATGCCCAGTTCCCAACTGCATCACGCCTGCTTTCTTTGAGCACCCACATTATGCTTCTGAGTATGTCGGAAACCCTTCTCAGGCCTCTTTTATTGATGTACCCTCGAAATTCTTTTTCCATGACGGGAGTCAGTGGACTTGCACACCTATGTCAAAGGGGCGGGTTAAGTCCCTCATTTCAGCCTCCGGGACCCTCAGACCCAGCCTGTGACTGCCCCTTCCTGCCCAAACTTCTTGGCAGATCTGAACAGTCAAGTTTGTTTGCTGTTACAAATGTATTGTGCACACACACACACACATGTGCGCAAACAGCCACGTACACACACACGCACATGCACATGGAAGGGGTAATACATGCATAATAGAACACAGAACTTACTTATTTGTTTATTTCTTTTGGGGTGCTGGGGATCAAACTGAGGGCCTTACCCTTGCTAGGCAAGTGCTCTACCGCTGAGCTAAATCTCCAGCCCCAGAACACAGAATTTAGCAACTATACAGCAGGGCATCTGCTCTTTGGAGCTAGCCCCCACTCCCTCTGCTGCCCTTTTCTCCTGTGTCCTGCTAAAGATCCCTGTGCGTTTCCACACCAGTGTGTGTGTGTATGTGTGTGTGTGTTTCCCTGGAGCACACACACAAATGGTGGGGTTCTGTGTGCATTGCTCGCCATCTCATTTTTTCATTTAATAAAACATCTTTCCTGTGAGAACCATATTTAGTGGCCTCCTCTTTGATGACTGTACAATGTCCCACTAACCATGTGGGTAACCGTGTCACATGATAGATACTTAGGCATTTCCTGTCTCTTGCTATCATAAATGACACTGCAGGCCAGGCGCAGTGGTACACACCTGTGATCCCAGCACTGAAGAGGCTGAGGCAGGAGGATCACCCTGAGTTTGAAGCCAGCCTGGGCTACATAGTGAGACCCTGCCTCAAAGAACCAAACCAAACCCAAACACACACACACACACACACACACACACACACACACACACACACACACCGCAGCAAATATTCTCATGCATCATGTCATTTTGGATACTTGCAAAGATGCACCTGACAGATGCACCCATGAGAGAAACTGGGGTGTCAGACTGAATATTAGGAATTAGTACCAATTTTGCTGCAACCAGCAATGTGAGGAATGACCAGTTCCCCATATTCCCAGCTGATACTAAGTGTCAACCCTTTCCATCTTTACCAATCTGACAAGTGGAAAAGGAGATTTCATAGTAATACAAATTTATGTTTCTCTTCTTGGGAGTAAAGTTGAATATTTTCATACGGCTAAATGCAATTTGTAGCCCCGAGTGGTGGCACACACCTGTAATCCTAGCACTTGGGGAGGCCGAGGCAGAAGGATTGAAAGTTTGAGCCCAAACTGGGCAATTTAGTGATTTAGTGAGATCCTGTCTCAAAATAATTAAAAAATAAAAACAAGGCTGGGGAGGCAGCTCAGTGAGAAGGTCCTGGGTACCGGGAAGCAAGATTGTTTTGTATGTCCTTTGGGGGAACTGCTCTTTGCCCTTCCCCCGGGTTGGAGGGTTGCTGGTGTCCTAGCTGTCTGCAGCACTCTTCTGAGGGCTCGAGAGAGCTCGGCCTTTGGGCCTTCAGAGTTGCACTTTCCCGCTCTGTTGTTTACACGAGTGTTGTAAGAAGCTTCTGCTTATCACTTTCCACCTTTGCTTTCCATCTTTGACTCTAGCCATTTCCCTCCTTGTCTTATCTCTTCCGTAAGGATCCCGCATATTTCCAGGAACTTTCAATTGAGTTATCAGACTGAACTCTTATAATCCCGATGAAGATCGGCACTGATGTCCCTGCGGGTGCGGAGTCTCTCATATGCTTGCGCGTCTTTCTTTCTTTCTTTCTTTTTTTTTTTTTTTGCTGGGGATCGAACTCAGGGCCTTGTGCTTGCTGGGCAAGCACTCTAACCGCTGAGCTAGCTCCCCAGCCCCCTTTCTTGCACCCAGAGGCAGTCGCGGCTTTCCCTCTGGTCTCTCTCTTTAGGGCGTTCCAGTGCGAACTGCCTGGGAAGGTGGAGATAGTGTCTCCCGCAAAGGAGCTGGATTTGACCGCTCTGTAGGATTCTCTCAGGGGAAAGATAGACAGGTTTGCTGACACCCATCATAAAAGCTTGCCCCGGGCTCCTTAGTGCCCTTGCAAATGTAGCAGCCACCAGGGTCAAGCTTTGTGTTTTCCCCATGGCACTTGGGGGACGGGAGGATTCGAGGCCCCGGGGGTCTTGAGGCTTCTGCCCACATCCATAAAACTGGCAGGCAGTTGCCCCCTCGCAAAAAGAGTGAAATCTTAGACCCATTATGGTTTTGATAACTCGGCAGCTAGGCAAACTGAGGCCTTGGCTGAAGCCAGGGTTATCTGGAAAGAAATGGCAAAACTTGGTCTGGAGCTGGGTCTCTTGCTTCACGCTCAGCCGTGGCCATGCCAACATGGCTTCCTCTGTTAGAGGTCCGGCTCCCTGCGGTTTGGCGTCTTCCAGCTGCTTTGTCTTGGTGTCTTTCCCGTACCTGCTGCATGGTTTTGGCATAGCTGTGCAGCGGACCTCCTGCTTTGGGCCAGCGGCTCTCAAGGCTTTGTGAGCCTTGGAGTCACTGGGAACATAATAAAAATGCCAGCTCCCCCACAGAAACGGGATCCGGAATTGGGCATTTTAAGCAAGCTCCCCTCCTGGGTGTTTCTGCCCCGGGCTGTGAGGGCCACGTGTTGAGCTACGCTGCCACCATAGAGAATAGGCTGCCCCCGAGTTGAGTCTGTGAGCAGGGAGTGCTGGGTTGGAGCTGGCTTGAGACAGAGACCCGGGGTTGGGAGGTCAGCTCTGGGGACAGGACGGTGGCTACTGTCCTTTGTTCTTGGAGGGAGAAGGCTCCAGGTACAGGGAGGGACGAAGGGGCACTGGGATGCCCCAGCTAGGAGACAGTCCTTGTGTTCCCAGCTTCAGTGCTGACTCACCTGGTGCTCTGCATGTGGTGTGACATGCAAAGCTGACGTGCAAAGCCTTCGCTGTCCGACTCCATGCAGCTCTGCAGCCTCTGCTTCCCTGATTCTCGTTCGCCGCAGCAGTGAGGCCTCCTGGTGCCGAGCCAGACCTCCTGGGTTCAAACCCCAGCGCTGCCCCTTACTGAGCATAAGCAAGCGGCCCTCAGGTTCCAAGTCGGTCGCTGGGACGATGATGGTCTCCGCAGAACAGGAGGCTGTGAGGATTTCATCAAGATGGTGTGTGCTGCACCCCGGACCAGAGCCAGTGGACCGAAAGCATGTGTGAGTGTGTAAGTGGGAGCAGGTGCACAGGCATGTGAGTGTGCATACCTGTGCAGGTGTGAGTGTGAGCACGGGGGTTGGCAGCAGGGGGCATGGCGGGAAACCTCTGTGCTCCTCCCACCGTGTAGGAGTCTGGCCCACCTCATCTTGGGGGCTCAAAGAGGCTGCTCCCTGTTTCCCGAAGGCCCAGACTGGGACGGGAAGGTGGGCCCAGCTGGGGAGGGAAGCTCCAGGCTCCTGCCCCCCCAGCTCCACCCAGGGATGGAGTCCCTGTAGGAAGGTGTGTCTGCTTTGTGTGACGGTGGCCAACCCCAGCCCCCAGGCCTGCAGAGGGAGGTCCCCCCCAGCTCCTAGCCTTCCCCTGGAACAGCGGGGGGCAGGGAGGCGGGAGAAGCCCTGGCCCTACGCCCCCTCCCTGGGGCTGGGGCGGCTGCTGAGGTGCCTGGGTGAGGACAGGCTGGCATGGAGCAGGCGTGCCCCCAGGGAGCGTGGGGTTCCTGCCTCTGTTTGTGCCCAGTGTGTGTGTATCTTCGGGGGTGGGGGATGTTTCCTGCCGTCCGCTGGTCCTGGCATGGAGCAGGCGTGCCCCCGGGGAGCGTGGGGTTCCTGCCTCTGTTTGTGCCCAGTGTGCGTGTATCTTCGGGGGTGGGGGATGTTTCCTGCCGTCCGCTGGTCAAAGGGTCCCTCGGCCACCGGACCCCGTCATGGGGTGGGGCATCATCAGCTGCCCCTTCCCTGGGCACAGGCGTCTCCTCCCTCGGCCCTCAGGTCTGGCTGTTCCTGTCTGGTGAATGCTCATCCTACAGCCGGCTTCAGCCGGTGGGAGCCGGGAGGTTCTGGGGCCCGGCATTGTCTCCAGGGCTCTTAGTGATGCTCCTCTTCCCCACCCCCTCTGGCCGGCTCCTCCAGAAACCCAGCCAGGCCGGCTTCCTCCCCCAGCCAGCGGCAAGCGGCACGGAGCTGAGTCAGAGTTGGAAATGTATAAACACTTCCCTGGCCGATCACAGAGGTGATACGGTGCACTGTGGCTTTGTGGAAAATGTAGAAAATGCAAGTACTGGTCAGAGTCGCTTCACCCTCCCTACCCAACAGTGGGTGCCTGAAGGGCAGAGCCTGCAGGAGGGCAGAGGAGCCTTTGTCCTCTCCTTCCTCGGGGGTGTTGGGGCTGGCAGATGGGAGCACATGCTTGGAGGGTGGAACTTGGTTCTGCCAGGACTCCTTCCAAGGCAGGCCCAGGAGGGCCCGGGGGTGACCCCTGTCCTGGAGGAGGGTGACTGGACCCCATGCTCCAGGCTCCCCGGGGACTGGATCCAGCTCTTGGTGAGGCCCCTGGGTGTGCCTCCCGCGCCCTGCTCTGCTCACCGGAAACCGACTGCAAGATTTGCATCCAATTCAATGGGCTAACCCCACCCCTGCCACAGGAGGCCCTGGACCTCATCCAGCTTCTGTCCCGGGTCCTGGCCACCTCCTCAGAGAGGCCTCCCGCTGAGCACCAGGACCTCTTCCTGGCCCCTGAACGCATCTGAGGGTCCTGTTCCAGCAGGTGGCCTGGGAGGTGTCTGCCACACAGAAAGGTCCCGGAATCACTTGTTAAAGCTGAGCTGGAGGAGTTTGGTGGCGGAGCATTTGCCTCAAATTAAACAAACAATTTTCCCTTTGCACAATGATCTGCTAAGTGAATTCTAAGAAGGGTTTCCCTGCTTCTTCCTCTGTTCAGCAAATAATCTTTCAGGAGTTACCAGTGCTGCAGGCGGCGGCCCTGGGGCCACATCCAGCCTGGAGCTCTCGAGCAGCCTTGCGACACTCTCTTCCTTCTGGCCGGGGTCTGTGGGGGGTGGGGGGAGGGAAGGGCTGCGGCCCAGGGTGGGTCAGGCCCCACACGTCCCACATAGTGCAGGAGGAGGGAGAATAGGGACACCTGGTTCCAGTCAGCAGGCCCCTCCCTGTGTGCCGGGGGCCTGAGCCTCCTCACGTCCCAGGAGTGTGGAATGTGGCACCCAGGGCAGCGATCTCACTGGATGGCCGCTGTCTCCCCACCGCTAGGCTCACCCCTCCCCCACGGTTAGCTCTAGTCCTGGTCAGGCTGGTTTCTCCCCCTCCAGGACTTGCGCAGCAGCACGGGGTCATCCTGACTCAGCTACCCGCCCTGACCCCTTGCCTGGGCTCCCTACCCAGGGAGGGGACGAGATGAGCTGCTGCTGGCCCTGGGTCCCCATGACACCTCTCGAGTGTGGCCTTCGCTGCTGACGGTCACCAATGAGCTAGGTCTTCCCAGTCTGGGGTGTGTGGGACTCCCAAGAGGGGGCCGGTGTGGGGTACAGCGTCTTGCTCATGGGGACACCCCAGGGACTTGGCCAGCGTTTCTGGCACACAGCAGTGGTCTGTGCATTGTGCCTCTTGTCACTCAGTTTGTCACCAGGCCATCAGAGTGCTCCTTGACTCTGCCTTTCCTGTCCACCCACCTCTGCAACTGCTTCCAGACCTAACCTGGCCCCCTTCTCTCTGCTCACACCTGCTTCCTTTGTCCCACCACCCTGCTCTCTTCCCAAACCCATGGAAATTTCTAGTATGTAAATCTGACCGTGCCACATCCCTGATTAAAATGACTTCCCATCAGCCTCGGGATCGAGTCCGGCTTTCTGCAAGGCTGACCCCACAGTGACCTCCTCCCTGGAGCCCATACTGACTGCCTGAAGGCGCTTCTGTCCTCTGGACCCTGTTCTCTGCCCCTCTCCCTGGCGAGCAGCTACTGGCCCTTCAGCTTCTCTGGGACAGCTGTCCCTGCCCCCCACCCCGGGCAGGGAGGGGCAGACACAATTCCTAAATGCCACTGACCCCGTAGCTCTGCGTGCTGGCCATCAGTCCCAGCACCCCTAGCGATCACGCCGTTACGTCACGAAGTCCCCAGAGCCATAGTCTCAGGTGCCCGGAAGCTGGCTGCTGGCTGCAGGCCTTTACAGGTACACTCTGCCTGCCACCAGCTCTGGCCCCGGGGTGCGGACGCGCCTGGCCGCTGTGGGACCATCGGAGGGGCTGGCTGCAGATGGCACAGATCTCTGGGGATCCAGAGTGGGAGGGGCCTGAGGAGCCCCCCTGGTACCAGAGGCTTTCGAAATTCCTCCTGCAGCCCCAGGTACCCAGGGCGGGGGACAGAGCCTCGCTTCTCCGACTCTGCTCCTCCTGCTGTGAAACCTCTTCTCTGCTTTCCCAAGTCAGGACGCGGATGGACGGAGCCGGGACCTCGGTGGTGCGCGTGGGGAGGGGAGGCGATGGCTACATGACTTCGGCCAGTTCTAAATGTTGACCCTATAGTGTCACTTGAGAAATCATTTGCTTCTAATTAACAGATAAATACATTCTTGTAAGAATTAAAACCGGACAGCTGGAGCTGAGGTTCCCCTTGAGGGCTACCGGTCACTCAGCGTCTCTCCCAAGGAAATGTCTCTCGTCTGTCTGTGCAGTTCCTTCCTGCTCTGCTGTCGACTCATGCACATACACACCTGGAGAAAGAGTTCATCTTTTCAGCGTCCGCCCGGTGACTCTGTCCTGTTACATGGAAGGCTTCCCTGCTGCTTTTATCATCGTGCCCAGCAACTGGCTCTCAGGGATTTTCCCAGCTTGTTGACGTTAGCTATTTGATTTCTGCTGCTTCTCTGCCCTCTATGCCTGTTCTGTGTTTACTCAACCTCCCTCCTCTAGCAATTGTTTCTGTCTTTTCACCATTGCAAACAATGCTTCAAAGAGCGCTTTTTTTTCCCTTTGTGGCACTGGGGATTGAGCCCAGAGTCTTTCTGCTACATTTCCAGACTTTCTTTTCAAATTTTATTTTGAGACAAGGTCTCGATAAGTCACTAAGTAGCCCAGGTGGGCCTCCAGTTTGCAGTGATCCTCCTGCCTCAGCCTCCCAGAGCGCTGGGATTACAAGCATTCAGAGCGCTGGGATTACAAGTGTGCACCACCGCACCTCGCAAAGAGCGTTCTGTCGTGTGTCTTCCTGAATTCCTGAGTACGTTGCGGGGCTTCTCGGGTTAATATGAAGAAGAGTGGGGCTGATGGTTAGTGTGAACGTTTTAAAATCACCCATCAAGTGGTGGCTACAACTCATCCCCCCCAGCAGTCTGAGGGGTTCCCTGCTTGCTGCTTCCCCAGCGTGTGATATCATTAAACTTTGTGGTTATGCCAGTCTAGTTGGAATGGGGACTCTCCGCTCTGTCCTGGACTGGGGAGGGGTAGTGAGCTGGCTGTCTTGGTTGGGTAGGCGATCTGGGAGGGGGCTCGGTGCTGTTTACAGAAACTTCCAGTCTTCCTGCCCCTGTTGTGACTTCCGCTTTTCCTCTCCAGGCAGCAGGCCCCAGTTCCAGGGCTGCTCCGGGGGTGCGCTGAGAATCTGCTTGTTTTTATGGGCTCCCTGCCGTTTCCTCTTCCTGGGCCCCTAAACCCGGGGGCGCACCTTTCTCTCTCCTGTCACGGTCCCATTCCACATCGGGGATTTTTGTTAGCATTTCTGATCTTCCGCTTTCTCTTATTCTCTTTAGCTATTCTGTCAGTATTCCGTCAGCAGGGATTTAAGAGGCAGCAAAAGTGAACGTGGGGTTAGTCTCCATGTCATTAAAACTAGTCTGTCCCTGCAGTCACCCTGCAGACTGGCACTCTCCTAGAGACAGGACAAGTGTGTATTCCCGCAGCCTGTGCCTGGCGACGTGACACACCTGGGGCATGGGAGAAGGGGCTGGGGCACAGTCATGGCACAGCGTAGGAGCTGCGACCTTAAACTGACGTCGCTGGAGGGGTGGCATCTAGGGAAGGGCTTGCTAATTCATGGACAGGGAGTCTTCATCTCCCTTCTGTCCTCCAGCCTGTAGTTCTGCTCTGCTGAGTGCCTTCTGCTCCGCTGAGTGCCTGAGGCCAGGCCGTCTCTTTCACTGTGTGAGCTCTGAGGAGCTGGCTGGAGTGGCCCGTGGACCGACCCAGTGGCTGGGTGTCACAGTGGGAAGGAGAGGCTAGAACCCTGGCAGGTCCCACCTGGGGGCCTCATTCTCCGGCCTCCGTCCTATGAAAAGAGGGAAAAAGTGTCAGAGGTTGGGCGGTGACCTCAGTCATGTTATTAATCTTTTGAGTTGGAACCTTTGAGTTTTCTTGACTATAAAATGAGACAGTAAAACTTGACTGATAGAATTTATTGAGATAATGTGTAGGAAGTTCACCATGGCGGCCCACACAGCAGAGGCGCGCCGTCTCATCTGTCACGGTTACCCCATTCCATTCTACCCAGGGACGGGGCTCTCGTCTCCAGCCTCTTTCTAGGGGTCTCCACCTGCAGTCCCATTCCCACAGGGGCAATGACGATCCCTTCCCTCAGCCTCCCCCTGCTCTGGGCGCTCCCCAGGTACCATCTGCAACTGCTCAGAGCAAGAAGCCTCTAGGTCCTTCCAGGTGGGGGCCAGCGGGCACCGGGACCTGGACGCTCAACTCAGCGTGTCCCAGTCGGCTGGGTGACCTCGGGTGGTCACTCGATCTCTTCGAGTGTCCTTGTCCGGACCAACATTTCCTGTAGTTTGTAGGCCATGAATAGATATTCCCGGATGGAAGATTCCATGGTCTGGTACATTGGGGGAAGGCTGGTTGAACAAAGTCAAATAAGAACACTTGTAATCACCATAACTATGTACTATTTAACACTAACCATATCATATAATAAAATAATAAGGTTGCCTGAGTGCTTGCTGTCTGCCAGGCACAGTGATTGACCCTTTATAATCACCATCTCATTTCCTCCCAAACAACCCCAGGAAACTAGCTTCGCCTTCACCGCCATCGTCACCCTGCAGCAGGGCTTCTGGCACCGAAGGGTGTTGGAGCCAGCCATTTCTGCTCTGGGATTCCCTCCAGTGCTAACACATCCTGGTTGCCACCTCTGCAGCCCCGGCCCCAGCCTGCAGGGAGGCCGAGGCTCTGGAAGGGGCTCCTGTGGTTCCACCCCCGGAGCCAGAGGAGGAGCAGAAACCAGTAGGGTGGCGGGCGGCTGTTTACTGAACGGGAACAGCAGCTGAAGTGTTGGTTGCACCTCTAGGCGAGGGCAGCCCGTTCTCTGAGTTCCTGGTACCTGGGTCAGAGAAGTGCCCACAGCCAAGGAGCTCCAAACTGCTCAGGGAGGGTGCGGGGGAGTGGAGCCTTGGACGCCCCGCGGCTCCCGGAACCTGCAGGACCAGGTCTGTCAGAAGGGCCCTGAGGGAGGTGTCTGGGGGCTGCGAATTCCCTGAAAGGGGAGCAGAGCTTCTGACACTCAGGATTCCAGGCTGAGGGTCAAGAGGCCGGAAGCCAGAATCCGAGAGCCCGACTGTGGACCTCCGGACAGAAGCACCCTTTCCCCTGGCTGTGTGAGGACCCGAGGAGTCCCGGTAAACAGCGCTGGAGTCCACTGGCCTCTCGTTCTGACAGTTACGGCCCTGGGACTGAGCTCCTCCCAATCTAGGAGGCTGAGAGCCTTAATCTTTAGAACTGGTGGCCTTGTTCTTTGTTTCCTAACGCAGTCCCTCTCCAGACCCTCCTACCAGGCCAGTAAAAGAGAGATGCTTAACGCGCCTAGCAGCTATCTGCCCTCCCTCCCCGGACAGATAAGGAGTGAGTCACGCGGACCCGCCCTTTGTGCGCACGCCGCACCCTGCTTTCAAGGCCAGCTGGAGTCCCCCTTTCCCCCTGTGGGCCCCCAGACCTGCTTTCCCCCCTCCTGCAGCTGATTTTCTAGTTTGAACAGCCTGAGGCTGGCCTTCCTGGGTCCTGGGATAAGACTTGCTGGGGACTGCTTTCAGAGACTGGGGTGAAGCATTAGGGGACTTCGTCACAGGAGACTCGGTGATAACAGACCGGAGGGCTGAGGGGGAACAGTCCTCATTCCACAAGGGGAAGCTGAGGCCTGCGTAGGGGCGCGACTGGCCCTCTCCCTAACACCGTCTCAGGAGGCGCAGGGCTTCTGTTCTGAGAGCCAGGGATGACCTAAAGAGGAGAGGGGACTCTAGGGGCATCCTGGGACAGGGGTGGTCCTGGGGCAGGAACTGGCCTTGGGAAGAGATTTGGAAATATGGGGGGGTGACTGAATGGGACAGACACGGGGCGGGGGGGCGAGGGCAGGTTCCAGGAGGGCAGCAAGCCCGGCCTGTTTTTGCCTGGTTGGTGCTAAATGCCTCTCCGGAAAGCTACCTTCCTCCCCAGGGCTCAGATTCCCGTGGGAGAGCCTGAGGAATGCACAGCAGCTCCGGCCGCAGGGAAGAGCGCTGTCCCTGTGGGGTGGGTCGGCCTCGGGGTGGGGGCTGGGCTAGAGCTTTGGATTGGGATGGTGCCACCCCAGTCGCCAGAGCCACTCCCCGCAGCGGCTGCCAGGTGTACTGTCACCCTGGGGCCTGTGTGGCCACCGTGGGGTGGGGCAGCTTTGTGTCCGGAGGCCAGGAAGCCTGCGGCACCCTCATCCGGAATGGCCTTAGTCTGAGGGGACAGAGGAGGGGCTGGGGTGAGGGGATCCCCCTCTGGAAGGGCTCTCCGGGGCTGTGGTTCCCCGTGGGGTGTAGGACTCTGGTGCATGGACCGGGGGGCCGGGAGCTCAGAGCTCACACGGCGGGGACCCGTAGGAGCTGCAATTCCTGGGGGTGTGGGACGGGTCAGGACCCAGGGCGCGCCCCTGGAAAGCCAGCCAAGGGGCAGGAGCCGTGCAGCTCGGAGGGGGAGGGAGGGGTGCGGGGCAGGGCCCGGGAGGTGACCAATGGCGACAGCGCCTGCATTTGCACTCAGGCCCCAGATTCCTCCCGCCGCCCGGCATAAAAGGCGCCAGGTGAAGGCCTCGCCACTCCTCCTGCTGCGCAGCTCGCGGCCTGCCGCTCTTGCCCGTGTCCTCTGCTCGCCATGACCTCCTTCAGCTACCGCCAGTCCTCGGCCACCTCGTCCTTCGGGGGCCTGGGCGGCGGCTCCGTGCGCTTCGGGGCGGGGGGCGCCTTCCGCGCGCCCAGCATCCACGGCGGCTCGGGGGGCCGCGGGGTGTCCGTGTCCTCCGCGCGCTTCGTGTCCTCGGCCCCCGGGGGCTTCGGGGGCGGCTTCGCGGGCGGGATGGCCGGGCAGGACGCGCTGCTGGGCGGCGACGAGAAGGTGACCATGCAGAACCTCAACGACCGCCTGGCCTCCTACCTGGACAAGGTGCGCGCGCTGGAGGCGGCCAACGGCGAGCTGGAGCTCAAGATCCGCGACTGGTACCAGAGGCAGGGACCGGGCCCGGCCCGAGACTACAGCCCCTACTTCAAGACCATCGAGGACCTGCGTGACAAGGTGGGCGGCGGCGCCTGTGGTTAGGCCGCGCGGTGGGGCGGGGGGCAGGCACGGGACAAAGGAACTGAGGAGGGGTGCGGGGTGGCCAGGTGCCACACGTCCTGGGGCTGCCCAGGGTGATGTCAGGAGCGCGGCAAGGAGCGAGTTTGGCCTAGGAGGCTCTGGTGCGCCCCTGCCCCAGCCCTGACCCTGTGACCTTGGGGCGGACCCCTGCATCCCACAGGTCAGACTTCCCTCAGGCTCAGGCTTTGGGAAATCACTCCCACTGACTCTTCTCCCACTCTTCTCCGCCCAGCCACCCAGGCTGAAGAGGAATTAATCCCAGCGCCCCGGGAGGCTGAGGCAGGCTGAGGCAGGCGGATGGCAAGTCCCAGTTCTGCCTGGGGAACTCATGGAGACCCCATCTCATAATAAAAAGAACGGGGGATGTAGCTCAGTGCAAAGGCCTGGGGTTCAATCCTCATGGTGCACACCACACATGCACACACACACACACACACGCACACACACATGCACACACGCCCACCAAAACCTGGGAGCTCCAGGCAGAATGGGAGAGTCATTGTGGCCCTGAGGTAGGGGGAAGGGACAGGGCAGAGGCCCTACCTTTGTTTGTGTAAACCTGTGCCTTGGAGTTCTAGGTACAGGGCCTCTTCCTGGGGTCCCCACCACAAGCTCTAATGGGCCCTACTGCCCACAGAGAGGTCATGGCCACCACCCAGAGGGAGCAGCCCCATCGTGAAGCCCCACTCCGGCTCTCCCAACAGGAGCCCCCAGAACATGGCCCGGTGTGCACCAGGAGCCTAGGGGGCTCTGGGCACGGGCGGGGAGATGCAGGGCGGGCAGATCCCCACCCACACACGAAGAGAGAGCTCTAGGTGTGTCAACAACCTGGTAAGGAGCAGGGTGTGGTGCTGCACACCTGTTACCCCAGCACTCAGGAGGCTGAGGCAGGAGGATCACCGCAAGTTTATTGCTAGCCTGGGCTACATAGTGAGTTCGAGACCAGCTGGAACTATATAGCAAGACCTTGTCTCAAAAAACAAAACCAAACACCCCAGCTGGAATATTTTTTATATTGTGATCTACAATGAGAAATCCATTACATAGACGAGGGGTGTAGCTTGGTGATGGGATGCTTGCCCGGCAGCAGGAGTTCCATCCCGACTACCAATATACGATACCCAAACACAATTTTCTTTGTTACATCCCCCTTCTCTTCTCCCTGTCTCACTCATTCACATATGCACACATGTGTGCAACACACACACAAGTTTCTTGAAGCAGTTCTTACCCTGCTGTGGACTGCTCCCTCTGGGTTTTACATTCCATCTGCTTCCTTAAACCCCATGCAAATTACCCGGTGGCGGCACAGTGAGTGAGTTGTGACTCAGCCCCGAGGTTAGTGGCAAGCTGGGGGATATGACTGTTCCACAGGCCACATGGTCCCAGCCTGGGGTGAGGGGGATTCCCAGCTTTGCACCCTGGGTGCCCACAGGCCGTACAGGGCCAGGTCGGAGGGCTCCCTTCCCCAAAGGCAGAACGTGCTTGGAGAGGGCCTGCAGACTGAGGTGTGAGCCCGCCTCCTCCCACCCCTGAGTCTGGTGTATGGCCCCCTCCAGGCTACGAAGTCCCCCCTGCCGACCCCACCCTGTGCCCGCCCAGCTCCTGGGTGTGGGTTGATTCCAGAGCAGGCCAGTGGGCGGTGGGTGGGCGCCTGGGCATTAGGGGTAGGCACACAGGGTGGCAGTGCTGGTGCAACGAGCTGGTGCCAACCTCCTGCCTTCCGCTTGCAGATTCTTGGAGCCACCATTGAGAACTCCAAGATCGTCCTGCAGATCGACAACGCCCGTCTGGCTGCAGATGACTTCCGGACCAAGTGAGTGGCTGTGCGGTGGGGTTGCGGAAGCCCGGGCAGGCAGGGAGGGTGCAGAGGTGCGGAGCCCACGCTGGCCTGACTGCCACTGTTCCTCCGAAAGGTTCGAGACCGAGCAGGCCCTGCGCCTGAGCGTGGAGGCCGACATCAACGGGACATCAACGGGCTGCGCAGGGCTGGACGAGCTGACCCTGGCCAGGGCCGACCTGGAGATGCAGATCGAGGGCCTGAAGGAGGAGCTGGCCTTCCTGAAGAAGAACCACGAGGAGGTGAGTGGCCGGGCCTTCTGTCAACCCCCAGGACGGCCCTGGATGATACGATGGGGACCCAGTCTACCTACTGCTGGTGCTGATCCCTGAAACTCAGCGCCTTTGACCTGCGGGCTGTGGGAGGGGTCCCTGGCATGCCCACCTCTGCTTCGTCTCCCTAGGAAATCAGTGCCCTGAGGAGTCAGGTGGGCGGCCAGGTCAGCGTGGAGGTGGATTCTGCCCCAGGCGTCGACCTCGCCAAGATCCTGAGTGACATGAGGAGCCAGTATGAGGTCATGGCTGAGAAGAACCGGAAGGATGCTGAGGCCTGGTTCGCCAGCCGGGTAGGAAGGGCGGCCGGGCGCCCCGGGCGGGGTGGCAGGGACAGGGCTTGGCGCCCCACCCAAAGCCCCGACTGCTCATTCTTTCCTCTCCTCTTGTCCCAGACTGAGGAGCTGAACCGGGAGGTCGCTGGCCACACCGAGCAGCTCCAGGTGAGCAGGACGGAGGTCACTGACCTGCGGCGCACACTGCAGGGCCTTGAGATCGAGCTGCAGTCGCAACTCAGCATGGTAAGTCACCCGGCTGGCGGCCGCACCCAAGCCCTCCCCTGGCCCGGACTCCGCCCAGTCGTGACGCTGGCCCGCCCTCCCGCCCTGCAGAAAGCCGCCCTGGAAGGCACCCTGGCGGAGACCGAGGCGCGATTCGGCGCCCAGCTGGCGCAGATCCAGGCACTGGTCGGCAGCGTCGAGGCCCAGCTGAGCAATGTGCGTGCCGACACTGAGCGCCAGAACCTGGAGTACCAGCAACTCATGGGCATCAAGTCGCGGCTGGAGCAGGAGATTGCCACCTACCGCAACCTGCTGGAGGGCCAGGATGCCCACTACAACAACCTGCCCAGCCCCAAGGTCCTCTGAGGGGCAGTGCCTGGGCGAAGGGTTGCCTGGGACCCTGCCCTGCCAATAAAATTTGATGGCCCAAGGAGGAAGGGTTTGGTTTTGTGCAGCCCATGCAGACGTGGGTCAGGTCTTGGCCCTGTGGGGGTTTTATTTGAACTGAATTCTACCCTGTTGCAGGACAGGGAAGGGAGGACACTCCCACCCTTCGCTGTCATGACAATTCCTGTTGGCACAATGAGTCTTCATTTATTTAACCTGTGCGACGAGCATTGCTTGCTTCCATTTTACAGATAGGCAAACTGAGGCCTCAGGAGGTGAATTGGTTTGTGGTGTGTAACTGCTGTGGTACACAGCTAAGGTGGGGTTTGATTTAGTATATGTGCTGCCGAAGTGAGCACATAAGGTGGGGTTCGAGATGGATCCAGGGTCAGTTTTCTTTCCTTTGTACTTCTGTGTTCAAGTGCGTGCGTGTGTACGTGCGTGTGTGTGTGTGTGTTTTGGGCTGTATTGTACACATTGGGAAACAGGCTCAGAGAGGTCAAATAACTTGTCCAAGACTGTGTAGCAACTCCACGGCACAGGCAGAGCAAGGGGCTGAGTCTCCTGATTCCCAGCCCCTGGCGCTGCCCTGCCCGGGTGGTCCCTGGAGTTTCCATCGGCTGTACCACTGTCATCTCCTGGGGTGGTTCCTCCTGGCACGTCCCTCCGCCTCCCCAGTGGCGTTGGTGTTTGGCGCGGGGTTCCGTGCGCCTCCGCTGACACATAAGCCCCTCTCACCCGCCGGCCCACACCGGGCCCCGAGCCTGGAAAGGGACCCAGCCGTGACCCAGGCCTCCCACGCAGACCCCTGGTTGGCTCGCCCGGGCTGCCCGGTGCAGACAAAGGAACACAGGCCCAGTTTCCGGGTACAGTGGAGCCCTTGGGCTAAAGAAGAGGACGATAAAGCCTGGCTCCTCAGAGGCCGGGGAGGGGGGTTCCCCGGCTGTTGAACTCCCCATGACCTTGGGCGAAGTTGGGGTGGGGTGCACACCTGTAGTCCCAGCACTTTGGGAGGCTGAGGCAGGAAGATGTCAAATTCGAGCCCAGCCTACATAACTTAGGGAGACCCTATCTCAAAATAAAAACTATAAAAAGGGTGGGGGATGTAGGTGGGGTGAAGGCCCTGGGTTCAGTACCTGGTACTGCAAAAAATTACAGAAGCACCCCTGTGCCTGAGCCCGGGCCCTGGTGCGGCTCCTGCCACCTCCTGCTGGCCTCAGGGGGGCGCTATCTCCTCCACTGCCCTGTGGGTCCTGGAGCGGCGCCTTGGCGGGCTCTGGATCTCAGCGCGCTCATGGCTGTGGGACACGGAGCCCAGCTCTGCCCTGGCCCTGCGGTCTCTTCCCTTTTCAAGACGCTGTGGGGCGGGCGGCAGAACCTGGCTGGGGCCCAGCCCGGACGGCCCAGGGCTTCTTGTCCCTGCCAGGAAAGCCTCCCCTGTCTCCGCGGCGAGGCTCTCTCTGCCTCGGGGCGCCTGGAATGTGCCTCGGGCGGGTCCGGGCCGCACAGGTGGGGCAGGTGGCCAGGTCGCTGATGGGCGTGGGAACGGAGGGACCGGAGGGCGGACTTGAGGTTGCGGCTGTGTCCCCAGCTCCTGGGGCTCAAGGTGGCCTGGCGCGGGGGTCGGTGCGGAGGGCGGAGCCAGCAGAGAGGCCGAGTCACTGGGTGGAATCCAGCCGAGATCTTTCCAGGGCCCCTCGTGAGGAGGCGGCCCAGGCTGCGAGGCTGAGACCATCAGGCCTGGCGCCAGTGAGGAGGCCTCGCCGGCCCGGACCCGGAGCTGCCTGCCGCTGAACTGAGATGGGGGTTTGGTACCAAAGGAGGGCGGCTGCGTCCTTGGCCCGTGCCAGGGAGCGGAGTGAAAGCCCCAGAGGCTGTGGGAGGAGAGTTGAGGTGGCGAGTCCCTGTTCCCCTGTTAATTGCTGGGGCCGCTGTGTCTGCAGAGGCCCTAATGATGCCGGCTGACTGGGTCTGATTATTTTTCTTTCGGAAGAAAGGCAGCAGCCTCCCACCCTCCAGACAATGTGCCACTGTCCGGGCCAGCATCGCCCAAAGCTGCGTCCCCGCACCCACCCAGGCGCAGCCCAGATGCAGGAATCTGCGATCCCAGGGCGACCCGGTCTCTTGCCCCTTCCTAGCTGTGCCACTTTTTTTTTTTGAGACAGGGTCTCACTGTGTAGTTCAGGCTGGACTTGAACTCTTGGCGATCCTCATGCCTCAGCCTCCCGAGTGCTGGGATTATAGGCACGCACAGCCCCGCCCCGCCAACTGTGCCGTCTCGCACTCTCGGCTTCCCCTCTGTGGGTCCAGCTTTCATTCCTTGTGAGACGTGGGCAAGGTCGTCCTTTGTGTGTGGTAGGATTAGAGGGGATGGTGGCTGCTCCGCGTGGTGGACAACAATAAAAACAAGAATTCCGGCCTTGCCCAGTGGGAGTTGGCTACGGACAGGGATGTGGCCAGCCAAAGGACAGGAAAGGCTCTCAGGGCGTGACCTGGTGCTCCAGGACACAGCCCCTCCTGGCAGGGTCCCCTGAGTCCTGGGGCGGCACTAGGAGCCCACAGTCACCCCTGCAATTGAAGGGAAGCCAGCAGGTGGCAGGGGCAGGACGAGACTCTTGGGCCTCAGGGCTTGCCTGGAAGTGAGGGCTGACCTTGCCCCATGCCACAAGGAAGTTGAGCCTTAGAACAGGTCCAGCCAGGCGTGGTGGTACGTGCCTGTCATCCCCATTGCAGCACTCTGGGAGGCTGAGGCAGGAAGATCGCAAGTTTGAGCCCAGCCTGGACAACTTAGCGGTTTAGTGAGTCCCCGTCTTGAAATGAAAAATGAAAAAGGGCTGGGAGGTGGCTCAGCACGAAGACCCTGGACTGTCATCAACAGGGGCAGGGCTTGAAGCCAGGCTTGGGGGGCTCCTTCTTTACACAGCTGTGGGCCAGGAACAGGCTCTCTCTGCAGGCACTCCACCTGCCTGCCAGTCCTCCCTGCCTCCTCCCTCCTTGGCCTGCTGCACTTGGCGGGGGGAGACGACGTGCGGGTGCAGTTAATCTGGCTTTGCTGGGCTGCGACATGCCCGGCGTGCCTCCCCAGGAAGGCAGGGGCTTCCTGGAACCTGCCCAGCCTTATCTGCAGAGGTCTGCCCCGGCGCGCCCGGGTGCAGGCGGAGGTTCAAGGACGTGTGCAGTTGGCAGGTGGTGGGCTCATCTGTCAGCCTCCTGTCAGCCTGGGGCCCCAAGGTGTGGGCACGTCAGCCAGGGCCGTGGGGCTGGAGCTGGGGAGCAGGAGGCGGGAGAGATGGGAGGAGGCAAGTGCGCTGACCGCGGTGGGGAGGGGATGAGGCCCCCCCTTAGCTCTCCTCCCGTCCCGAAGACCTGCTGGCAGAGAACTCAGAGCAGGGACGGAACGCTGAGCATGTCCGCAGAGGGGGGCGGTGGCTCACGGGCCAGGGCAGCCGAGCTCGGTGGACCTCGCTGCTCTAGCGGGATGGGGACGCTGGAGGCTTGGGGACCCCGCTGTGGCAAGCGGCTCTCTCTCACCGAGCGGAGAGAGTGAGGAACCTGCAATCCAAGTGTTAAATCCATGGCCCGGGGCAAAGTGCCATTAATTCTGAATCATCTCTTTTGTTTCAATAAAAAAAGAAGAAGAAAAGAAAAAACTGCAGGGAGCCACGTGGAGGTGTGCAGGCAGCTTGCTCTGGGGCAGGGCTGGCTGCGATCCAGGGGAGGAGACGCCCACAGTCCCTCCGAGGGGTTCATAAGGAGCCCTGGGCTGGGGGCGAGGCTGCCACGGCACTCGGATTCCTGCCCAGCTCACACCTCCCGTTCGAGTCTCTCTCCTGCTCCCCGAGGACCTGACGCCCCTCTGCCTGGCCATGGCCACCACATTTCTGCAGACTGCTTCCTCCACCTTCGGGGGCGGCTCCATCCGAGGGGGCTCCCTTCGGGCCGGGGGAGGCAGCTTCAGTGGGGGCAGCCGCGGCATCTCTGCTTCTTCTGCTAGGCTGGTCTCCTCGGGGTCGGGAGGAGGGTACGGGGGTGCCGTGAGCTGCAGCTTTGGCGGCAGGGCTGGCGGTGGTTTTGGTGGAGGTTTCGGAGGTGGCTTGGGTGGTGGTTTCGGCGGTGGCTTCGGTGATTTTGGTGGTGGCGATGGCGGCCTCCTCTCTGGCAACGAGAAGATCACCATGCAGAACCTCAACGACCGCCTGGCCTCGTACCTGGACAAGGTGCGTGCGCTGGAGGCGGCCAACGCCGAGCTGGAGGTGAAGATCCGGGACTGGTACCAGAAGCAGAGCCCGGTCAGCCCGGAGCGGGACTACGGCCACTACAACAAGACCATTGACGAGCTCCGGGCCAACCAGGTGTGCCACGGCTGTCGGAGCTCGGGGCACAGATGGCTGTGAGGCAGGGCGACGGCTGGCTGACTGGGGACTCCTTCCCGCCGGGCTGCCCAGTGACCTCTGCACACTCGGCGTGCACAGCTGTCCTGCTCAGCGGTGCCAGGGAGAGCGGAGTCCTGGGGTCCTGTGAGGACCTTGAGGACACAGACGGGGGACTCCAGAGAGCCCCTCGCCACCCTGGCCCTGCACCTTAGCCCCTTTGGGTTCCTTACCCCCTTGGAAGGATCGGGCTTTGATGTGGCCTCACACTCCCCAAATGCCAGGACCACGCGCCTCACTCTTTAAGGATGTCTTTCGTGTCCAAAGCACCATCGGGACTTCAGGGACACCTGGGGACTCTGGACAGGCTCTACCACCCTTGTTCTTCCTTGAACTCTGGGGACCAGTTTGCTGAGGCTGGTGGGGTGTCCCAAGAGCACCTCTCAGAGCTCATGGTCCCCACCCCAGCCCACGGCAGCCCCCAGGGGACTCCAGCCAGGGAGGGAGAGGCAGCCCCGGAAGCATACAGTGAGGTGGCGTGGGGTCGGGCCAAGTCCTGGGCACTGAAGGTGAGGGTGCAGGGGTGGGGCCTGTTGGTGAGGGGTCTGGGTTTGGTTCAGGGCTAGGGGGCTGCAGGGGGTGGCAGTCCTTGGGCACAACTCCCCATCTCCCACAGATCCTGGCCGGTGTCATTGAGAACTCCCGGGTCACCCTGGAGATCGACAACGCCAGGCTGGCTGCAGATGACTTCAGGCTGAAGTGAGCTCCCCGGCACCTCCTCCCCTTCCAGCCAGATCCTCTACTCAGCTTTCGTACCCCTACTCAGCAGCCCAGATCCCCCCGCCCCTCCTGACCTCAGGCTCCTTCCAGGTACGAGCACGAGCTGACCCTGCGCCAGACGGTGGAGGCCGACATCAACGGGCTGCGCAGGGTGCTGGACGAGCTGACCCTGGCCAGGGCCGACCTGGAGATGCAGATCGAGAGCCTGAACGAGGAGCTGGCCTTCCTGAAGAAGAACCACGAGGAGGTGGGCGGCGTGGGGGCTGCAGGTGTAGGGGAAGATCAGGCCCAAGCTGCTGCCTTAGAGTTGGCAGAGGGTGTGGAAATGCACCCCTCAAAAAACAAAACAAAACAGGGGCTGGGGATTTAGCTCAGTGATTAGAGTGCTTGCCTTGTAAGCACAAGGGCCTGAGTTCGATCCCCAGCACCACAAAAAAAAAAAAACAAAAAAACAAAAAAAAAAAACCACACAAAACAAAACACAGACACAGACACAGACACAGAAGGTCACTGTCCCCTGGAGACGGGGACAAGGCCGGGCCAGGTGTCGACTTTGCTTCCTGAGCTCACACTGGCCGTCTCAGGGTTCTCCCTCGGTGGGACCGAGAGCGGGGAGAGATCTGCACGCCCGAGGGACCCGCGTGCCCAGACGTCGTCTTGTGCCAGGAGGGGCAGAGGTCAGGGTGGGCGTGGCGCACGAGGTCACACTGCGAGTCAGGGAGGGCGCCGGGACCTCGCCCTTCTGACGCCCGCCCGCAGGAGATGAAGGAGTTCAGCAGCCAGCTGGCCGGCCAGGTCAACGTGGAGATGGATGCGGCCCCGGGCGTGGACCTGACCCGTGTGCTGGCCGAGATGAGGGAGCAGTACGAGGCCATCGCGGAGAAGAACCGCAGGGACGCCGAGGCCTGGTTCTTCAGCAAGGTGGGCCGCTGCCCACTCCGCCCCGCCCTGCTCCACCGCGCCTGGGCCCTCCGGGGTCTCTGAGGACTCTGCGTGTCCCACAGACCGAGGAGCTGACCAAAGAGGTGGCCTCCAACACAGAAATGATGCAGAGCAGCAAGACGGAGATCACAGACCTGCGGCGCACGCTGCAGGGGCTGGAGACCGAGCTGCAGTCGCAGCTGAGCATGGTAGGGCCGCATCCCACCCGGCCCCCGCGACACAGGCGCCCGCCCCAAGCCCTCTGCGGCTTCCTGTCTAGCCTGATGCTCTGTCTGTGAATCTGTCCCCGCCAGAAAGCCGGGCTGGAGAGCTCGCTGGCGGAGACCGAGTGCCGCTACGCCCTGCAGCTGCAGCAGATCCAGGGGCTCATCAGCAGCATCGAGGCGCAACTGAGTGAGCTGCGCAGCGAGATGGAGTGCCAGAACCAGGAGTACAAGGTGCTGCTGGACATCAAGACGCGGCTGGAGCAGGAGATCGCCACCTACCGCAGCCTGCTCGAGGGCCAGGATGCCAGGTCGGGCGCTGCCTGGGGCCGGGCTGCGGGGCGGCTGAGGGACAGCAGGGTGTGGGAAGGGAGCTGAGCTAGGAGCCAGCGGTCCCCCGGGGCAGTCGCCTCCAGGAATTAGAACTCACACAGGGAGCTACTGACCATCGGTCTGTCTGCGGGCCCTGGGGACATCCAGTCCCTGCTGAGTTGGGCGTGGGCTGGGGCGGGGCTGGAGGACGGCACAGCCGCCCACGGGCTCCGCTGGGGAGGGCGGTTTGGCCCACGGGCTCCGCTGGGGAGGGCGGTTTGGCCCTCTGCTCCCGCTGGGGAGGGCGGTTTGGCCCTCTGCTCCCATAGCTTCTCTTTCAGGATGCCCGGCAGCGGCGCCCGGGAAGGTAGGCGGGCTCCCCTCTTCCCAGGGCAGGCGGGTGGGGAGCAGAGCTGTGGGATACAGGAGAAAGGGGGCCCCATCCCAGGATATACCCTTCCCCAGGGCAGCCACCAGCAGCCTGAGGACGTCACAGGCTGAGCAGGCTTTGTCTAGGGCTCTGCCCGGGCCCACCTTCGCCCCAGAGGGTGATATGCCTGCAGTTGCTCCCGCTCAGGTGGCCTGAACACCTGCACCCCGGCTCATCGCGGGGCAGCCCAGGCCAGCTCTTGATGGTGATTCTACACCCAGCCTCCGGCAGCTCGGCTGGCCAGTGGCCATTCAGGGCTGCTGTCCAGTTTCCCCAGGTCCAGCCCAGCGCGGAGACAGAGGGGAGGTGCCCAGCCTCAGGGGTGCCCCTTCCTTCTGTAGCCTCCCTGGGAGGTGGTGGCAGCAACAATTTCCGCATTAAAGTGGAGGAGTCAGTGGATGGCAAGGTGGTTTCTTCCCACAAGAGAGAAGTCTGAGGGCCCAGCACAGAAGGACCGCCCTCTGCCACCCAGGTGTCCCAGGGCCGAGCCTGGGTCTGGCCAGAGGGGCTGTGGAGCCGACTCCAGTCCCCATCTTTGGAGAGTGGCTGGCCGACTAGTCCTGGGTCCCTTGGCTGATGGCTTTCCACCTTCTCTGTCCTCCCTTCTACTGTCCCCACCTTCTTTCAGCAAGGGCTGCAAGGTCAATAAAGATCCGCTTTGTCTCTTGGTTCCATGTGCGGTTTTCTTGGGGGACCGGGTCCACACATTGGTGTCTTCCCCCAGGAACTCATTCTTTGTGCTGTGCAGGTGCCGGAGCCTGGGCCAAACCCAGCACCGCTCAGGCCGCTTGCTCTTCTGCCGGACCCACCCTGGGGGACCTGAGGAAAGTGGGGTGGGGCGGGTCCCCAGGGCCAGCTGGTGCACCCAGCACAGAATGACATGTGGCTGGTAATTACGGGTCTCGGGACTGACTGCCTCGAGGGGCAGGGCTGGCACCATTCTGGGCACGCTTACCCACGTGTCTGTTTAGTACAACTGCAGCTGGCCAGGGTCAGTGAAGACTCTGGAGCTGGGGACTTGGGGACTTCGCTGGTGGTCTCGCGAGGGACAGTGAGCAGCGGAGCTGTCTGGGCTCGCGCTGACAGGGCCCAGGGCTCCTGGTGAGTTCGGGAGCGGGGTTCATTTTGGGACTCTGGTCAGGGCCTCTGGTGCCCATGCAGGACACTCTGGGCTTCTACTGTCACCTTGTGTACTGCTCGGACCTCCCCTCCTCTCCAGCCTGGCACACTTGACCTCCCGGGTGGCCGGCCAGTGCCTCTGTCCCTCTGACGCTGACAGTTTCCCAAAGAGTACTTAATGTCCAGAGGGAAGACACTGAGTCCAGGGAGCCCTGATTTTCCCAAGCTCCCTCCCTATCCCCAGCATCCCCGCAGCGGGCACCCCCCGGGGCCTGTTGGAGCGCAGATGTTTGGGCATGCTTGGCTGCAGCCTCTGGTCTGGAGCCAGGTTCTCTCAGCGCCAGGATTCACAGCCCAAACAGAGGGCAGGAAGGAGGACGGGAACAGTGTGAAAGCCCAGCCGGGGCCTGGCTGGGGGCCCCTGGGGCCCTGGAGCAAAGACTGGGGACAGGAAGGGGAACAGGTTCGGTAGTCCTGCTGGGAAGGGCAGGCTGGCGGCCTGTGCTCTCTGCTCTTCGGGAGAAGGTCCGCATGTAGCTCGCTGGGCACAGCCCTGGGCGGAGAGAGGGAGGCGGCGCTGTTCTTGGTGGGGGGATTTGACCAAGATGTGTCTCCTGGGCACACTGTGGGCCTGGGCTGGGTATTCCGCACTGTGTCTCTCTACCCCTTCTGGCAGCCTGGGGGTGAGTGTGGTCTCCAGTGTGAGTTACAGAGGCAGAGACCAAGGACTAGAGAGGTTGTGGTCATAGGCCAGAAGTGGGGACAAGGGTCGTGGATGGATCTCTCTGATCCAAACCCTGGCTTTCTCCTGATGTCTCGAGGTGGCCGAAGCCACATCTCCCTCCCTTCCCTCCTTCCTTTCTTCCTTCCTCCACACCTCTATTCCTTCCTCTGTGTGCTGGGGATGGGACCCGTGAGGCAGTGCTGTCCCCGGGCTACACCCCTGCGCCTGCAGCCCTTTCTCAGCGGGGGGAGCTGATTTGAATCCACTCAGCCTCGGGGCAGCCTCTTCAAATGTTGCAGGGCCTTTCCACCAGAAACACTGTCCTTACGTCTAATCTTGGCTCCGGGGTGGCTTCAGCTCTCTCATCAGCCGCCGTGTCCCTCATGTACCGGGAACAGCCCCTGGCGGGCAGGTGGCTGCTCTGCTCCTGGTCCTCTGGCCTCCACGGAGACGTCTCAACCCTTTTACTTTCCAAAAGTAACACCTGTCGCAGGCCCTCCCTGGGCCGGGACCCTGAGTTGGGGTCTGAGAGGGAACTGCTTCTGAGTCCCCAAAGTGCCCTTTTCTGCTGGAATGCCTGGAAAGAGGGCCCCGACCCGGTCCTGGAGCGAGCTGTCTGCACCCCAAGATGGCTCATGCCCTGCTGAGCCCTTAAACACCTCTGGGCGGAGTCTCCCACCTGCCTCCAGGATCAGTTTCCAGCCAATCTGGGAGCGGGCGGCTCCTGGATGACGCCCCTCCCTCCGCACGGAGAGAGGCTGGTTTTGACACCAGAGATTAGGCCTTGGGCGTGTCCCCTGGCCAAGCTGGGCTTCCCAGAGCAGGCACAGGGCAGGCCTGCCACTACTTCCCTGAGGACCGTACTGGCCCTTGCCCCTTCCTGGGTCTCAGTTTCCCCACCTGTAAACTGAGGAGTCCGGCTGGACAGGGTGACTGCTAAATGCTCTGGAAGACCCTCTGTGCCCTGGTCCCTGACAGCACGTGCGCCGGCTCTGCCGAACCGCAGTGTGCGCACTCAGTGAACGTGGAACAAGTACTTGAGCCTGCGTCTCCCTGACCTTCCCTTGCCTGAGGGGGGCTGTGGAATTCCCTGTCATCCTGGGCAGGTGCCCACCTGGTGACCACCTGCCTGGGCAGCTGGCAGCGCAGGGAAGATTAATTCAGCCTGACAATTTTTCTCCTGGCACACGGGGCCGGGGGAACCCGCCGTCCGCCACTCCTGTCTGCCAGTCCTCTGACCTCCTGCAGGAGGAGGCAGGGTCCCCAAAACTGCCCCTCCGATAATATCAAGGGTTCCCCTGTGCTCGGAGTTACCTTCAGCAAAGATCCTGTCCCCAGAGGACCTAAGATGGAGCAAGAGACATGAGACAGGAATGCACCAAGCGGCATTTGTCTGGTCACTGTGGGCATCGTGTTGGCTACATGGACCAGAGAGGGAAGGAAGCCGAGCTGTGTGTCATTACAGGGTGGGGACCCTGAAGGGTTCTTGGACAGGTCATCAGGCTGCACTGAGCTCTAGCTTCCTCCTGGGCAACAGGGAGGGACCCGCGCCTCGGGTGCTGTCCGAATGCCAGCTACTTGAGGAGCCCAAGTACTCACTCATCTAATGCTTGTTTTTCAGCATTGAAAGGTTGCATAATTTAAAGTCACACAGGTGGTTGGTGGCAGATGGGGGATTGAAGTTCAGGTTCACCTCATCCGAATCCTTTGCTGACCTTTCTGGGTTTCTGGGGAGCCCGGGTGATGACGAAGGGATTTTGGAGTCAGGGACTGCAGATGTCTAAGGGCTTGAGGCTTCTGGCTGGCCCCAAGTGACGTCCACAGTGCCAGGCTGGTGTCCGTGAGGGAGGAGCTGCCTGGAATGCAGGGGCGGCTGTCCGGGAGACCCCTCCCCATGGGTATCCAGAGAGCCCTGGGGGTTGCTGCCTGCGGTCCTGGGCTCTGGGCCCCTGGCAGCCCTGGGAAGGAAGGAGGGAGGGAGGGAGGAGTGGGCCTAGTAGGGAAGTCCCCACATAGGGAGGGAGGACGGGGAGGGAGAGTTCCCAGGGTATGCGCGGTGCCGAGTGGGTACCCCTGGCATACCCCTAGCCCCCAGCACTGGAGCCTGGCCCGGTCACACAGCGTTCAGGCGGGTCCCAGGGGAAGCAGGACGGTGCACAGGCCAGGCCTGGGGTGCTGGGTGCTGGGGGCTGAGAGAGGACACCCTGCCTGGTGGGACTGGTGCTGTTACTCCCTGAAAGTCACTCTGGGCGCAGTTAGGATGCAGACGAGGAGCTAGAGGTGCCGGTCTTGCCCGTGCGAGGAGCTAGAGGTGCCGATCTTGCCTGTGACACAGTTGAAGCTGTAAGTTTGGACAGGGCATTTCGCCTCTCTGTGCCTTTGTTTCCCCATCTGATGAAAGGGTATGAAAGAGAGTAGGGTTGTTTTGAAATAAGATCATGCATGCGGATCTTCAGTGTTCAGTGACTCTTAGTGAGTGCTATTTTTATTCTCTCGCAGCACACGTAGCATGTGATTACAGCAAAATCAGCCTCTTTTCCTTCTCTCTCCTCACACTCGACTCGGAGTGCTGCTGAGACCCGACATGTGGGTTTTCCCGGCGGCCACGGTTCTCTGGCACCAGTTGGGCAGAGAAGAAGCAGAAGTCCGTTCTGCTCCGACACGGGGTGAGCGCAGGCCCCACCGCCAGGGCGCAGGCCCACGGTGCCAGTCGCCCACTTCCCACGCCGGTCGCCAGCAGCAGTTCTGGCTGGCCACAGTTAGGGTCCCCGTGACCCCCTTCTTGGGTTCAGTTATCAGCCAGATGTGGTCAGTGATGGACAGTCTCAGCCCCTCTCCCTTTCCTGGATGACGGGGGAGGAGGGGGAGCTGAAAGTCATTCTGGTGACCAAGAGTCACTGGTCAGAACCAAAGATGCTCAGTCACCGGGAAACTCCAGGGCGCTCGGGGCCCTGGGGCCAGTGACCAAGCGTTAGAGCCCAGATGCTCCCAGCACCCCGTGGCGTAGGAAATCACGGAGGGTGCAGGAGCCCTGTGCCAGGAACCCAGGAAGAAGACCCTATGAAGACCCCAAAGTAGACATGTTTTGCAGCAAACACATAAAATACTCAGCGCTCGGACCCCGAGTTCACAGCAAGGCTGCCAAGGCACCAGGAGATGGAGAGGGAGCCAGAGCCAGATGTAAATTTTTTTTTTTTTAGACAATGTCTCACTATGTAGCCCAGGCTGGGCTTGAACTCTTGGCAATCCTCCTGCCTCAGCCCCCCAAGTGCTGGGATTACGGGCGCGAACCACCACACTTGGCAGCCAGATGTGGAATTTTTGATTTCATGGTGTCCTTATGCAAGTGACTTGTCTCCCCCTGTACCTCATCTAAAACACAGAGCTAAAAAGCCCTATCTTCTTTGGAGGGGGTGCTGGGGATCGAACTCAGGGCCTTGTGGTTGCTAGGCAAGCACTCTACCACTGAGCTAAATCCCCAAACCCTTTTTATTTTTTTGAGACAGGATCTTGCTGTATAGTAGTCTAGGCTGGTCCTGAACTCACTGTGTAGTCCAGGTTGGCCGCAGACTTGTGTCAATCCTCCTGCCTCAGCCTCCTGAGTGTTGGGATTGCAGGTGAATGCCACCATGGCCAGCCCATTTTTCATTCTTGTTGATATTATTTGTCTTAGCTGAAGTTATGGCATATAATGTCTACATTAATTGGGTTATTAAGTTCCTAATATGCATAGCATATTATTTCCCCTTCTCACCCCTCACTGCCCTTTTTCTTTGGACCACATCTTATTGCCAGAAATCTGTCCGTTTGTCCCTTCCATCCAACCTTTATTATTTTCTTTGTTTGTACCTTGTCTCACTCAAATGAGAGATACCATACAGTTGACTTAAACTCTTTGGGGAAGATATCTAGCAGGGAGATAGCTGGGTCTTATGGAATTTCTCATTTCAGTTCTTTGAGAAATCTCCATGCAGATCCCCGTAATGGTCGACCTAGTTTGCATTCCCAGCAACAATGCAGGAGGTTCCCCTCTTTACCACATCCTCACCAGCGCTTGTTATTGCTCGATTTCCTAACGATCGCCATTCTTTCTGGGGTAAGATAATGGTCGACCTAGTTTGCATACCCAGCAACAATGCAGGAGGTTCCCTTCTTTACCACGGCCTCACCAGCGCTTTTATTGCTCGATTTCCTAACGATCGCCATTCTTTCTGGGGTAAGATGGAATCTTAGCGTTGTTTTAAATTGCATTTCTCTAATGGCCAGAGATGCTGAGCATTTTTTTCATGTATTTGTAAAGCGTTTGTGTTTCTTCCTCTGTGAAGTGTCTGTTCATTTCTCTTGCCGATTTCTTGACTGGGTCTTTAATTTTAGGTGGTTTGATTTTTTCGAGTTCTTCGTATAGTCTAGATACCAGTCCTCTGTCTGAGGAGTAGCCGGCCAGGACTTTTGCCCACTCTGTAGGTTTTCTCTTCACTCTACTGATGGCCTCTTTTGCTGTACAGAAGCTCTTTAGTCCGATACAATCTCATTTGTTGATTTTTGCCACTACTTCTTGTGTGATCGAAAAACCTCTCCTCTTATGAGGCCAGCAAGGCTGCAAATGGGAGTTTCCCTTTCCTTCCAGGTTACCAGGGGGAGGGTGGAATCTGGTCTTATTTTGCCAAGAAGCAAAGCAGAAAGTTTAAGACAAGCCAGCACGGTCCCCAGCGTACGGGTGGGGAGTGGGACGTCCGTGCCGGCTTCCTGCAGGAGGGCCAGCTGTTCCCAGCGTTCGCTCGTGCAGGTCGGAGGCTTGGCCGCGCGGGAGGGTGCGGCCACCTGACCCGGGAGGAGCCGCGGGTTGTGGCCACCGTGTTTGTTCTTCAGGGCTTTGGCAGATCTGCCACACTGCTCCTCTGAGAGGAGAGGCGTTGGCCGCACCTGCTCGTCAGCCTGGGAATGCGGTGGATTGTAGCTCCGGGCCCGGCAGGTTCAATTAATCACCTTGTGTCATTTCTGATCCTCTAGCACTGCTGCTTTGGGCTGAATCACACCTTTTCTGAGGCAGGGTGCGGAGCCATCCGCTTGGGGTGGGAGGCTGGGCAGGGCCTGGGTCAGCCAAGGCCTCTCTGCCGTGTTCGGGCGCCGCGCCCTGGCTCTCCCCGAGCTGGCACCCGCCCACGGGGTGGACGTGGGCCTGCTTCCCCACCAGGAGGCAAAGGGCCCTAAGCCCCGATGCAGAGTTCTTTCCTGGCCTTGCGGAATCAGCGAAGGGGGTTCCCGGGCAACCTCCTCGGGGCCTCCCTGTCTCTGCCCAGCCAGGTGCATGCAGACCATGGCGGCTGCCTGGCCCGAACCTGCTCCTGAGCGGCGTCTACGGCGTCTGGCCCTGGGGTGCATGGGGGCAGGGGGCCGGGCCTCAGTCCTGGCACAGGCCTGGACACTTCTGTTCTATCTCCCCTTCCAGCCTGAAAGGGGAGGCCTCCTATGGCAGTGTCCCCATGCTGTCCCCCCGTCTCCCAGCACAGCCAGCATCCCCAGTAGAGACCCTGCCCTAGTGGGCGGCCTCTTAGTCAGATGCCCACAAACTAAGACAGGTGTCGTAGGAGGGGCCGTTCGGGCCCTACGAGGCCTTCTGTGCTGTGGCTGTCTCTCCAGCAGTGAGCATCAGGGGACTTAAACCCACGACCGGACAGGGCCCAGGCTTCTCAACCCCAGCACCGTGGACTTCTGGGCCCGAAAGCCTTCGTTGCATCTGTAGGGTATTCGGCAGCGTTCCCGGTCTCTACCCTCTCCAAACCCAGAGCAGCCCGTATCCGTGACAACAAAAACATCTCTAAGACGCTGCCACGTGTCCCCCCTGGCCAGGACGCTCCGAACTCACCCCTGGGCACAGAGGGTGCAAGAGTGGTTACCGCAGAGGGTGGTCGCAGGTAAGCAGGCACAGGCACAGGGAGCTCGTGGCGCTGAGGAGTTCTGCCCGTGCAGGGCACGCACGGGCAGATGCGCATCAGGCTGGGCCCTTGTGACGTACACCTTTGCTGTGTGAAGAACACTTAGGGTGGCCTTCGTGTCTGACAGGACCAGATTTGGCGATCAGTTCTGAGCCTCCCCGAAGGCATGGGGTGAAAGGCCCCACCCCACGGGGCTGCTGCGAAGACCAGACAGTGGGTGAAAAGCATGTAGCCCAGGCCCGCATAAGGTAAGGGCACTGAGACCATCAGCAGGGCCACTTCCTCTTCCCGTGCCTCAGTTTCCCCAGTTCTGTTTCATGGTTCCCAAGGGCCCGTAAGGCCCCCATCACTGCTAATTTTTTCTGATGGTCTTGGGGCCATTTCTGTCTCAGCCTAAACATGTTCAAGGCAGTTGATTCTTTAAGATCAACATCTATCATTCAAGCATGATGCAGACTGGGTGCTAAGAAGGACCCGAGACATTCCAGCCGAGTCTCTGACAGAGAGAAGGGCAGCCCGGGGCTGCGGTGGCCTCGCCAAGCACAGGGCCACTTTGCAGCCACCCCTTCGTCCAGACCCCTGCGCTCTGTCTCCATTCTTACCTCGGGTGGGGCTGATGCCCACAGAAGGAGCTCCTTCCAGAGAGGTGAGATTCGGCTGTCCCAGGGCGGCCTTAGGCAGGGCACTGCTCCTTCTGAATCATCCCTTTTGTTAAGGATTTTCTTAAAAGCCACCCCAAAGACACAACCCACCCCGGAGATCAGAGGTAACTGGGCTTGTGGGAAACAAAGTGTACCTGGCACCCTGTCAGAGGGTGGGGAGGGGAGGAGAGGTGTCCCACCCCACGAGGGTGCATAAAAGCTGTCCACGCCGGGGCAGAGCCACCGTCCTCAGCCCGGCCAAGCCAGCACAGCTCCCGTCTGCTCCTGTTCTCTGTCTCGCTCCCATCATGAGCTGTCGCCTGCAGAGCTCCTCCACCAGCTACGGAGGTGGCTTCGGGGGTGGCTCCTGCCAACTGGGAGGAGGCCGCAGCTTCTCTACCTGCTCTGCTCGGTTCGCCTCTGGAGGATCGGCTGGCGGCTACGGCGGGGGCATGACCTGCGGCTTCGGTGGGGGGGCTGGTAGCGGCTTCGGAGGCGGCTTCAGCGGGGGCTTTGGCGGTAGCTGGGGTGGCGTCGGTGATTTTGGTGGTGGCGATGGCGGCCTCCTGTCCGGCAACGAGAAGATCACCATGCAGAACCTCAACGACCGCCTGGCCTCGTACCTGGACAAGGTGCGTGCGCTGGAGGCGGCCAACGCCGAGCTGGAGGTGAAGATCCGGGACTGGTACCAGAAGCAGAGCCCGGTCAGCCCGGAGCGGGACTACGGCCACTACAACAAGACCATTGACGAGCTCCGGGCCAAGGTGAGCCCTCAGCGTGGGGAAGGGTTTCGGGGCAGTGCGGAGCCTCCAAGGTCAGACATGCAGGATGCATCCCGGGGGACCAGGGCGGTGGGATCCATACCCTTCCTGCAGGGTGAGGTCCTGGGAGTCCACTTCCGAGAGTCTTCGCCCCCGAGGGGGCTTTCCCGTGCCTCGACTTCCCAGATGCACTGTCTCCCGTTACTCCTGTTCACTGATGTTATTACTCATGTCAACGACTTTTATGGCTCCCAAGTGATGGATGACTCCATCTCTGTAATCCTAAGCCACTGAGTTCTTTGGAAACATGGCAGTTTTAAGAGCCACCGTCAGTGACTAAACTCAACGGTGAAGGGCAGACGTGTTCATGCATAGTTCTGGGGATGACTGTTTATTTTACGGAGCTTCTGAAATGCTTATTCTCAAGTGGTGAAGACTAAGTGAAGGAGAAATGGGCAGAGGCTCAGGCAGGGCAGGGTCTGACACCCGGGGTGAGGCCCGTCCCTCAGGCTGCAGCGCCAGTTTATTGGAGCAGAGATCTGCCACAATGGCCTGAGCCCTGGCCACCAGTTGCGGGGTGTCCCCTGTGCTCAACTGGGAGGCCAGCTCCAGCGACGTTACTAAAAAGTAGGCCACCCGAGTCCCTTCTGATGTTAAGGAGGCAGCAGTCCGGGGAGGTGGCAGGTCCAAGGCTCCGACGGCCAGAGCTCTGCTCAGCGGTGTGGCTCCCCTGGAAGGCACACTGGGGTCCCCCACCCTGGCCAGATGGAGTTCTAAAGTGACAGAACAGAACGGTCCCGCCCTCGTTTTACAGAAGAGGGCCTTGTCCCTGCTCAAAGACAGTGCAGGCACAGCCCTGCCCTCTCCTGCTGCCCTCTCGAGCTCACTGTCTGCATTTTGTAGATCCTGGCAGCCACCACGGAGAACAACCGAGTCATCCTGGAGATCGACAACGCCAGGCTGGCTGCAGATGACTTCAGACTCAAGTGAGTTCACATCCCATCTTTTCTTTCCTGGCTTCTTTTAGATCCATGCTGTGTGATGGAGGGTGCTGAAGTGTCTGAGAGAGGCAGATTCCAGTACAGGGGAAGGGGTGTGTGCAATATCTTGCTTCTTTTAAATAAGATTTTAATATTTTAGGTATGAGAATGAGCTGACCCTGCGCCAGAGCGTGGAGGCCGACATCAACGGGCTGCGCAGGGTGCTGGACGAGCTGACCCTGTCCAAGACCGACCTGGAGATGCAGATCGAGAGCCTGAACGAGGAGCTGGCCTACATGAAGAAGAACCATGAGGAGGTGGGCGGAGTGGCTGATCACATCCGGTGAGAAGGGACGACTCAGAGTCACAGAGAGGCAGGGGCGCTTCACAATCTTCCTCTCCATCCCCCCAGGAGATGAAGGAGTTCGGCAAGCAGGTGGTGGGCCAGGTCACCGTGGAGATGGATGCCACCCCTGGCATTGACCTGACCCGCGTGCTGGCTGAGATGAGGGAGCAGTACGAGGCCATGGCGGAGAAGAACCGCAGGGACGCTGAGGCCTGGTTCCAGAGCAAGGTTCTGGCCCTCCTGCCCCACGCGGCCAAGGTGATGTGGCCTGTGGGTCCCGGGCTTCTGGCCGAGCTCCCTGTCCCTTCTCTTGCTTGGCTTTCAGAGTGCGGAGCTGAACAAGGAGGTGGCCTCCAACACAGAGATGATCCAGACCAGCAAGACGGAGATCTCTGAGCTCAGGCGCACGCTGCAGGGCCTGGAGATCGAGCTGCAGTCCCAGCTCAGCATGGTACCCTGCCGCCCTCAGCCAGCAGCTGCCACCTCCAGGGCTCTCTGGGCCGGCTGCCCTGTGTGACTTGCTCCTTCTTGCCCCTCCAGAAAGCCGGGCTGGAGAGCACCCTGGCGGAGACCGAGTGCCGCTACGCCCTGCAGCTGCAGCAGATCCAGGGGCTCATCAGCAGCATCGAGGCGCAACTGAGTGAGCTGCGCAGCGAGATGGAGTGCCAGAACCAGGAGTACAAGGTGCTGCTGGACATCAAGACGCGGCTGGAGCAGGAGATCGCCACCTACCGCAGCCTGCTCGAGGGCCAGGACTCCAGGTCGGTGCTCAGGGGAGGCTGAGTGCCAGGCGGGCCGTGGGGTCGGTGTCTGTCCACAATACTGGGACATGACCGGCCTGGGCACAGCTCGGCCAAGCAAAGCCAGGAGGCCGGTGGTGTAGCTGCTTTTCAGACCATCCACGGGGACCGAGGTCCCTGTGGGCTTGGGGAGGATGCGGTGTGGGCCTGAGGAAGTGGAGGGGACGTCAGAGCGTACACAGGTGCCCTGAATCCAGGGCTGCTAATGGCTTCTCCCGAGGCTCTCGGATGGACAGAGGGACTGGACAGGCAGACAGGCCCTGGCTAACGCAGGACTGCGAGTGACGGTCTGAGGCCCTGTCCTGTTCCTGTCTGCTCATGGCCGTCTCTCTCTGCCCTTCCAGGTTGACTGTCTCACCCGCCTTGGCAGGTAGGAGCAGCTTCCTGGGGAGGCCTCTGGGTTCCTGGTGGGTGGGGTTGGGCTGCTGGGGGGCAGGGCTGGCTCCCAGGTGTGTGGAGGGTGTCAGGGAGCCAGGCTGGGTATGGTCCATGGTCATGGGATCACTTATTTTTCTTTTAACATTGGCGGTTCTGCCCCAGAGAGCCACTGGGCTGTTGGGGACAATGAGATAGAGTCCCTGTCCACACACCTGACTACTCGGCAGCTGGGGAGCCCCCCGGGGCCCTGGCCTGGCCCGAGGTGGGTCTCCTCAGCCCGAGCACCCCTCATCTCCTCTGTCTCCAGGAAGCGGCAGCTACAGCACCAGCACCACCTCTAGTGGCTCCGTTTCCGTCTCCGGCTCCGCCTCCGTCTCTGCCTCTGCCTCCACCTCCCCTCGCCGCGTGTCTGATGTCCGCAGGTTCTAATTCCGCCTGGCAGCTGCTCCCTCTGCCACGGGGTACCCTGAGGGACCGAGGGCGCTGCAGAGGCCCAGCCACCCACCTGCTCAGCACCCCCGAGGAAGGACCCCTCCCCACTGTCCCAGCCTCTTCCGCTCCTCCCCAGCCCACGCTGTCTCCTCTTTGATTTCTCAACTTCTCTACCAAGAAGAACCGATAATCCAATAAAGCTTCCTGCCTGCTTGCAAGTGTATTTCTGACTCCGGCCTGGTTTTGGAGGGTGTTCCTGATGTGGGGCTGCGGGTGAGCGGTGTGGGCACGGACGGGGACGGGGCGTCTCACTGGAGAAGGACACAGGGCACAGAGAGGACAAGGTCTCTCCCAGATAATGGTCCCCGGAAACTCGGACAAATGGAACTCACCAGGGACAAAGCAGAGGCCAGTGAGCCACTTGGACAACCCTGTGGGGGACAGAGACAGCAATGAGGTCAGCAGCGGGGTCAGGACAGGAAAATGTGGACACCTAGAGGGTGCTGGGCAGGCTGCAAGGGGCCGCTCAGGGGTGGACACCATCCCAGCCCCAGCCACTCCTGCCTGATTCCTGCACAAGGTGTCCCCTTCCAGGACGGTGGCTCCCTGTGGCCAAGGCATCCATCTCTCTATCCTCCAGCCCACCCCAAGTTCCCACAACTCCCGACCACTCGGGAGACCAGGCAGGACTCACCGAGGGGCCTCAGCCTGCACCGACTTCCTCGACCCCTCTTGAAGAGTCCCAGCCCCCCAGCCCTGTACTCTCCCTGCACATCAACACGGCCCCCAGAATCTGCTGTAGATGGCCAATGTCCTCTACTCCTCACGCTCCCCCGGCCATCCTGGAGGGATCCACAGAGCCAATTACCCGTACGTTCTGACAGGTCCCAAGCCCGGGTCACTGTGAGGCCGCCCTTGGCTTCCCAACTGTGTGCAGGACATCGCCCCGGAAACCCACATGTCCAGAGACCTCCCTTCCCTGTCCCACGCTGGATGACCTGCAGATCCAAGCCAGAGGGAGGAGACATCTTGACCCCTTCAGCCCCTCAGCTCTTCATGAATCCTTCCCATGAATGGTGTCCCTGTAGCCATAATATCCCCCTGGATCTAACTTGCCATCGTGGTGCCACAACCGCCTCCCTGGCCTCCCAGCTCGGGGGAGCTTACCCTTTGTCCGCACCACACTCCTTCTGCTTGGTCAGTCAAAGCACCATCCTCCGGTGTCATTGTGGCACCCCAGTAGCAGCCCCCACTGGTCCCAGGGAAGCCCCGACTCTGTGCTGGCCCGGAGGCAGGGACCCAGTCCGTCCCGCCGCCTGCCAGCCTTGTTCCTGCATCGGCCTCCCAGGTGCGCCCCGGCATCCTGGGCCCCAAACTGCACGGGGTGAAGTCTGGGGCCTCGTGCCCTGAACGACCTCGGTCTGCCCTGACCTTCTTCCTCCTCTTCCTTCTTAAAACCAGGTTTTTACTGAAGATTCAGATAAAGGCCGACGCCCCTCCAGCGGGCGGAGGGTACCCCGTTCCAGCATTTGCGGCACACACCAAGGGGTGGGGCTGTGACTTCCACATGTGGGGCCAAGCTGCCCTCTGGAGACGGCCCAACAGGTGCTCATCGAAGGGAGAGCAGGGCGACCCCCAGTGAGGGCAGGCCTGGCATGCCCCTTCTCCCTTCGTGCCCTGGCACGTAGTGAGTGCTCAGCCAGCAGCTCGTCAGGTCACAGCCTCTCTGCTCCTCTTTTCTGACTAGGACTCTCCTCAGGGCCCCCGCAGCCCCACACCCAGCACGTCATAGCTGTCAAGTGGATGTGCTAAATGAGGAATGAGTAGGTGTGAGCTACAGGAAGTGAAAGAGCTAAGCGAGCGCCCTGCACAGAGGGTGTGAGGAAAGGCGGCCCTGTCCCGACGACCGGGGCCTGGTCCCCAAAGCCAGTCGCCCCGAGTCCTGATCCAGGCCTTGCGCCCTCCCGAGCCCCAGCCAGGGTCCCCTGGGGGTGGCCTGCCTGCTTCCTGAGCTGGATTGGGCTGCTCCCTGGGTGAGAAGGTGGCTGTTTGTGGGACAGTGATGTGAGCTGGCCCCTCGGTCTGGTGGGAACTCCAGCCTGGGACCTTCCCCCAGGCCCACGGGAGTCTGAGGCCCTCTGGGGTCCCGGGGGAGCAGGGCTGTGAGAAGGTGGTGCCCCATTCTCTGGCCTGTGAGGTGGGAGAGGCTTTGTGTCCCGGACTCCATCTGCCCCCTTAGTCACCTCAAGGAGTAGCCCTTGAGGGAGGGCAGAGCGATCAGACCTGTTGGGTCGACACTGCCCCTCCCTGGCTGTCCCAGCACCCAGGCCACCCTGCTCCCACTGCAGCTTCCTTGTGCCGCAGTGCTGAGCAGGCAGCCCTGTGCCATCGAGGCTGAGTCACCTCTGAGTCAGTGGTGTGGGTGCCAGGGTGCCAGGGCAGAGGGCACCAGGGCAGAAGGGAGGGACACCACACACAGCACTGCACGCTCTGCAAGGCTCCTTCTGTGGTTGTGCCACAAGTCCATGTGGCACCGTGTGCCCATTTCACGTTCAAGACCAAGGCCCACATCAGCTAAGGGGCCCATCCAGTGTGGGAGCTGGAATTCCTGCTTCCAAGGTGCTCTAGGGAGAAAAGAGTCTCAGTCCCACACCCCAGTGCTCAGGGGACAAAGGAACCAAGCAGGGGACACTCCTGCGGTGCCCTGGGGCCCCAGCGCTAGGTCTGGCTCCAGAGGGAAGAGCCGGGCACACAGCAGGTGCTGTGCTCTGCTGGCTGAGGTTGTGGGGCTCCTGGCTCCTCCTCATGGCGAGCAGAGGGCGCTTCCTTGTCCCCAGGGCCCTGCCCTGGTTAAGTGGCCAGCGCTCCTCTGCCGTCAGTGGGGCTGCTGGTCTTGCCGGGGCCCTGCAGGGGGCAGACTCATGCCAGAAAGCAGGTCAGTGCCTCCGGCCACCTGCTGGGACCAGGGTGGAGGGCGGGGCCTCGATCTGTGATCTGGTGCTGCCCTGGCCGAGGGCTGACAGAAGGCCCTGTACAGCTTCAGCACTGGGCAGGGCTGCTGGGCCCCGGCTGAGGGCCCCCCGGGACCTGTGGTCCCTCTGTGCTGGATGGCAGCTCTAAGAAGCCCCAAAGGCTCAGAGTATGAGGTGGGGGTGACTGGGCCTTCCTGCCAAGGGGGACCTCGTGTCCTGCCCAGGGAAGCCAGGACCAGGATATGGGGTGTATGGCTGTGTGGTTGGAGTGTGAGGAGTGGGGTTCCCGTACCCCATATCACTGTGGGGCCCTTCTTTCCTCCCTGCCTGGGATCAGAGTCATTTTGAATGGTTCCTGGGGGCTGTTGGTGGCTGGTGTGGTGCAGGGTATGTGGGACACACGCCTTTCGGGAGCTCCTGGTGGCCCTGGGACAGCTGGCCTCACTCCCTCTCCACCCACAGACTCAGAAGGGACAGATGACTGAGGCTGCAGTCGGGGTGGGCATTTGGGGGAGCTGGCGAGCTCTGGCGGCCCTCTTTGGCCGGTTTTTATGAGCACTCGTAGTAAAACCCTGTGGCGTCTTTCATCCCAGCACTCGGAGCGGCTTGAAAGCAAACCCGTGTGGCATGCAGCCCGGCCCCGGACGCACCGCTGTGGGAAGGGAGTCAGGCCCACCACACCCTGGGCCCTGCAAGCGCAGACCACAGAATCCAATCAGATAGGGGTTTGGGAGTTTGGTTAAGTGATGCTTGAATCGAGGGACGTGGGGCACCGAGGTACTGGTTTCCAGGGCCTGAGTGTGTATCTCCCACAGGCTCTCTGTGTGTATGGGGAGACGAAGGGTGCTCTGGGACTCCCGGGCCATAAAAGCAGGATGTGGAGGGGACTGGGGCCCTGGACTCCTGCGGATGGATGCTGCTGCCACTGGAGTGGCCGGGCAGCAGGAGCTGGCCACAGGCGAGAGGGCAGAAGGCCCTGGTGGGGGACGGCAGAGCATGGCCAGCAGAGGACTGCAGAGGTACGGCTTCCCATGGGGACGGGGGGCTTTCAGGGTGCCCACCATGGCAGCAGCTATTTGGAGAAGACTCAGAGCCCAGGGCAGTTGCCAAAGCCCCCCCCAGGGGGCAGAGGAAATGGTTTTGTCATGGAGGACAGCTGAGATTTCCAGAGCCATTCTAGGCCTGGTTATGTGGGCATCTCAAGGCCTGATCAGGGCAGAGCTAACCCAGCGCACAAGGCCACGCGAGGGGTGGTGTGCTGCAGCACTGAGGCCCACGGGCCTCACTGAGCTCTAGTGTTTCGGGAGGAGCCACCGCTTAGGGCTAAGGCTGCTCCTCACCAGCTGTCCCCAGGAGCTGTGTGCAGGGGCCGCCACATCTCTGTGTGTGTCCAAGACTGTCCTGGCCCCGGGAGGCTGGTGATACTGGGGAGGGAGACGTTTGAACCGTTGGAGAGCTGCAGATGAGCAGATGGACTTGCTCCCTTCTGGGCACAAGTCCTGCCCAGAAGGTCCGAGTCACTCTGCCAGAAACCGCTGGAGCAGGGTGGAGTGTCCCTGAGGTGGCCGGGACCAGAGGAAGGACAATCTAGCCTCAAGTACTGATCACGGGCCCTGGGAAGGCAGACATGGTAGCTACCAAGACCAGGGAGGAAAGGAGTCGAAAGACATGATGTCTCAAGGGAAGCAGGATATACCTGTCCCCAACGTGGCCAGCCATGGGGACAGGCCACAGTGGGAGGGGAGGAGCAGCAAGGCTCTTTCCTGAGGGCTGCCAGACAGCACACCGGACACCCAGCGAACCTGCCATTACAGATAGACAACTAATAACACTTTAGTATAAATGTGTCACGAATATTGCAAGTATTTTTATTTGCTGAATCTGGCAATCTTATTTTCACAAGGTCTGTAAATGGCCCTGAGTCCTCACTATCAGACTGAGTGAGACTTTGCCTGAGTGAACCCTTTGGGAATATCAAATGGGGAGTTGGAGATGTCTTAATTTCGAGACATCTGTTGTTCCCATTGCTTCCTCCAGCTTGGGGACCTGCCGGTGCAGGTCGGTGCAGGAGTCTGACATGATGGATGTGGTTACTTGACATGGACATATTGCTTTTTTTAAAATTTTATTTTGATGGGACATAACATTCATCATAGGGGATTTGTACCTGTGCATGATATATCTTGTTGCTTCTTTTTTCCCCATCCCCCTCCTCTCCCTTCACCTCTTCCTCCCTTCTTATTTACAAAAGCTTTGTTTC
>QZML01000030.1:1264729-1281720 GCA_016801275.1 Hystrix brachyura
GTAGTACTCCATTGTATAAAAAAAACACATCTTCTTTATCCATTCTTTGGTTGATGGGCATTTGGGCTGTTTCTAAGATTTAGCTATTACAAACTGTGCCGCTATAAATTGCTCAGGAAATATCACAAAGAATCAACAACTGGGATCTAATCTTATTAAAAGGCTTTTGCACAGCAAAAGAAACCACCAGCCGAGCGAAGAGACAACCCAAAGAGTAGGAAAAAATTTTTGCTAGCTGTTCTCTAACAAAGGACTAACATCTCTAATACATAAAGACATGGACATATTGCGAGCGAAGAGACAACCCAAAGTAGGAAAAAATTTTTGCTAGCTGTTCTCCTACAAAGGACTAACATCTCTAATACATAAAGACATGGACATATTGTAACTGTGTGACATGGACACATTGTAACTGGGTGACATGGATACACTGTATTGGTATGACATGGAAACTTGTAACAGGGCCCATACAGACACATTGTAACCAGGTGACATGGATACATTGTAACAGGGGCAACACAGATACACTAACTGTGTGACATGGAAACACTATAACTGAGCAAACACAGATACACTATATGGGGTAACATAAATACATTGTAACTAGGCAACACAGATACATTGTAACTGGGCAGGGCTTGGAATCCCAGGTGCTCTGCAGCTTGAACAGATTTTTTGTTACAGGGAAAAAGCAGTTGTGTGTGGGGAACGAGGATCAGGTGGGGTTTCCCAGCGTCCTGGGTGGGTCTGGGTGGCGATTGAAGAGTATAGGATATGGACCAGTATTTCTCAGGTGGGACCTTGTGGAGGGACTGTGTGCAGCCATATGAGAAACCAGAGGACGCCTACACCAGCAGGCTGCTCTGAAGAACACAGCCACTGGCATTCGAGAATGACCTGTGGCCTGGCTGCCCACAGGCTGCTGTCTGTGCTGCTTCATCTGCTACCTCTGGGGTCCTGTGGGGTTGGTGGTTGGCATATTCTGACCAAAGCCCAGAGAAGCATGGAAAGAGAGACCTTGCTTGGGAAAGTTATTTCCTCCGGGGCCTATGCCCGGCGCCCACTGGTATCAGGTTTTCGTCTGTGTGGAACCTCGGCTCTCTGATGGAAGCTTCCCTGAGGGTGGGGACTTCTTTTGAACAAAGCAGTAGCACAGACATGGCAGTTGATCTTGAACTTGATGCCTGCCAAGATGGGCAAAGCTGGGTCCTGTCTCCACCGCAGCGTCCCCTCTCCTCCCTCCCCTGGAGTGGCATCACAGTGGGCAGAGGACACCTTCTGAGCCCTGAGACTGGTGCCTGTGCCTGCAGGTGGGACGAGGGCTTTCGGGAGCCTCGAGACGTGGTTACAGGCAGATAGTCTCAGCCAAGGGGACTGGCATGCTCTGGTGCAATCCTGGCGCTGTGCCCCCCTGTCTGAGCAGGTGTCTTTCCTGGATGCCTTCCCATTAATCAGGCAGGTGGCTCATACCCCGGAATCAGCATTTGAGGGTGGCTCAGGCTGTCTGGGTTCTCAGCAGTTTTGATCCCTTGAGTCTATGAAATGAATTTCAGTCTGTCAAGGATCTGTGTGACTTAGGGTTAGGGTTGTTGCGACCCTGTGACCATAGCATGAGCTCTACTCACCTGCGGGGAGACAGAGGCTCAGAGGGACCCAGGCCTCTGTACTCTGTAAATTCCTTTCTTTGCAGAGGGAAGTCTCTGGTTCAGGTGGGCTGAGATACCATTGAGCCTGTATGTGCTGGGATGTCTGCTCAGGGGCCACGACAGTCTGATGTCCCTTCTTGGGAACAGCCTGGGCGAGGGGTGTCCCTCTTCCTGCCATCACTGCCCATGGTCAGCAAGGCTGGGGTCGGGGTTGGGGCACCTGCACCCTGTTCTTATGCTATGTGATGCAGGGGGCCAAGGAGGACCCTGTGTGATGTATCACAGGGGCTGGGGGATGGTGACCGAATCACACCCAGGCAGCTGCTGGGATCTGCTCCTATCACGTCTGAGGTGAAGGGGACCCCACTCAGCATCCGGGGCCTTCCTTGTCCAGACAGGGCCTCTAGGCCCAGAGAGGATGGATGCTGGAAGCTGGGGCAGGGGTGGGCAAGGAGTCCAGGCCCCTGAGACCCACAGGCTGTGCACTTTTGATTGAGGGGGGGAAGGGGGCCCCTAGCACTGTCCCAGGAGGTGACAGACCTCAGTGTTGCTTCTCTCCCCCTCTCTAGTGAAAATCAATAAAGTGAAAAACCAGTAGGCAGCAGAGAAAAATCACAAAGCCAAAAGGAAGTAGGTTAACTGTAAAGGTGAACAAAATTGATAATCCACCTATGAGAGAGAGAGCGCGCGCGCGCGCGAGAGAGAGAGTCAGAAATGAGCCCTGTAGACATTAGAGGAATAAAAAGAAAATACTATGAATAATATCACTATTACCAGTAAATCTGTCAACTTTGATGAAACAGAAAATTTAAAAAATTTAACCTAACAAAATTTACATATGAAGAAATGTGAACTCTGGATAGTTCTGTAGCAAACAGAAAACATTGAGCTTATGATCAAAAACCTTTCTGGAAGATGAATCCTTGTCCAGGAGTCTGGGTCCGTCTGACACGGGTCTAGCTCCAGGCCCTGTGGCCCTGCTCCCCTCACTCCTGTGACTGTCCCAGCCGCTGGGCTGGTAGAAGCAGACGAGCTGTCCCTTCAAGTTCCCTCCACACCTCCCTAAGGGACGTGGCTGTGTAGCCTTCAACAGAGATGGGGCAGTGTCCTGAGGGAGCCAAGAAACCATCTCCTTGGACTGGCAGACTCCATGCTTATTGTCCTGGGACACAGAGGAATTTGGGTCACAGTCCCCATCTCTGCCTGAGAGTCTAGAGGTTCTCACCTGGGGGCATTTTTTGTCACCTTCTCCTTCCCTGGGGGACACCAGCAATTTCTTTTTTTCAGTTTCAGTATAACACGATTTTTAAAATTTTTACTTTTATGAGTCCGTGATTGCTGTGCGCCATGATTACATTCGCTGTGGGGGCTGGGTGCATGTCCATAACACACTTTAGTTCTTTTTACATCCCCTCCCCCCATCTCTCAGTCCCCTTCCTATTTGCAAAAGATCTGTCTGTTTCCTACCATCTGTCTTGTATTTTACTCTTTAACTTATTTACACTTTGTGTTTCTCATATTAGAGAAACCATTCGATATTTAAGCTTGTGTGTCTGATGTATTTCACATGGTGTTATGGTAGCCAGGTCCATTCATTTCCCTACAAATGACTCAAGTTCGTCCTTCTTTAGAGCAGATGGGACTCCATTGTGTGTAATACCACAATCTCTAGACAGTCTTGGTTGTCATAGCGGGGCAAGGAGCGGCTCCCGGCGTGTGGTGGGAGAGCCCAGGGGCCCTGCCAGGCACCCAGGAGCTCGCGGCAGCCCCAGGAAGTTCCTGGTCCTGGCTTGGCCGTGCGGGGGGCAGAAGCCAGCAAAGTGGGAGACGGCGGCTGTGAGGAAGCCTCGGCCGGAGAGCGGGGTGCTGGGGACTGCACAGCAGACCCCCGGAAAGCATCGTTGGCTGTCCTGGTGCCACCGCACGCGGTCAGGCATGGTGGCCACGGCCAGTCCTCCCTGAGTAATCTGAGAGAGAAGCTTATAAAGTGCTTTAAGAGGTTGGCAAATTACAGCTTCAGAAGCACATAAACGCTTCCATAACGCCAGCCTCACTGGCGGAGGCCGAGAGAAGAGTGCGAGCAGGTTCCCGCCCTCGGGAAAGCGCACGGTTTCAGAAGGACGGCGTCTGACTTTGGTCCTCCCTTCCCAGCGTCCCCTCCCTCTGTTGCATAACTATCTGGCAGGATCTGGGTCTGTTCTTCTTGTTCCTTGTCTGTCCAAAGAGCCTGCTGTCGGCCATCTCTGTGAGCTGAGCAGGGCTGGGGGGTCGGGGGATCAGGGAGCCGAGGGCCACACGGGAAACTGCGGCCCGGCCCTGCCAGGGTCAGGGGCTCTCCGTGATGTGGGGAGGGCTGACTGGGGGGTGCCCTCCTCCCGCTTTGCTGTGCCCAGTGGGCAGGGAGCTCAAAGCCCCTGCCCACGACCCTCTGTGCCCACATAAACCAAAGACAGCCGAGGCTGCCTGTAGCCTGGCTGGCGCCTCCACAGTACCGACGGCCCCGAAATGCCCTACTTCTGTCCTGCTTGATCCTCCTCTTGTCCGGGTGAAGTGGTAGGACAGGGTGATGATCTCTGCCATCCTCATGAGGGGACCTAGAAAAGGGGTGATGTGCTAGGGTCACAGGGAAGATCATCAGCAGAGCAAGGATTTGACCCTCAGGCTTCTGTCCCTGGATCCTTGGTGCCCAGACTTGACCTCAGTTGAGTGGAAGCAGCAGGACACAGACAGGATTTGGGGCTGAGAGCCCTGGTTTTCGGTCAAAGCTCCGCCACTCACTTCCTGAGCCCCTCAAGCAAGATTTTCAGCCACTGTGACAGGCCTCAGTTTCCCCACTGAAGCCGGGATTATCAGGCCCTCGAGGGTGGAGGTGAACTATAAATGAAAGAACTATGAGCCGGGCACATAGCAGGTGCACCATGAGTTTCAACTCCCTTTGGTTCCTTTTTGCCTCTGGGGCGGCCCAGGCGAGGATGAGCAGGGTGGGGACACTGGACGGCAGTGATGACGGGACAGATCGGGCACCTCAGGGGATGGCAGATGGGGAGGGCAGGGACCAAATGCCATGCGTGTGGCCACTCCCGGTCATGGGATCTGGGGCAAAGACTCTTTGAAGAGGCAATAAAATTCATTTCTGTGAAGAAACAACAACAGCAGAGTCCTGACTTAGCAAACCAAATCCAACATTTTTTTTTTTTTTTCTGTTTGCAAGGCAGGGAATTCTGGATGGGCAGCAAAAATCACATTCTAATGAATTAGCTTTCCAGAATAGGAAACGGCTTTCCCAAGAGCAAGAGACTTGCAACATGCCACCACCCCATGCAGAGTGTATATAAACGTTCCCGAGAGGTTGCGGGAGACCAGAGTCCCAGCGCCTCACTCAGTGGCAAGTGTCCTCAGACAGCACAATGGCCACCCCGGTCTGCAACTCCACCTTCTCCACCGGCTCCGGCAGGGGCTTCTGCGTCCCGGCGGGTGGCTTCTCGCGGGCATCCTTCCGTGCTGCGGGCTCCTGCAGGGCTCCGGGTCTGGCTGGTGTCTCGGGGTCCATCTCCTCCTACAGGGCGGGGCTGGCTGGCTCTGGGAGTTTCTTGCCTGGGTCCTGCCTGTCCGCCGGGGGCCTCCCCTCTGGCTTCACGGGGAGCGGGGCCTGGTTCTGGGAGGGCTCCTTCAACGGCAGCGAGAAGGAGACCATGCAGGTCCTGAACGAGCGGCTGGCCAGCTACCTGGAGAAGGTGCGGCAGCTGGAGAGGGAGAACTGCGAGCTGGAGAGGCGCATCCAGGAGTGGTATGAGCGCCAGATCCCGTACATCTGCCCCGACTACCAGGCCTTCTTCAGGACCGTGGAAGAGTTCCAGCAGAAGGTATGTGCGCGGCTTCCGGACGCCTGCATCCCCGTGGACCACCATGCCCTGTCTCAGCTACAGGGAGGGAAGGGTGTGTACCGGCCCCACAGAGTCCAGCATTGAGCCTGACGCCTTCCTACCCTGCTCGCTTCAAAGAGCTGCGTGTTACTGGGCTCACTCAGCAGATAGGGAGGTTGAGATTTGAGAGCTTTAGCAGGTTGCCCAGCATCACGCAGCCTGAGCACTGAATGCAGAGCCCAAACCCAGATCTGCCTCGCCCTGTTCTGTGCCTCCCTGGAAACCTCAGATGCCGGGACTGATGGCCGCTGGTGTCCCGTGATGGCCCTCCTGGGGCTGATGCTCCCTCTGTCCTGGGGCCTAGTGTCAGGGCAGGAAACCTAGGGCCGTGGCTCTGAGAGCTGGGCCATCCCCTCCCCTCCATCCTCAAACAGCTGGGCTGCCCCCAGCTCACGGGAAGCCTCCCATCCCCCAGATCCTGCTCACCAAGTCCGAGAATGCCAGGCTGGTCCTGCAGATCGACAACGCCAAGCTGGCTGCGGACGACTTCCGGACCAAGTGAGTGGGGCTGGCTGAGCCACTGTCTCCCCCCTGCCCTTGGGAGCCGGTGGGAGAGACAGGGCTGGGCAGAACTGTCCACAGGACCCCTCAGGACCCCTCGGGAAGGGACAGACCCACCATGCTCCTGGCCCCAAAGCAGCCGCAGCTGGCAGCAGGGCCAGGACCTGCCCGGTGTGGCTGCTCTTGGTGTGGACCGGCAGGGCTGTGTGTGCAGGTACGAGACGGAGCTGTCCCTGCGGCAGCTGGTGGAGGCCGACATCAACGGGCTGCGCAGGATACTGGACGAGCTGACCCTGTGCAAGGCCGACCTGGAGGCGCAGGTGGAGTCCCTGAAGGAGGAGCTGCTGTGCCTGAAGAAGAACCACGAGGAGGTGAGGCCGGCACCACCTGACCGGGTTCAGAGAAGTTAATCACTCTGCCTCACGGTGCACAGCGTCGGAGGGAGGCGAGTTAGAACCCAGGTGGGCTGAGCCTCTTGTCGGGCCCCCTTTTCACAGTCTTGTTCCCCTGGGTCCCCCACCCCGGCAGGAAGTCAACACTCTCCGTAGTCAACTCGGGGACCGACTGAACGTGGAGGTGGATGCTGCCCCACCGGTGGATCTCAACAAGATCCTGGATGACATGAGATGCCAGTACGAGGCGCTGGTGGAGAATAACCGCAGGGACGTGGAGACCTGGTTCAACACCCAGGTGCGGCTGGGGCAGCCTCGACCCTCAGCTTTTGGAGCGGGCTCACCCCATACAGGGACAGCGCTTGGTCTGACCTTGCCCCGCTCCGTCTTGTGTGCTGCAGACCGAGGAGCTGAACCAGCAGGTGGTGTCGAGCTCGGAGCAGCTGCAGAGCTGCCAGACGGAGATCATCGAGCTGAGACGCACGGTCAACGCCCTGGAGATCGAGCTGCAGGCCCAGCACAGCATGGTGGGTGCCCCGTGACCACCCGGCCCCAGCATGCGGGCTGTCACAGCCTGATAGCGAGCTGCACTCAGACTCCTGGGCTGTGGACCGGCGTCCGGGCGGTGCTTCCCCCGTCCAGCTCCTCCTCTCTCCCGTGGCAGAGGAACTCCCTGGAGTCCACCCTGGCGGAGACCGAGGCCCGCTACGGCTCGCAGCTGTCTCAGATGCAGTGTCTGATCAGCAACGTGGAGGCGCAGCTGGCCGAGATCCGCTGTGACCTGGAGCGGCAGAACCAGGAGTACCAGGTGCTGCTGGACACCAAGGCGCGGCTGGAGTGCGAGATCAACACGTACCGGGGCCTGCTGGACGGCGGGGACTGCCAGTGAGTGTCGCCACACGGTCCCCGCAGCCTCCCGAGCTCCGGTCCTGTCAGGGTCATCACGTGACTCCGGCTGCCCCCTTCCCCTAGGGTGCCGGGTGCTGGGGAACAGGCCGGACTCAGCCGCCGTGTAGCAGACGGCGGCGGACTCTGGTGTGCTTCTCCCGAAGGCGAAGGGTTGGGCCAGAGCCGCTGGAGATTCCTTCCGGTCCTGGGGTTTCCTGGTGCTCAGGCGAACTGCCCACCCAACACCCAGCCGAGCCCTTAGGCACGAGTGTTGCTGGAGGTTTCTAGTCCTCCCCTCTGGAGCCGCATCCTCCCTCGCTTGGAGTTTCGCAGGCGCTAAAGTGCGCTGAGGCTCCCAGGTGTCAGTACAGCAGCTACCTGGCTCGCATAATTCCCTGAACTGACTCCGCACGGCCCTCAGCCCAGAGTCTCGATGCCCAGGACAACACCGCGTGACTTCTTTTCCCAGGCTTCCCGCCCATCCTTGCTCCACGGAGTGCAAGCCTGCCGTGAGGGGGCCCTACATCGCCCCTGGACCCTGCGCCCCAGCCGTGCCCTGTGCGACAGCCCCCCAGGTCAGCACCCAGATCCGCACCATCACGGAGGAGATCAGAGACGGGAAGGTCATCTCCTCCCGGGAGCATGTGGTGCCCCGCCCGCTGTGACCTGGCACCTGCCCAGCCACAGGAGGAGGCCACCCCGAGGCCCCCGGCTGCTCGCCAATCCTACGGTTCTTCCCCAGAGGGGCCTTTGCTTAGCTGGGTTTTCTACCAAAACTCTTCTTGTGTTGTGTTTCTGGTCTTAACTGTGCTTTTCATGCCGTGCAAAACCGGGTTCCCCTGGGCGCGTACCCAATAAAGTGTATTCTGTTGGCAAAGCAAACCCGACCCTGCTGGCTCTTGCTTGGTTAGTTAGCAGGGTGTTCGATGGGGTTGCCGCGGAGTTGTGGGGCTCCAAATATGTAGTAGCCGCAGCCCCCAGCTTGGGCCTGCCTTGGGCACTCACCTCTGGGTGGCCCAAGTGGAAGCAGAGGCCCCGGCCTGCCCTCTCAGAGCCCTTCCCACAACCAGCAGTCCTCGCTCTTTTCCTCCCACCGTCTCCTCCTTGCCCAGCTCCTGGGTCTCTGCTACCCAACCTGGGGACAGAGAGGCCAAACTCCAGGCAGCCAGGTGGAGCCACCATGGCAGCGAGGGGCATCGGGATGAGCTGGAGGTGGAGGCAGGCCCAGGGGAATGCATGTTACCAACAAGCGGGCCTGGAAGAGAAGGGTAGTGGGGACGGCGGGGTGCAGAATGAGACACGAGGTGTGGGGAGGTGACAGAGTGCCAGGAGGTCTGGGTCGGGCCACCCCCGACACCTTGCTGATCAGAGAAGTCTGGGGGCCCACGTGGCCCCTTTGTCTCCACCTCGTTCTTGGTTGAGAACACAGGCTCAGAGAGGGCTGTAGCTTGGCCTGTGGGGAGACCTGGCTCTCTGGTTCTGCCTCTGGGCCCTTACTGGAGCCCAAGAGAGGCCTGGTCAGCCATGAGGGAAAGACCTGCCCAGCCACGGCACCAGCGTGTGGTGCTGGACTCGACCCTCAGCCTCCTGCTGGATGGGCCAGCAGTGCGGCCAAAGTGCCCCGGGGCTCAGGAGAAGATGACCATGTCCCACGTGGGGCCTGCTCTGCCGCTCTGCAGGGTCTCACCGGTTCCATCCATAAAACAGGGCAGCCAGGAGCTTGCAATGGGACGGTGTGTGTGCACTGCCCAGACATGGCGGCTGGTGGTGTTGGTGTGAAACAGTGTCCCTGGGCTCGGGGTGAGGAGCGGGAAGCCCCACTGGTTGGCTGCACTCTGCTCCACATGTGGCAGAATGCTGGGGCGAGCCTGTCCTCGTGGCCCCCTCTCCCCACCCTGCACCCCTCTCTGTCCACCCTCGCTCTTTGCTCTGGGACATCAGGACAACGGGCAGTCTCAGGGCACCTTCTTGGCTCTCTGACTCCGATTTCCAGGGCATCAGAAGAGCGATGACAGGAAAAGTTACATCTCATAAAATCTTCCCAGAGTGGCCGGGGAGCTCGGTTTAAACCTGGCTGATTTTTTGGTCCTTTCTGGCTGTGACATCGCACTCATCCACACAGTTCATGCATGAATAAATCAGCGGGAGGCAACGTGCTCTGCACCCACTTACAGCAAACCCCGGGCCAGCCGACACCAGACTCAGCCCGGCAGCAGTGGGACCCGCGGAGACCGACAGGCCCAGCTCCAGAGAGGTCTGGTCGAGGCGTGCAGACTCCTCCCGCACTCCCAGGATCGTGGGATTGGCACCAGGCGTGGTGGGGGCTGGCACAGGCAGGGCCTCAGGTGCTGCAGAGCGGGAGCAAGGTCTACGGCTTTAGGGACTTGGGATTTGGTGGAAACGGTACGGAAGGGTAGAAAAGGGCAAAGGGTGTGCTAGGGCGTGGCCAGCTGTACTGATGGTGTATTCTGAGGACAGTCCAGTCCTCCTCGGAGCAGAGTGCAAAGGTCCTGGAAGGAAGTTATTAGGGAATTTGCTAAATGGTGTTTGTGCTGGCCGATGAGGGGCACAGGTAATTATTTTGTTCTTTCAGAAAGAATTCTGAGAAAGAGTAGAGTTAGACCACAGCAATCGACAGGGTACTCCATAGCTTTAAGAATGTTACTTCAGTGTTTTTAAAATCAGATCATCTAACAGATCCTGTCAGGAACTCTCGGCCACACCTTTGGCCCTGGGGCGGGCGACGGCACAGCATCCCTCAGATTCACGGCTTTCGCTGCCTGCCAAAGACCTGCTTGTCTGGGCAGGTGCCGCTCACGGTGCGGAGATGCTGGTCGCTCTGGGCCTCAAGCTCCTCTTCTGCAGGAGCAGGAGGAGGAGGACTTTTCTCTCCCTCCTCACTCACTTTTTCTGTCCTTCTCTCCCTTTCAATTCTCAAAACACTTTCGTTTCCTTGCTCAGCACAATTCACCTCACAGGCAAACCATTTGCTCACTTGAATTCATTTGGGGACACTCTCCTGGGGCACGACGGAGGTTTCCAAAGCAGTCTGAGGTCCGTCTCCAGGGCGGCCCCTCCCGGTGCCCCAGGGAAGGCGGCTGAAGGGCAAGAAAGTCAGAGGCTGGTGGCTAACGGGTGGACAATGCCCTCCACCGGCCACCGCCATGGTGCTCAGTGTTGGCAGGACACAGTGGGCTCCTGGGACCGTGTCCCTAGAGGAGTGAATACGAGCCTGAGTCTGGAGCTGGAAGGCCGGGGGACCGCTGGGTCTTCTACAGGAGTCTGCACCCTTCTATCCGTGTCTGGGCTGCAGGGTGCATGTGTGTGTGGCTTTAAGGGCACAGCGCACCTGACTGGGTGCCCATTCTGCTGACTCTACTGCTCACTAGCTGCATGACCGTCACAGGTTCCTGCAGTACTCCAAGCCTCAGTTTACTCATCTGTCAATTGGGTCCATCAGTGGTGCGGGTCTCAAGAAGTTGTTGAATTCAAGACTGAGCATTCAGAGTTGAGTACCCTTGATGCCCACTGCACAGCACAGGTGCGGAGCGCTGCCTGGGGACCCCTGTGTCCCCTGGGGTCATGGGGCTTCCCAGGCCTTCCTGCTGCAGCTTCTCTGGGTCTTGTGGCTCCAGGGCGGCCCTGGTTGAGCCCTGAACAGGTGCTCAGGAGGCCCCAGCTTAGCAGGACAGGGTGGACCCTGCACCTGCTGGGTGGGAGACAGAGACACTGCACGGGGCTCGGCCAGAGTCTGGGCTCAGCTGTGTCCTTTACACTGAGCCCTGGATCTCCAGGGGCCGAGGCAGCCGTGGGACCCCAGGACTGTGCGGGGTGGGTGTTGGGTGTACCAGGCCCCGGGTGTGGGAAGGAAGGGCGGAGTGACTCGTGAGTGCTCTGCGGGCCTCCGACCCATGCACCTGGCCCAGGTGATGGTGGCCATCCACATGCCTTAGTGACAGCGGCTTGACATCCACACTTGTGGGGGACCCGAAGTCACAGCACCTGCCTCAGGGAGCGCTTAATGCAGCAGGGCTGCTTGAGATTCTCCAGACTCAGTCCTGTGGCAAGAGCAGGGACTGCTATTTTCTTTTTCTTTTTCTGTTTTTTTGAGACAGGGTCTCACCATGTAGTCCAGGCTGGCCTCGAACTCATGGTGATCCTCCTGCCTCAGCCTCCCGAGTGCTGGGGTCGCAGATGTGCACCACCACGCCAGCAAAGGGCTGCTCTTTTCCTCTTACTTTAGAGGAGGAAACAGAGAGAGAAGTGAAGTTGGTCAGTCCACGGCAGGGCTGGGATTTGAACCCACAAGTTCGGCTGTCACCATGCTGCTGAGTCTCGCAGGACACCAGTGGGTGTGATGCCCACCGTCATCCCCTGCTGCTCGCCACAGCTTCTGTCGAGCCCAGTAGCCAGCACAGGACTCCAGGCTTGGCCGGGGCACTGAGAAAGCACCTACCGTCCCTGAGTCTTGGGCCCTTCACCTCGCCACGGGGCTCCCAGGCTTGGGCGAGTGGAGCCGCTCTGGGCACGAAGGGAGATGATGTGAGATGTGCTGGGTGCTGGCTTCCCTCGGCTTCCTTGCTGGCCTTCAGCTCACGGTCGTTGTCCTTATGAGAGGATAAATGGTGCTGCAGGACCCCAAACTGTGGGACCAGAGTCCCACAGGGTTTGCCCTTCCGCCAGGCCCCTGGGTGCTTGGCACATGGCCCTTGCTGGCACCTTGGCAAGCTCCCCCCTCCCCCAGCAGAGTTGCAGACGGGAGGGCAGGCTCTGCACCTGTGGTTCAAAGCCCCATCCTGTCCCCTCAGGCATCCACACAGAAAGCTTCTCCACCGTCCACCCGGGGCTGAGAAGATGTGCACCACACACACCAGTCTAGGTGTCACCATGGGCAGGTGCCCAGTGAACTGGCCTCCAGTCACTTTGGCTCCATCGCCAGAAGAGATTTCCTAGTCAGGGAGAGATCTGTCCATCCAGAGCCCACTGTGTTGGGGTTGACCAGTTGTCTGTCATGGCTGGCGGGCTCCGCAGAGTACGTAGGAGACAGCACAGTCCTGGGGAAACGGGAGGATGGGTCACCCTGGCCATGTCCTCTGGACCAGCTGAGGGGCCTTCTGCGTCTCCTTAGCTCACGATGGCTGCAAGTCCCACACCCCCGGTGCTCCCCCCGGAGCCAGACCATCAAAGGGCACGAAGCTGGAGAAGGCGAGATGGCGGCGGACTCCCACGCGGGCTTAACGAGGGGCTGAGGTCTGGGCCTGATGACAGGCCCCTTTGAAGAACTGACGAGATTCTGTCTTCCCAGGGACCTGGGCGGTGGGAGTGTGTCTCCTTGCAGCCGCCCGTGCAACGGGGCTCTCGTTTTATGAGTGCGGGAAATGTTCACGGGAAGCTAACTAAGAGGCTAATGAGGGGTTTTGGTAGAAAGTGGAATTAACTTTAATGAGGAGTAAATACTTTGTAAGGCCCAACCAACGCCCACTGGGGTGGAGTATAAATCCCGGGCCAGGATGCTTCCGTGTCAAGGCGTCTGGTGTCCAACTTCTGCCACTCGAGTCCGGCGGCTGCGGCCATGGCTTCCAAATGCCTCAAGGCCAGCTTCTCCTCGGGGTCCCTCAGGAGCCCTGGAGGGGCATCCGGGGCCACTGCCCGTGTGCCCACCATGTACTCCAGCAGCTCCTGCAAGCTGTCCCGCGGGCCCCGAAGCTTCTCTGTGTGCCCAGCAGGGCTGGGCAGGAGCAGCTACGGGGCCGCCAGCTGCCTCCCCACACCCTGTCTCCCTGTCGGGGGCTTTGCCACCAGCTACAGCGTGGGTGGGGGCTGGTTTGGGGACTGCGTCCTCACCGGCAGCGAGAAGGAGACCATGCAATCCCTGAACGAGCGCCTGGCCAGCTACCTGGAGAAGGTGCGGCAGCTGGAGCGGGAGAACGCGGAGCTGGAGGGCCGCATCCGGGAGTGGTGCGAGCAGCAGGTGCCCTACATGTGCCCAGACTACCAGTCCTACTTCCGCACCATTGAGGAGCTGCAGAAGAAGGTGAGGGCCGGGTGTTTGCCTGCCCGGGAGCTCTGTGCGCTGTAGCTGCTCCCCTAGGGCGCGTCAGAGGGCAGGAAGCATGTGCACGTCTGGGCCCTTTTCTTCCTCCTGATAATCTTATGAGGGAGGAATCATCAGCCCATCGGGCTAGCAACACACAAGGACACCAGCGCTCCGGCCGGTCAGCTGGCCCAGGGACAATGAGTGGAGCCAGAGCTTCGGTACAGGTTCTGCAGAACCGGCTGGCTGTGACCTTCGCTACCACTAACCACTGAGCATTAATGTCTTCATTTTTTTAAGGCGCAGGTAGTGGATTTGATGTGTTTAGTGCAGGGCGGTTTTCCCATAAGTAACCTGGGCAGTGTCCTTCTTGCCCAGCCCCAGCCCCTGAAAGTCACAGCTAGGTGCTGAGAGGGACCACTGAGGACCAGAGGAGTGTAGCCAGTGACCTGCCTTGGGCCCCAGCAGGCTTGGGAAGCAGGAGAAGCCTCGTTTTACTAGGTGAGGCCTTTCCTGCAGTGTGGACATGCCTCTCTCCAGCCTGGGGCTACAGGTCACAGGGGGGCCCTCTGGGGAGACCTTGGAGGTCCCACAGTCTGATCCTGCAGCTACCTGCAAGTCCTGCTGGAGTCCAGGGCAGGCAAGCGCCTCCCTCCAGGGGCAGCCCAAGCCAGCTCGGGGGCTCTCAGCAGCAGAATGTCCTTTGGTGTGCTGAAGTCACTTCTCTATGTCCCCAGACCCTGTGCAGCAAGGCAGAGAACGCCAGGCTGGTGGTGCAGATCGACAACGCCAAGCTGGCTGCGGACGACTTCCGGACCAAGTGAGCGTCCACTCGCCTGGGTCGGGCCGGTGGGCCCATGATGCCTGCAGCCAGTCCTGAGTCTGGAGAAGGGCTCGCGCCAGGCCAGTCTGGGGTGGGAGCCAAGTGCAAAAGGAAAAGCAGCTGCAGGTCCCCCGTCCCGTGTCCGCAGGTACGAGACGGAGCTGTCCCTGCGGCAGCTGGTGGAGGCCGACATCAACGGGCTGCGCCGGATCCTGGATGACCTGACCCTGTGCAAGGCCGACCTGGAGGCGCAGGTGGAGTCCCTGAAGGAGGAGCTGCTGTGCCTGAAGAAGAACCACGAGGAGGTGTGATTTGAAACAAAAAAGGCTTGGGCACGCAGGACGTGAACACGGGAGTTGAGTACTGACCTTGGTCCACACCACAGGAAGTGAACTCCCTGCGCTGCCAGCTCGGCGACCGGCTCAACGTGGAGGTGGATGCGGCCCCGCCTGTGGACCTGAACCGCGTTCTGGACGAGATGCGGTGCCAGTATGAGACCCTGGTGGAGAACAACCGCCGGGAAGCCGAGGACTGGTTTGACACCCAGGTAGGAGCAGAGGCATTGTCAGGGCACACAGGAGCGACGCGGGTGCTCTGATCAAGAAAGCTTAGTATGAGTCGTGCCGATTGGACCTCACCGAGTCACCTTGGGCCGAACGCTGTCCTTTATGCGGCAAGGATGCCGGGACCGAATTGGGCCGGGGGACGGAAGTCCGTCCGGAGTCCTGATTCTAAAGCGCTCTGCTGCCCTTCGAGGCCGAGTCCACGGGGCTCCTGACCAGGTCCCGTGTGTGTGCGTTGCAGACCGAGGAGCTGAACCAGCAGGTGGTGTCGAGCTCGGAGCAGCTGCAGAGCTGCCAGACGGAGATCATCGAGCTGAGACGCACGGTCAACGCCCTGGAGATCGAGCTGCAGGCCCAGCAGAGCATGGTAAGCCCTGAGGTCACAGCCCCGGCGCCAGCTCCGACCGCAGTCGGGCACCGGCGGTTCGGCACTCGAGCAGCAGGGCTTCTCCGAGCTGGGCGGGATGAGGGCCCACCCCGGTCACGAGTGCCCAGTGGGGAGAGACGGGCTGCCCAGAGTGACTGACATGTGCCAGCCGTAGCTCCTCTCCGTGCGAGCGGGTCCGTCTTCTGGGCAAATGTCAGCCACTCCGAGATGCTGTTACAGGGCTTCTCTCTGGGTGTAGCTGCTATGGAGGCAGGTTTGCAAATGAGATGCTCGACTGGATTGTCACGGCTCAAAGTGACTCTGAGCTTCTGTTCTTGGACTCAGAGGCCGCCTTGAGAGCCAGAAGGCACGTCCTTGTTTCCACTTGGCCTAACTTTTTCCTCCTTGCATTATGCTTGCCCTCTCAGAGGGATGCGCTGGAGTCCACCCTGGCGGAGACCGAGGCCCGCTACGGCTCGCAGCTGTCTCAGATGCAGTGTCTGATCAGCAACGTGGAGGCGCAGCTGGCCGAGATCCGCTGTGACCTGGAGCGGCAGAACCAGGAGTACCAGGTGCTGCTGGACACCAAGGCGCGGCTGGAGTGCGAGATCAACACGTACCGGGGCCTGCTGGACGGCGGGGACTGCCAGTGAGTGTCGCCACACGGTCCCCGCAGCCTCCCGAGCTCCGGTCCTGTCAGGGTCATCACGTGACTCCGGCTGCCCCCTTCCCCTCCACATCTCTGTTTCTCCTTGTGGTAAACGAGGGGCAGGGTTAGGTGGTCTTTACGGTGCCTCGCAGCGTGCGTATTCCAGGATCTGCTTGGCGACACCGAGCGCAGCAACCAGAGATCACAGTAGCCCGGCTCTTTCTGTCTCCCAGGCTCCCCTGCAATCCGTGTGCCCCTGACTACTCATCCTCCAAGTCCTGCCTGCCCTGCCTGCCTTCGGCCTCCTGCGGTCCTGGCACCACCCGCACCACCTGCAGCCCCCGCCCGGTTTGCGTGCCCTGCCCCTCGGGCCGCTTCTGAAAGAGGCTGACCCGAAGGCGTAGACCCCTGTGTGCAGGGCTTGGGCCTGGCCGACTTCTCCTCACCCCTGACACAGCCCAGTCTCCTCTCTCCATACGGAGCGTGGGTCAGGCCCTGCGAGGGCTCGCTGCTGATCCTTGCTGCAGAGCTGGGGTGAAGGTGGCTGCCCGACGGCCTTGGCTCCCCCGGGGTTTCGGGCGTGCAGGGCCTCTGCTCTCTGCTGCCCCGCTCGGACTCGCTTCCTGTGTGTTCCAGAGACTCTGACACGTGGCCCAGGGCTGCCACTGGCAGAATAATAAAGTGTATTTGCTCTGGGTCGCACGGTTCTGTGTCGGTTTGTGTCCCCGCTGGGCTCAGGGGTGACTTGGCTGACCAAGTGTGACCCTGATCGGGGGGGCAGAGGCTGACAGTGAGACTTCTTGCTTGGTATTCCCGAGGAAGCTGTTTCTCCAGGTTTCCAGTATGGTGACGGGGTGACCAGATCTGTCCTACAATCCGTCCTGTATACATAGCACCGGACCCCAGGGGCGGACTGGTAAAAGTGGATCAGTATAACAGCAAGTGTCTCAGGTGTGCTGCCTGGTCCTCGCAAGCACCACGATGTTGCGCCCTCCCTCAGGGTCCTTTCAGGGGAGAGTTTGTGTCGACACTCTTTCCTTGCAGCAGGGCCACGAAGCCCTCACGGCTCAGCAGCCCCCGACACCCCACATCCCATTGCGCACAGGAGCCCGTGAGCCTGCTCCTGGCACTCTGAGCCCCAGAGTTCCTGCTCTCGGGGGACCCGGGCGATTCTGAGGGCCCTTGGCATCGGATGAGGTGTACGA
>QZML01000030.1:1282865-1322478 GCA_016801275.1 Hystrix brachyura
TGTCTGATCAGCAACGTGGAGGCGCAGCTGGCCGAGATCCGGGCTGACCTGGAGCGGCAGAACCAGGAGTACCAGGTGCTGCTGGACACCAAGGCGCGGCTGGAGTGCGAGATCAACACGTACCGGGGCCTGCTGGACGGCGGGGACTGCCAGTGAGTGTCGCCACACGGTCCCCGCAGCCTCCCGAGCTCCGGTCCTGTCAGGGTCATCACGTGACTCCGGCTGCCCCCTTCCCCTCCACATCTCTGTTTCTCCTTGTGGTAAACGAGGGGCAGGGTTAGGTGGTCTTTACGGTGCCTCGCAGCGTGCGTATTCCAGGATCTGCTTGGCGACACCGAGCGCAGCAACCAGAGATCACAGTAGCCCGGCTCTTTCTGTCTCCCAGGCTCCCCTGCAATCCGTGTGCCCCTGACTACTCATCCTCCAAGTCCTGCCTGCCCTGCCTGCCTTCGGCCTCCTGCGGTCCTGGCACCACCCGCACCACCTGCAGCCCCCGCCCGGTTTGCGTGCCCTGCCCCTCGGGCCGCTTCTGAAAGAGGCTGACCCGAAGGCGTAGACCCCTGTGTGCAGGGCTTGGGCCTGGCCGACTTCTCCTCACCCCTGACACAGCCCAGTCTCCTCTCTCCATACGGAGCGTGGGTCAGGCCCTGCGAGGGCTCGCTGCTGATCCTTGCTGCAGAGCTGGGGTGAAGGTGGCTGCCCGACGGCCTTGGCTCCCCCGGGGTTTCGGGCGTGCAGGGCCTCTGCTCTCTGCTGCCCCGCTCGGACTCGCTTCCTGTGTGTTCCAGAGACTCTGACACGTGGCCCAGGGCTGCCACTGGCAGAATAATAAAGTGTATTTGCTCTGGGTCGCACGGTTCTGTGTCGGTTTGTGTCCCCGCTGGGCTCAGGGGTGACTTGGCTGACCAAGTGTGACCCTGATCGGGGGGGCAGAGGCTGACAGTGAGACTTCTTGCTTGGTATTCCCGAGGAAGCTGTTTCTCCAGGTTTCCAGTATGGTGACGGGGTGACCAGATCTGTCCTACAATCCGTCCTGTATACATAGCACCGGACCCCAGGGGCGGACTGGTAAAAGTGGATCAGTATAACAGCAAGTGTCTCAGGTGTGCTGCCTGGTCCTCGCAAGCACCACGATGTTGCGCCCTCCCTCAGGGTCCTTTCAGGGGAGAGTTTGTGTCGACACTCTTTCCTTGCAGCAGGGCCACGAAGCCCTCACGGCTCAGCAGCCCCCGACACCCCACATCCCATTGCGCACAGGAGCCCGTGAGCCTGCTCCTGGCACTCTGAGCCCCAGAGTTCCTGCTCTCGGGGGACCCGGGCGATTCTGAGGGCCCTTGGCATCGGATGAGGTGTACGACGGACAGCCGGGTGGGGCACCTCAGTCTGGGGCTCCGCTTGCATCCAGATGTCCTCTCCAAACAGACGAGCCAAGTTCCAGATCCTCCCCGGCCTGGTGCGGGAGGGACGAGGGTGAGCTGAGGCCACGTGTACCTTGAAGACACCGAGGACACTTACAAAAGAACCTCAGTGACATTAGGGGCCGAGAGAGGCCGAGGCGCAGAACAGAGTGGGAAGGGCCTGAGGCCCGCCCCGTGGGTGTCTGACCAGCTCCCCTGACCTCACCGTGGACTCCTCCCTCGGAATTTGCCTTGTCTGTGTGGAAAGGAAGTTCTGGACACGAGCAGACTCAGGCTGAGGTGCCGGGAGCCCCCGCACCCGTCTGCGCCTCACCCATCTGTCCACATACCTCACCGGATGCTGAGGGCATCTGAGAACATGTGGGTTGCCCACGGGCAAGAACCTCTGCATTTGGGTGCCGAACATGGAGTCAGACTGGGTTCAAATCCCAGCCCCGCCACAGTGGCTTTCTGCTTCTCGGATTCCCCCTGAGAAAAACAGAGCCCATGGCGCCTACAGTGCAGTCATGGCCCTAACACTGAGAGGGGCACACCTCGGGCATCTGGAGCCTGGTTAGCGACGGCCTCTTTCAGTCGGGTGCCTGGATTGCAGTTTGCTTTCCATGTCTGGAATTTTGCTTCCGTGGTTTTCTTCCAGGCCGCATGGCCCACAGTAAAGCAGGCCAGCTAGAGTGGACAGACAGTGACCCGATTTACTATCCAGTTCCCACTCTGCCGTGGCACGGGGGGGACGTCCCCGTCAGTGGGACACAATGTTGTCACGACACAGGGCTCTGGTGAAGTCAGCTTCGTGTAAGTCACACTCTTCTTGATGGCTTTCTTGGTGGCACACGCCCTTCCAAGCCCGTCCGAGTCCCCTTCCAGGTGGAACTCGGCACCTGTCACCTTGTCTGTCCTGATTGCTTCACGGACTTGTGGTTTGGAATTACGAGGTGCTTTCCACGAGCCAGGTACTTTCCTCGGCCTTGTTCTCTCAACCGGGTGACCCAGAGAGCTAGAAAATGACTCAGGCCTGCTCTGCCCGCCAGCCGCTCGACTCAGTGGCTCTGGGATACGGCCCGGGATTGGGGCGTCTGCAGGCAGGGATGGAGGGTGCGAGGCAGCGCTGAGGTAGACTCGGCACTAGTGCGTCCCATCACTCATATAGATCTGACGAGTCCTCGTTTCTGCCTCTTCTCTCCTTGGTTTCAAACATTTTAGCTGAATTTTAAATTTCAGTTACATTTTTGTTTCCAGAGAAAGTTTTCACTCTCAGTTTGCTTTTGTAACAGGCGGTTCTTATTTCATGGAAGTAACGTCTATACTTATCTCCAAGGTTACTTTGTACGTATGTACACATGAATGTTTGTCTATGTAAGATTCTGCTTTGCTTCTGTTTTCCCCCATTTCCCTTTTCACTGTTACGTTCATTTAGTTGTTTTGTTTTGTTTTTAATATCGGAAGCTTCTTTCAAAGGTGCTAGGATTATGATTGTTACAGGAAATCAAGCTGAGAGATTTTGTAATTAAATCCTCTCAGTTAATCGCAAAGACACGGGGGCCCAGAGAATCGAGGATCTTTCCTCCCCAGAGAGGCAAAGTGACTTTCCCAGGGTCGAGGCCCAGCGTTTCTATTTTGACTTTTCTTAAGCAATGAAGGAGCTGTGTGGTATTTTTCCTTTCCTGTCTGCCTGGACCAGACTTTGGGCCAGGATTGAGAACCTGTGGTCCCATGTGTTGCTCTATGAGGGTGCCTGAGGTTCCTGCGGGCCTGGTCCCCTGGCTTAGCTCAGGGCACCCCCTCTCAAGGGGGCTGACATGCACGGCTTCTGTCCTCTGGGGTCCCTAAGTGGGGCTCCCTCTGCACCAGTGCGGGAAGTCAAAGAAGAGTCAGTTCCGGCAAAGTCAGATAGTAGGCGGTTGTCCTCAGCAGCTCTGGGTGTCCCTGAGGGGGACCTGCAGGTGTCACGGTGGGGCACCCGCCCCTGGAGGTGTTCCCCACGCCGACCTGCTTTCCCCGGGGAGTGGCCTCGGCTCTCCCCATCTCCATTCGATCCATCCCAAAAGAGGTCCCGACTCTTAGGTGCTCTGTCTGTGTCTTAGTCTTTCCTCCCTGATTTTGTCTTTGTAAAAATTTTTATTAGTATGTGTTTGCTGTACACAGCGATTGCATTCCTCATGGGGAGCTGGTGCGTGTACATAGTATGTCTTAGTTCGTTTTACGTCCTCTCCCTCCATCTCTTGGGCCCCTTCCCATTTGCAAAAGATCTCTCGCCCTGCCTCCTGTTAGCTATCTTCTACTTTGCTCTTTATTTATACTTTGGGTTTCTCATGTAGAGCGATATCGAATGCGATATCAAAGCTCGAGTGTCTGATGTATCTCTTCTGCCCCTTGGCGAGAGAAGATGCAGTTTGGAGGCCTTGAGGGTCTTCTTCCTGTCTCCCCGGACACGGAGTTGACCTTTTGATGTGTCCGGAAGCTCCCACCTGGTGATCAATGGCAGGAAAGTCCTGCTTTAGCCAAATGACAAGTTTGGCCTCTCTTATGAGGAAAGGAACTTCTCGTTGGAAACCAGATTACAAATTAAAGAACAACCTCCTCTAGGGCTGAGTGTGAACACCAAGGTCCCCCCAGGATGACTCTCTAGCCTCAGTCCCCTCACTCCCGGGGTATAAAAAGGCCGAGGCAGGACGGGGACCGCAGATGTCCAGGTAGCTGCCGCCGGGGAGAAAGAGCCACCCGACTTCACATCTGAACCTCTGCCGGTCTCTGCCAAGAGCTGCCCTGGGCTTCCTCCCGCTGCTCCGGCGGAAGCTGCCGGCCCGAGCTGTGTGCTGTCCCGCTGCACGCCCACCGCTTGCCTGCCGCCCAGCTCCTCCTGGTGCAGCGGCCGCCGCCAGCCAGCAGCTCCTCGAGCTCCGCGGGCTCCCGCGTTCGGCTCGGCGAGGTCTACGTGCTCGGCGATGGGGAGACCTGCGCTCCCTGAAGGAGCGCCTGGCCAGCTACCTGGAGAAGCTGGAGCAGGGGCCGCCCCATGCCGGGCAGAGTCCTGACTACCAGCCCTACTTCCGGATCCTTGAGGAGCTGCAGCCGAAGGTGAGGGCCGCGCCAGACACGCTGGGGAGCACCCGTGTGGCTGGCCTTCTGGACTTGAGTCCCACAGATTTGTTAAGCTGGCCCCAGAGTCTGAGGTTATCTGATAACTGGCGCACTTAGCGCCCTTAACGTGGGCAGTGCACTGGATCTAGTTTCGCTCTACCATTGACTTCAGGGAGTCCCTTTGTTTCTCCAGGCCTCAATTTCCACACCTGTAGAATGGGGATAATAATGGTCCTTCTCTAAGGGGGTTGTGAAAAGGACCCGGGGAGACAATGTAGGTCAGGAGCTGAGGACAGCCCCTGGCATGTGTGACGTTTTTAGTAAATATCCAGCACCCTTTGGCCATATGAATGACTGTGGAGAGAACCAAATTCTCTTTTAGTGGCCCACTGCATTCAAAGTGCGGCATTTGGATTTACGAAGACCCTGGTGCTTAACAAATCCGTCTCGAGCTCTCCAGGGGTAAACTGAGTGCACCCCAGAGTTCCAGTGAAGAGGGCTGCCTCTGCTGCCCGCCTCCTCCCGCAGGCCCTGTTAACTAAGGCGGAGAACACCAGGATGGTTGTGCACCTTGACAACGCCAAGCTGGCTGCGACGACTTCAGGACCAAGTAAGTCTGGGCGGGGGGCTGGGAGCGGAGGGCCCTCTCCCCACCCAGTCTGGGCGGCTTCCTGTCAGCGTCACAGAGGAGTTTTGGAGGGTGCCGCAGCCCCAGGCCTTCCCGGGCTCCCTACGCGGTTCTGGCCCTCCGGGGCTGACGCTCACTTCCTGCAGGTACGAGACGGAGCTGTCCCTGCGGCAGCTGGTGGAGTCTGACATCGACGGGCTGCGCAGGATCTTGGATGGGCTGCGCAGGATCCTGGACGAGCTGACCCTGTGCAGGTCCGACCTGGAGGCGCAGGTGGAGCCCCTGAGGGAGGAGCTGCTGTGCCTCAAGAGGAACCACAAGGAGGAGGTGGGGCCGGAAGAGAAGCTGGGGGCCCGGGAGGTGGGGTAGGAGGAGTGCGAGGCTTGGGGTTGGATAGCTGTGAGTCCGCCACTTATCATTTCTGTGACTTGGCCTGGTTTATGTCACCGTTCTGAGCCCTCGTCTGTTACCCGGGGAGAGCAGGGCAAGCCGGGCTGCGGTGCTTCTCTTCTCTTTTCCGTCTCCATCCTTTGTCTCTGTGTTTGTCAAAGGAGCAGGGCAGCCCTTTGCTTTCTCTGTCCTCGGCTCCTGCAGGTCCTGGGGAAGCCCCGAAGCCTGCCGGGGCCAGCGTGCCCGGCTCCTCTTCCCCCGGGTTACCGCTCAACCTCTCACCTTGGGATCTGAATGAACGAGCGTCTGCGAGCCTGGCCGGGTTCTTAGGCTGAAGCACAAAGCAACAGCCCCTCAGTGACGCTCCCCCCTCGGGCGCCCGACTCATCCCACTGGGCACCGCACCATGAAGCCACTAATGAGGCAGCAGCACACACCCGCAGGCGGCCTCCATGACAGCTCCGACAGCTCTCTCTTGCTGGTGCCCACGCCCGGGAAGGTGCCGCTCTCACTTGGGCCTCGCAGCCAGGACAGCCTGGCTCTGCCGGCCGCCTTCCCAGGTGAACAGGGAAGCCGAGGCGGTGGGCCACAGCAACCCTGCTACTCTCTTGGCTCCCGCCCAGGTGGCAGGAAGCGAGTGACACATGAGTGTCCCGCTGGAGCTGAAGACCGTCCAAGGCCCCAAGCCCTGAGACCGTCCACATCTGTGTTGCTTGTTTCCACGTCTCCCTGGAGGCGAGCTGGGAGTGTGATTTTCTCACTTGACCTCGTCTTGTGCCTTTTCAGGAAGTCGCTGAGCTCCGAAGCCAGCTTGGGGACTGCCTGAACGTCGAGGTGGCCGCTGCGCCCGCTGTGGACCTGACCCACATGCTGGAGGAGATGAGAAATCAGTACCAGGCCATGGTGGAGGCCAACCACAGGAAGTGGAGGCTGGTTCAGCTCGGCTCCGCAGGGCCTGGTGCAGGTCCTGGGGAAGGTGCCTTCAGCTGTCTCCACTCTCCTCTGCAGACGGAGGAGCTGAACCAGCAGGTGACCATGAGCTCTGTTCCACTTCAGAACTACCAGTCAGACATCATAGACCTGAAGTGAAGGACCAACACGCTGGAGATTGAGCTGCTGGAGGTTGACCTGCTGGGTGCCTCTCTTCCACCCAGCTCTTCATCTGCGGCAGCACCAAGCTTGGGGAACACGCCCGCAGGGAGGCGGGCAGGAGGTCCAGGTCTTAGCTGCCTCACATGCTCCCCCGGCTGATATCGCTGGAGGGAGAGTTGTCCGAAGAGCCAGCTCAGAGACAAAAGGTCCAGGGGCTGATGGATTCTTTTGTGGGTCTGGGGGATGCTGTCAAACATGGTTCGGTAAGAAGGCCTGTTCTCTGTACAGTCTGCCCTTCCAAATCCCGGTTCTCGGCATTGCCTGTAGACATATAGAAAGTCCTAATATCCAAGTTATTCTCTGGATAAACGGAGCCAAATTCTCTGGAGGTGGAGCCTGGGTCTGGGGTTTTCAAGACCGCCTATGTGACTCGCATGTGCAGCCAGGGTTGAAAACCACCATCCTAAGCGATGCCCCAAGGGAGGTTTGCGGGAAACCGCAAAGCCTGGAGCCAGCCTAAGGTTGTAGAAGAGAGACGGATTTAGGGTCAGACCTGGGACTTGAGTTCAAACCTGGTTCCATCACATGTCAGGCATTTAACCTTGAACACGTCACTCAGCCTTTCTGGGCCTCAGTTTCCATCGAAGCCCAGTGACAAAGAGTGACTTACACAGGCAGGCCTGACAGAGAGAGATCTGGCTGTACTCAGAGTTCTTTCCAAACCAGGCATGGACCACGGAAGGCAGCACCTCACAGTTGGGTCTTTCCTTCGTCTTAGAGGGGCTCCCTGGAGAACACGCCGGCAGAGACTGAGACCCGCTACGGCTCGCAGCTGTCCCGGATGCAGTGTCTGCTCGGCAACGTGGAGGCGCAGCTGGCCGAGATCCGGGCTGACCTGGAGCGGCAGAACCAGGAGTACCAGGTGCTGCTGGACACCAAGGCGCGGCTGGAGTGCGAGATCAACACGTACCGGGGCCTGCTGGACAGCGGGGACTGCCAGTGAGTAGGGCGCTGGGGGCCCCCTCCGAGGCGCATGTACACCTCTCCTGGAACACAAACTGGCGGCTTGCTGGTCAGTTTGCACTGGAGCTACCGTCCAGGGACATCAGCTTGGAACTCTGTCCTGACTGAGCAGCCACGGGGAAGCCGGCGCGCTCTGCCAAAGCCAGACAATCATCCTGAAGCCGGCCACGGAGACCGCTGTGTTCCCTTCCAGGTGGACAAGCTCCTTCTGGGTGCCGGGAGCTCTGGAAGGGCCCACACGGAGGGTGACAGGCACCCTCACTCTCAGACTGCTTGCACATGTCTGCGAGCCGGGCAGAAAGGCCGCCAGTATCGTACTGGGGCGGTCGGGGGACACCGAGGAGACAAAGACAGCTTAATGTGGCTGAGGCGCGGTGGGAGGCAGGGCAGGAATGGCTCGCCGGGACCCCTTCGTGGAGAGCTGCCTCCTTTTATTTTATTGGCACATGAGAGGCCTTACTTTTTTGTTTTTTTTTTGGTGCGGGGATCGAACTCAGGGCCTTGCGCTTCCTAGACAAGCACCCTAACCACTGAGCTAAAGCCCCAGCCCGTTTTTTTTTCAGGCAGGAAAGATAATTATTTTCCCACTAGAATGTAGAGATGCCAGAGTGCATTTTGGGTCCCCGCACTTGGCTGGCACACAGTGATGCCAGGGAGCGTTTCTCCTGCGAGGCAGTGAGCACCAAAGCTGCGTCCCAGGAGCATCCGCCCGACAGCCGGGAGAACCAGCCTGGGGAAGCAGGCGGGACCCTGTCACCCCATCAGCCCTCGATGCGGTGCAGGGCGCTGGGCAGGACGCCAGCCGGCCGATTGCTGCCGCAGCAGGTTCCTGTGGTGAATTTCCCTTTGCTTCTCTGTCCTTCTGAATCCTGTTTCTTTGGAGTGCCGAGGACGGAACTCGGGGCCTCCTGCACGCTGAGAGAGCCCCCCAGTCCTGCCGTCCAGAAACTTAGCCTCCTTGGCAGGTGTGGCAAAGTGAGACGTGTGCACGGACCAGCCCACTAGTGTGCACGTGTGCCACGGCTCGTGAGGAAGCTGTAGGATCGGGGAGCTGGTGCCTTGTCTGAGGATTTAAACAAGCTGCCAGTGTGGATTTTAAAAAAAAGCTAAATTATCTAGATTAAAAATTTTTTTTTTTTGTGCTAGACAAATGAATCCTTTTCAGGCCACGCGAGCCCCTGGAATTGCCCGTTTGACTTCTGGGCGATCTGTCTCCATCCAGCATCTGGCGTGTTGCTCCCGTGTGAGCCCCAGTCTGTCAGGCTCTGATTCATCTGTTCTCTTCCACTGTGGGTCCATCCCACACTGTCTGTTATTTCCTCCTCTTCAACACCTTTGTACTAAGCTCCGGCCCTGTGCCAGGGAGGCAGGGTGGGCGCATCCTGGCTACTGCCTCAGCTCCTGGGGGCAGACGGCCATACCGGAGAGCTACAAGCTGCCACGGGAGAGGGAGCTCTCACTGGGGTCCAGAGGTGGGGGACACTTCCAGGAGGATGAGACAGCTGAGTTGGGCTCTCAGGGAAGAGAAGACACCAGTGGAGAGGGAGGAAGGGGAGACAGAGTGTGAGCCCCTGAAGGTCTCGGCAGGGGAGGGACACGATTAGATTGGCCCCTGAAGGGGATGACGGTGGATGCCAGCAGGCAGTGGGGACGATGGGCAAGGTGGGTGGAGGGATCTCTAGCCACAGTGAGGAGGTCGGAACGAGGGGTGCCGGGTGGACCAGCTGTACAGTGGAGCGTGGGAATGGCTTCTGGGGTAGGACTGGCGAGATCCGCCACCGACCTGGACTCCTCACTAACCCTGTCCCGGTGACTGTCCCCTCAGGCTGCCCCGTAGCCCGCACCCCGCTCCCCTGGGCCCCCGAGCGTACCCTGCTCGGTCTGCACACCTCATACCGTCACGTGCCCTGCACCCTGGGCCGCTTCTGAAATCCCCGGTGCCTCCTCCGGTGAAGCTTGATCACGGCTCGGTGGCCCCCTAGAGAGCGGAGCCGGCTAGAAGCGGACGGCCCACAGTGCCCTGCAGTGTCACCAGGGTGTCGTCGCCCCGCGCAGCCCCCCAAACCTCCTCCTCCAAGAGCTTGTGTTCTGAGGTGTCTGGTAAACAAATCCCCTGCAGTGGCCTGCATGCTCATTTTCTCTGTTTGTCACTTGCCCTGGTGTAACCAGAGCAATGTGCCGGGTTCTTTATTGCCCTGTCTGTTTCTGTAAAGGCCTGAGAGGTGTTCATGAAAAAGGCCGGCAGGCCACAATCCACTTAAAACCAGAGCCAAGTAGTAAAAGAATAAAGGGGGCTGGGGATTTAGCTCAGTGATTAGAGTGCTTGCCTTGCAAGCACAAGGCCCTGAGTTCCATCCCCGGCACCACAAAAAAAAAAGAAAAAAAAAAGAATAAGGAGAAGAGGGAGCTGATTATGCCACAAACCTCGGCCCAACTACCGTATAATTGAGACTAACGCTGTAATAAACCCACCTGCCTCTCGTTGCAGCCGGCACGGTGGGATCACTCGTGCATTCACATGCTCGAGGACGCTTCCCTGAGTGCCGGGTAGCGCTGGCTCCGCGTACCTGTCAGTAGCACCTCATTTAACCTGACAACGATTCACGAGCAAGGTGCCATTACCTTCTCCACTTTATAAACGGGGAAACTGAGGCCAGCGACTCGCCCAAGGTTGCATAGCTAGGAGCTGGTGGGACCGGGGCTCTGGTGGAGGCTTGCGGGCAAACTCAGTCAGTCCATATTCAGTCTCATACAGTAATCACAAGCTACCGCCGGGTGTGGGGGATACTGAAAGATGCAAGCGATGCCCACCACTGGGTGTGGGCAACGAGAAGGGCAGCGAAGACGGTGCACTGGTGCATGCAAGGCCCCTCCTTCCTCAGTGAGGGCCACGGATGCTAATAATAATAATAAAATACCAGCAACGGCAGGCATGGCCACTTCCTGAGCATTTATGAAGCACCCAGCGACCACGTTGAGCATCTTAGAAAAATGAACTTAGTTTCTGTGACCACCTTGCACGGCTGCATTGTGTCTGTTTTAGAGCCGGGCGCCGAGGGACAGAGGGGTTAAGCCAGCCGTCTGGGGTCGTGTGCAAGGACAGAGATTGGCACCCAGGTCTAGTCTCACACAGTAGTGTCATTTTGACCCTGGCGCTGTGCTGCCCAATTCCTACGCAGAAAGAATAAACACTAACAAAGGGTGCGAGAGGCGACTAGCTCAGGGGACACCACAGGGCTTCTTGCAGCCGGTGGCATCTGCCGTGGGCTGTGGAGGTTGGCTGGGATCTTGGGGCACAGGGCAGGCAGGTGTGTGTGGAGGGTCTGCAGGGAACCAGCGGTCACGCTCGGGAGGCTTGGTGGCCCCGCTGGCGGGCACAGCAGGCTCCTGTGAAAGGGTCGGTGGGGCGCACTCAAATGGCAGGGAGGCATTGAATCGTGGGGGGCCTCGGGGACCCCATGAAGAGCTGGGGCCTTCTCCCAAAGACAGGGGGAGGGCTGCAGCAAGATTCAGGCCCAAGAGTGACACAACCAGAATGGTATTTTAGAAAGCTTCACCGAGGAGCGCCAGAGTCAGGAGGAAGACGCTGCCAGGATCTCAGCTAAGAAAGAGCTGTGACCAGGAAGAGTAAGGGCCCTGGTGAGAGCCACGGGGAGGGACCTGCCACGATGGGGCGCAAGGGGAGAGGCAGAGCACCCTCCATCCTCACCCTCCTGCGCACAGCTCTTCCCTAATGAGCTCAGATGATGTTTCTATTAAGTCTCTGCCCTCTGGCCTTGCCAGGAAGTGGTGAAAAGCAGATAGGATCCCAAGCTGCCTGGGGCTCCCGGGACGGGATCCTGCATGCCTCTCTGGCAGACAGGGCGCCGACCCAACAGCAGAGACACAAATATTCTGCTGTGGTTCCTGGTGGGCGGATGGGTAAAGTGTCAGTGTGATGCTCAGACAGAGGGGCTTCTGGCCAGTCGGGTTTCTTCCTAACTGTGTGCAAAACGTTTCCACCACGTTTTGCTTGCTAAACACATTAGACAGGACGGACCAGGCCTTTGGCTCTAGGACCCTATCCCCTATTCTGGCCAATATGGTTGCCCCTAACTACATGTGGATATTTAATTTTTAATTACTAGGAGATAAAATGGAACAAATCAGTTTCTCAGCTGCACTGGCTCCATGGGACTAATGGTGTCAGACGTAGAACATGGCCACTGTCACAGAAAGTCCTACTGTCGGACTAGATGGTGTTTTTCCAGTAATCTGGCCCGGCCCTTCCCATTTCACAGACGAGGAGTCTGAGGCCCAGGGGGAAGGAAAGATGCGCTCACAGACACAGAACCAGCGAGTGGGAACTGAAGCCAACGGTTTAGATGCCAAGCCCTGCGGGCCTCTCCAAGCTCTTTATGTTTTTTCCAAGCACCTGAGGTTTATTATGATTTCAGGCTAATAAATATTCCTCTTTCTCTTTCTTCATTTCTCTAACGATGAGGTGCTGCAAGGCTTCCCTGGGAACGCAGTTCCTCTTAAAATAGCAGTCGCTAATCTCAGACTCTCCACAGCCTTGGTGGATCTCAGGCCGTGGCCAGGAACTGAGCAGAGGCAACCAGGCAGGAGCCGTGGGCCGGAGTCCCCGCCCTGGGAGCTCCTTCCCCACCAGCATATATCACCCACTCTCACTTGGCCCCTGTTTTCAGACCTGTGCGTCACAGCAACTTGCTAAGACCTGCCTGACCATCCAATTGCTTGTAAAACTTTTTATATGAAACTGAGCCTTGCAGCCCCGGGCTGGGAGGGCGCCCCCTGCTGGACATGGGTGGTCACTACTTTCCATGTCTGGACGGTGTGCAAACTGGGGGCGAAGCAAGTCGTCTTCCTGTCCAGCCCGTTTCTCTTACAGACGGGTAAGGAGGCCAGGGGTGTAGACTTTGGGAAATATGCGGCTCCACTAGCACCAGGACTTTCCGAGTGTCCCACATATGGAGGGTCTCAGAGGAACTCTGCCCTCCTATCAAAACATCTGGATTTAACCGACTTTGGTTTGCGGGAGACGGAGGCCGGGTCACCGTAAGGGAATGAGAACTCTGGCAGATCTGACGTTCGGAGGAATTCCCGCAGGCGTAGGGACCCTCCTGGAGTGGGACTGGGAAAGAAAGGACGTGCTTTTCAAGGGTGCAGCTTTCCCACGGGTCAGTAGCAAGTCCGGCCCTCCCTCTGAGGGTGCCAGTGGATGCCTGTGCGTAGAACTGCTTTCCCATGAAGCCTGGCCAGAGGGCGATGCTCCCGAAAGACCCAGGAGTGGGGCACAGTGGCTGGAGACGGGTGCTCTGTGGACCCTGAACTGCACTGACCACATTTTTTTCCCCACTCCATGTTCGCAGAATTTTTATAATGTGATAAAAAAGGGCTCTTTGAGGCTATACCTGAGAAAATCATTAATAATAAAACAATTCTATTCTGAAAGACATTTGAACACAATGATCTCGATTTGGCTAACCACAAAGTTCCTGAGATCTTTTGTTGCTGTCTTTTAGCACAACTGGTTGGGCTAACTCTATCTCTACACGGTGGTCTCCCTTCGCCGTGGAAAGGAAACACTCGCACAAACAAGCATCTCAGCTCAGGGGAAGGGATCAGGGACTCGGGCTCCAGAAACCCTGGCGAGAATCCCAGTTCTGCTGCTCGCCTGCGGGGTGACCCTGCTGGGCCTCTTGGTCTCCGTGTGTCTCAGCCTCCCGCTTCAGAAACCAGGATGATCATACCGGTCTCACAGAGTGGCAGGGACACAACTCCTGTCACAGCGCCTGCACATTTTCAGTGCTTCGTAAAGGTCGGTGACACAGCACCTGCTCTGGCAAGAATTCCCCCCCCGTTGGTTTTCCCCAGCGACAATGGCAGCTGGGTCACTTTCTGGGCCATTCTGAAGCCAAGTTTCAGAAGAGAGAGCAGCAGGAGCAGCACAGGGCAGCTGCGCTTTGCGATTCCAGTCTGGGTCTAAGCGTCCTCGGAGGGAGGAGGCCCCAGTGGCCGAGGGCAGGCACCACCTGCTGCTCCAGCCCAGATGTCTCCCACACGCTCTGAAGGATCCACCTTTAGGCCTTGTGCATTGAGCTGTGTGAAGCAAGGACAGCTCGCTGTCAAATCCAGCTGCTGCTGGAAGTAAGCAAAGTTTTACTGGACGGTGGCTACATCCCTCTACGTCTGTGTCAGTCTGCTCAACGCCACGACAGCAGAGTTGAGTAGTAGCTGTGCAGAGAGACTGGGTGGCTGGCAAAGGCTGACATATTTACTATGGGGCCCTTTAACACAGGGGTCCCATTAGGAACTGGGCTGAACAGCAGGAAGCAAGCGAGCCAAGCTCCATCCGTATTTACAGCTGCTCTCCAGTGCTTATGTCACCGCCTGAGCTCTGCCTCCTGTCAGATCAGCAGGGCGTTAGACTCTCATGGGAGCTGTGCACATGAGGGCTCTAGGTTGTGGCTCCTGGTGAGACTCTGATGCCTGATGATCTGAGGTGGAGCTGAGGCGATGATGCCAGCACTGGAGAGCGGCTGCAGATACAGACGAACATGAGCAGAGAGGTCTGACTGCACCAAGACCATAATAAATTGATCACTTGAGACTCATATAAAAACCCTACCAGTGAGCAGAAGTGACAATTAAGTTGCACCTAGTAGGCAGGTTTTACAGTGGCAAGCGAGTTGATGTCTTTTGATTGTACAGCTGCCCCGACACTTACTTCCGTCCATGCATGGCCTGCCCGTTATTTTACATACTACTTCTGCCTGTGGCTCCTTCCCACACAGCACGCCGGTCTCTGTCACAATTTTGGTCACCCACGAGCTAACCCAAAATGAGTGAAAAGCAAATGTCACTGGATAGCGTCTTTGAAAGAGGGGAGGACACAGTGAGGAAACTGCAAAAGACTAAGACACCAACAAAAAGAAAGCTGCATTTAAAAGATAATACCAAGAGTCCCACTTAAATTATGGGTTCGTTACGACAGGCGCGTCACATTCTCCAACTCCACTTTGTGTGATGCACGGCAACTGGCGATCCAGCAAAACCAGGAAACCTTCACAACAGTTTTGCTAGATGGAGACCAAGCACCCTGCATCAAAAGACAAGCTTTTGGGGTTTTTCAAAAGGAAAAAAATGTGAAGATGGAGAACAGAAGCAGTTATTGCAGGCCACCACTCCACTGAATGTGTCTGCCCCGAGACCATCCTCCTCAGTGGCTGACTACGTTGCTACAGTCGAGAAGCCCTCTACTCTGATGAGGAGCCGGTCCTGCCTGCCGCGAAGGACATTTGTCATGAATCGCAGGAGAGGCTGCATTTCAAAAGGCGGCAACGTTCCTCTTTCAGTTACTAGCATAAGTAATGAATCAAAATCACCACGGATACTGAGGCATAATTGTTAGAGAGGATTAATGAGTTACTGTGGAATGCAATTCAGGTCGATGAGTCTACTGATGTTGACAACAAAACAACGATGCTTGTTTTCAGGAGGATGTCCATGAGGCTAGCTATGTGCGCTTTTGTTGCTAACCCACAGCCCAGCTGTGGAACCATTCAAGTGTTTGAAGGATTACACACCAGAGAGAACGAAGCGGTCATTTTTGTTGGTATATTTGGGTCACTACATGCACAGGCTGCCATGACAGGACAGCTTTCTGGTTTCACTACTCGGGTCAAAGAGATCATTTGAGATTCTCCTGCCTCAGCCTCTCAGAGTGCTGGGATTACAGTCATGTGATGCCACACCTGGAACTGGTCCCATTTTATAGCCAAGGAAACTGAGGCTGGGAGAATGACTCACTGGCAAACCCTCAGTGTGGGAAGTTATCTGAGACTGATGAGTGTGATCCCCTCTCTTCCCGTGGGTTGCCGGCACACAAGGGGCTCTGTAGCGGGGGGACCACACCGTTACCATCGCTGCTGTAAGCTCAGAAGCACTGTCTATGGTTTCCATGTGCCACTCAGAGTCACCTGTCCCGCCTGTTATTTCCCCCAAGCCCGTGGCAGTGAGGTTGATGTCTCCATTACTATGACGAACAGAGACGTAGTGAATTCTCCCTGGCTGGAGAGCGAGGGATGCTGGGGACAGAGACCCGGGCGAGCCTGCTTCCCGCAGCTGCCGGGCTCCAGGCTGCACGATGAGGGCAGGACCACCCCGTCTGTGCTAGTGCCGCACAGTGCTGCGCAGTGCACGCCCCGCCCCCTGAGTGCCCTTCGGGCCGCCGCAGCTCTGGGAACGCACCCTGGGGTGCGGTGGGTCCTGCACACGTAGGAGAGGGTGGCTCACCTGTAGCTGAGGCTCCTCCCCAGGCGCCCTGCTCACGATGTCCGCTCGTATTTTGTGTTCAGAGCGTTTTCTCCGTGGGGCCACTGCCCTCTAGCACTTGGGAACTGGTGTCTTCCAGCTGGCTCCTGGGCGAGGGATGAAATGAAGTTGGGCTTTCAGTGAGGGGCATTTTGCTGTGCAACAGGGAGTGTATGACCAGGACTGACCCAGGGCCTTCGCACTGAGCTACATTCCCCAGCTCTTTTTAAACATTTTTTAAATATAGAGATTAAGTTCCTGAAGTGCCCAGGCTGGGCTGGAACTGTGATCCTCCTGCCTCAGCCTCTCAGAGTGCAGGGATTACAGGAGCGGGATGAACGCTGTAATCCTGACATCGTGAGAGGGAGACGTGGCAGCGAGATCGCAGCCGACCTCTGTGAGTGCGTGGCGGCCTTGCAAGCAAACACACCACCGATCCTGCACCCAGCATGTGAGCCACCACGCCCGGCTTGGTCTGATGATTTTTTCCCCCCAATTTTAATTTTTTTAATACATGTTTGCAAGACATAATGATTACACTCATCTTGGAGAGTTGGTACACACACATAACACATCGTAATTGGTCCAGCGTTTTAAAATTATGGCTATGAATCACTATCAGTCTGCGAAGTAATTTTAGGGCTTTGATGCATGGGGGAAGCAGAATAGAAAAAAATTATGGCTATGAATCACTATCGGTCTGCAAAGTAATTTTAGGGCTTTGATGCATGGGGGAAGCAGAATAGAAAGAAAAGAAGCATTTTTACCTGAAGCTTGGGTCTTGGCATGCATGTACGAGTATGTGTGTCCTGGGTTACACCGTGTGGTGTAGTTCTAACTTGGGCCGAGCTCGTAAGAGGCCCGGGGCCCACTCCATTCTGAAGCTGGAGTTTCGGAGCAGGAGCTGGGCACAGAGGGCATGCTGGCTTGTTCCAGGCCACCCAGCCGTGGTAGTGCTGGGAGCAGAGTGTTTACAGGGACGCCTTCTCCTTCTGCAATCCGTGCTGTCACAGTCCCAGAAGGAGACGCTCTTGGTGGGGAGAAGGTGCCCAATAGTTCAGTCCTGCCTGCCCGGTCCACTGGCCTTGGGGACTGTCGCTAGGCTCTATGGCCAGGCCTGGGAGTCCCTGCCGCTCAGTGCTGGCCCACGGAGATGGAGGCCCCCGGGGTCCCTGGCCTCGGCTGGAGCATGGTATTTCAGAGGGGACGTGGCCCCTGCTGAGAACTGCAAGGGGCTCGCAGCTTGTGTGTCCAGGTGCTGTGGCTCACAGTCACAGACCTGTCCTCATCACTGCTCTGGGGGAAAACGCTCCTGTCTGAGAACCTCTCCTCCCAGCTCCTACCTCCCCGTGCTCCAAGGAGCCCCACCCTAGACTGCTGGATGCCAGGACCAGGGAGGATGCCAGCCTCACGCTCTCCCCGCGTCCGCTGTGGGGACCGGCCTGTTAGATGGATCCCTGCAGACCATGGGGCCGTGGCTGTGCCCTCCCAGACCTCGGCCACCCAGCGGGATGAACGCTGTAATCCTGACATCGTGAGAGGGAGACGTGGCAGCGAGATCGCAGCCGACCTCTGTGAGTGCGTGGCGGCCTTGCAAGCAAACACACCACCGATCCTGCACCCAGCACTGCTGTTTGTACTAAGCGGGATAAACACCGTGCAAAGACAAATGAGTAAGGAGAAAGCCTAGTTTTTAGAAAATTTTTTGGATTTGAAAATTGCAGATGAGGCCCATACTGGTTTATTAAAAGCTGTGTCATTAACAACTGAAGATTTCGCTTTCTGGGACATGAATCCTCCCACATAACTCCAAAGGCAGATTTTATAATCCGCATTTGTCATGAAAGAAAAAGCAAAGCTCTGTGGCCAAAATAAAACCCAGTAAAGCCCCAATCTGCACTTCTGTTGGTTCCAAAATGCTTCTTTTCACCATTGAGCAAGCACTAGGCTGGGACGTCCTTCCCCAGTCTCTCTTTTCCTGTCCTCAGTCGCTGCTCCTGACTGTCAGGCAATTCCGCAGAGACAACCAAGCACAGAAGAGGGAACAGGCCTCCCTGGGCATCCCCACCGAGCCACTGGCTCACCCACCCTTGTGGGCAGAGTGTCCCGTGAACAGCAGGGGCCCTGCGCGTGACCCCAGAGTGCGGGAAGCCACAGTGGAGCGTGGAGGCGGCACTGTGGACGAGGGTTCCTGTGGCTTGTGTGTCCACTTTGTGGCAGCCCTGTCCCTCATGCTGTTGGTCCTACTCTGCCCGTCTCTCGCTGAGACCCCTTTTGTGTCCTCTGTCTTGCCCCTCCTTCCCCTCCCTGCGGGCCGGGGAGCCCACGACGTGGAGACTCGGTGTCCCCACCTCAGGGTACCAATTGGGCGCCAGATTCATTTTCCTAAAGTGACTCTTTGGTGGCCTCTGTCACCTGCCCAAACTCCTCCGGGGGACCCTGTTCTATTTCTGGCTCCTCAAGTGAATACTGTCCCAGAGCAGGGACTCAGTGCCGGTCTGCTGGATACACTGTGCGGGTTTCCCTGGGTGGCTGCTGTCCAGGACGGCCTGGCGCCGGCTTCCACGGTGTGGTCCCTGAAAGGGCATGGTGTCGACAGTCAGACAGATGTGGGCCAATATTTCAGGACTTGTGCTTTCTTTCCAGTGTTGCAAGCTCACACAAGTTACTTAGCCGCTTTGAGCTTATTCTCTGAGGGGAGGTTCAGAGCTACCTTGCAGTGTGGTCGTAAGTGTTAAAATAGCAGATTATGTGTAAGGCACACGGCACAAAACTTGATGGCACATAGTAAGTAGTCAAATATGGTAGTCAAATATGGTAGTGTGTATCTACTTTGAGTATATTGGGGTGTGTGTGTGTGTGTGTGTGTGTAGAAAGAGAGAGAACAAGAAAGAGAGAGAACAAGAGAGAGTCAATTAAGTGAAATAGGTAAAAATGATAAGATATGTATATGTACCAATTTCCCATGAATGTAATCATTACATATTGCAAATTTATAATAATAAGAACTTACAAAAGAATGCTGTGTATCAAGTGCCAAACCTGATTCCCAGCACATAATAGATGGCGACAAGTGTTACTTCATTTGACCTTGATCTGCCTGCCCTCTGGAGGCTGCTTCCCCACAGGCTTACTAGATAGTGCGTGGGTTTCCCCTTTTGTCCCTCCCATCCTCTCCTCTCTCAGATGTTCTCACGAAACAAGCCTTGGTGATGAGAGTGAGCCAGGGAAACAAACAGCGCTTCACATCCTCCTGCAGATCGTATGTGAACTGACTTTAAACGTGGTCGTTCAGACACTGGCTGCTCTCAGAATCGCCAGGTGCCGCTTTGCTCCCTGGTGTCCCATTTACACAGGTGATAGGGTCACCGCGCCCGTGTGCTGCTACGGAGCAGGGTCTGTCTTCTCCGCGTGGTCCCTGCCCTGCAGCAGCCGCAGGGTCCCTCGGGGCCTCCTTGAAACGTGGACTCCGGGGCCTGAGCCCAGACGTCGGAATCAGACTGTGCCGGGCTCGGCAATGTGGCAACGAGCACTTTGGCAAGGTGACTGTGCGGGCCGCAGCTTAACAGCCTCTGGGGGTGACGTTTCGAGAGTGGGAGCCCCCTCTTTGATGTGGATGAGCACAGACTCCAGTGGTTTAGAGTTTAAAAATGCTGATTTGGCTTTCCAGGCGTGTGTTTTTGTGTCATTCAAACTTGTTTCTCTGGGGTCCAGAGCTTGGGCAGCCTCCTGAGGTTGCATCTGGCCCTTCCCGACCCCACTGTGTGGGTTTCCACTTTCCAGTGTTTGCTCTTGCTCAGGTCATATTCGAGAAAACTCTCCCTCCCACTTCGCCCATGTCTTCCCCATCTGTGTCCAGCTGGAGTCTTTGACGCCTCCCCGCCATCCGTAAGACTAGGGCCTCTTCTTCCTTACAGGACCCAGCTCTGCCGTGCTGAGACCCTCGAGATGCAGTAGTGTCCCTGGTCTGTCACCGCACCCGCCGCCCTGCCACAGTCCTTGGAGAAGGGTTTTGACACAGCAGAGCTCGTGGACATTGGCTATGTGGAGTAGGCCATGAGGGAAGATGGTCCCATCTTGAAATTATCACCCATTCCTGTACACAGTAGTTACCAGGATGCGTCCCTCCCTGTGGGTCTCCCTGACCATACAGGGGACCTGCAGGTGCTGCGGGGTGGTCATGGCTGCATTGCTGGTGAGAGCGTCACAGTTCACAGGAAACCTGGGTGAGGGGTTTGCAGGGTGACCTACCGGCAGCCTCTTAAATGACACTCATGAGAAATTCCACTCTAGGAACATCCATTTATATACAAACCAAGATGTATCATGTACAGGTACAAAATAACCATGTTGATTATGATCATTATGTATACAATGTGCCAATACATGTTCTTGGTAAAAATAAAAAAAAAAAAAAAAAAAAGAAATTCCACTCTAGGAACCCCGAGAATGTCCCTAAGAGTGATGGGAGCTATGCGGCCCATTTCCAGAGGACTCCACCCAAGATGGCCGGGGACTTAGAACTAAATTAATGCAGAACCGGGAATGAGAAATCTCACATTTGTTATACAGAGTTGAGGACCGAGTGGCAGAATTATTGTATGGCCCAAAGAGGAGAGGTAGGAAGTACATTATCTAAAGGGCAAACAGAGTAGGTACTAAGTAAATGTTATTGTATGAATGAATCAGGGAGCGAATGAATGAAGAAATGGAAGCACCAGGCAGCAGAGACAGGAAGTAGTTTTATGCCTGCTTGAAGGACTTCTCAGCTGTCCCCTATTCCATGGACTCCCTGCTGCGTGGCTAGCTGTGGTCTCTCCCCAGGCCCCAGGGTTCTGCGCCCAGCCCGGGAGACTGCGAGCCCCCGGGGCTGAGCTGCCCGGCGGCGGCATGGGCCACCCCAGAAGATGGTGGACTGGGCAACTAGAGGAGGGAAGTTATCACTGGGGGTTGGTGACAACCGGTCCGGGACTCAGAGACTGTGAGACATTTTCAGCTTGGAGTCTCTGTTTCGGGGCAGCTAAGTGACAGGACGCTGCCTTGGGGCCTCCTGAGGAATTCCTTCATCCTAGGAACGGGGTCAACACAGCGTGTTCATCAGCAAAGCCTGGAAGCTGGCCAGCTGCCCGTCCCCAGGGTTTACTGAACAGCTGGTCACTGACGGTTAGAAAGAGGAGACTAAGGCTTCTGATGCTCTGCGTCTGAGGTACAAGGAAATTTAAATTTTGCTCTAGAGTATCCCATGTAATGGATAATCCACGTCGGTGCAATTCAAGGGAACACAAGGACATTTCAAAAGTCGAAAGATCACAGTCACTGAGTGTGTGTGTCCTGGAAACCAGCTGAGGGAGGACTCACTCCCATGACGGGGTCGGTGGGAAGGGACGATGCCAGGCGGGGAGGGCCTGACCCTGCGCACAGACCCACGAAGCGCTCCTCACCAGCCGCCTGACTCAGTCTGCAGCTGCCAGGGCAGGGGCAGAATTTCATCTCTCAGGAGTTCCTGATTGCTCATTCATGAGTTTTTCCCTACTTCTAATATTCTCATCTGTTTTAGAATTGCCAAATCCATTTGATATACTGTATTTTTATTTTGATTCCGTCCAAAACACTTTTTAATTTTCTCACAGGATTTCCTCTTCGATTCAGGAGTTATTGAAAAAGGTTTTAGTTTTTCAAGCATCAACATCAGCTTGGAATTTGTATTTTTCATTGTTCCAGTTTTGTCTTTCCCGCTAATATTTTGTGAAAGAAACTTCCATCTCTTTTCTGTTACTTTCCTTCAAAAGGAACCTGGCTATTTATCATCGGTTTTCCCTTCTGTGCAGAGAAAGTTTGCTTCCGGGGCAGATCCCATCTTCGAATCTCCTTTATCTGAGTCTGTGGGGGAGGAACTGGCACTCAAGGCTCCCCACAACCTGGACTCGCTCCCCACAGCTCACACGTGTGTCTTTATTGTAAGCGCCAACACAAGCAGACTGTTTCCCAATTCCCAAACATGTCTGATTCTGTTTATTTTGTTTTCCGTGGAAGATATTTTCCTCCATAATCCCTCGTGGAAAAGTATTATTCAAAACACTTTTTAAAAATCCCCCACTCCACGAAGTCTTTTTCTGGTCTCTTGAGGAGCTCCCTTCCATCTTGAAATCGTCAGACTCTCCCTCTTTTTAAACATCCCCTTTTGGTGTAGCTCGTTGGTACAGCACTTGCCTAGCATATGCAAGGTACTGTGTACAATCCCCTGCAGCTCCCATGCCCTTTTTATTCCCTTTATAATAGCAAAGTCATTTACTTTCTCTCTAGGATTAGGATTTTAAAATCTAATGTCTCCTGCCAAGCATGCCTAGCTTGGTGTTTGTCTAACAGCAGGCACTCTATATATAACTACTGAAACGTGTAACCATGACTCTTTCCCTTTCTGCAATATGCCTGATTGACTGATATTTTAGACTTTGCCATACGGGAATTTTAAAAATATTGAGTTTATTTTATTTTTTCAAAAATATTCCTTTTTCAAGAATATTCCTGTCATGGCAAAGTCTAATGACCATACTTCCAAATTGATATGCAGATTTAATACAATTCCAATCAAAATATCAACACCATTCCTCACAGAACTAGGGAAAACAATCCTAAAATTTATATGGAATTCATTCCAGGCCAACTCTGTGCCTATGGTCACCCACCAAGTCCAAGTCCGCTCTGTGTATTGTTTCATCATGGCAAGGGGCAGGAGAGAGAGAGAGTGAGCAAGCGAGTGAGAGAGAGAGAGAGAGAAAGAGAGAGAGAGAGAGAGAGAACAATAGGAAAACATAGCAATGACAAGAATGAGTCAACACCTCTCAGTAATAACTTTGTGTGAATGGACTAAATTCGTCAATCAAAAGATACAGACTAGTAAAATGAATCAAGAAACAAAATCCAGTGGTATGCTGTACATAAGAGACACATTTTAAACCCCCTCACCAAATTCATAGACTGAAAATCAAGGATGGAAAACAATATTCCATACAACGATAACCAGAAAACAAGCAGCAGCAGCACCTATCCTATTTTCAGACAATGTGGACTTCAAGCCAAAACTGATCACAAGAGGCAAAGAATGTCACTTTTTCTTGGTTAAGGCATCAGTTCAATGGGAGGCGATAATAATTATAAGCATATATGCATCAAACACTGGTACATTCAACTTTATAAGACAAACACTACTGGATGTAAAAAAGAGCCGATAAATATAAACACAATAATAGTGGGGCACCTAAATACAGGACAGTCACAAGTAGAAAGGTCAACTAGACAAAAAGACTCAGTCAGGAAATGTCAGAGTTGAAGCAAAGTTTTGAACAAATGGACTTAATAGACATCCACAGAGTGTTCCATCCAACTACAGAATACATATTCTTCTCCCAATTTATTAAAAAAAAAAGACGGAAGAGAAGAGCCAAATTAATGCAATTACAAATGAAAAAGGTGAAATCACAATGGGCACTGCAAAATATAGAAGATTAGTACGTGGAAGATATTTTCCTCCATAATCCCTCGTGGAAAAGTATTACTCAAAACACTTTTTAAAAATCCCCTACTCCACGAAGTCTTTTTCTGGTCTCTTGAGGAGCTCCCTTCCATCTTGAAATCGTCAGACTCTCCCTCTTTTTAAACATCCCCTTTTGGTGTAGCTCGTTGGTACAGCACTTGCCTAGCATATGCAAGGTACTGTGTACAATCCCCTGCAGCTCCCATGCCCTTTTTATTCCCTTTATAATAGCAAAGTCATTTACTTTCTCTCTAGGATTAGGATTTTAAAATCTAATGTCTCCTGCCAAGCATGCCTAGCTTGGTGTTTGTCTAACAGCAGGCACTCTATATATAACTACTGAAACGTGTAATCATGACTCTTTCCCTTTCTGCAATATGCCTGATTGACTGATATTTTAGACTTTGCCATACGGGAATTTTAAAAATATTGAGTTTATTTTATTTTTTCAAAAATATTCCTTTTTCAAGAATATTCCTGTCATGGCAAAGTCTAATGACCATACTTCCAAATTGATATGCAGATTTAATACAATTCCAATCAAAATATCAACACCATTCCTCACAGAACTAGGGAAAACAATCCTAAAATTTATATGGAATTCATTCCAGGCCAACTCAATTGCAGCAAAGCATGCAGGAGATCAGACAGGACTAAGTAGGCTTCATTCAGAGATGCAAGGATGATTAGGCACGGGTAAATAAATAAGTGTAATACATCAGCATCCATTCATGATAAAACCCTGAAGAAAACAGGGATAGAAGACTCCTACCTCAATTTTATAAGCATCACTTATGGCAGACCTACTGCCAACATTCTGTTAAATGGGGAGAAGCTGAAAGCTTTCCCTATAAAATCGGGAAGAAGAAAAGGATGCTCAGCATTTCTGTTTAAAATATCGCTATCACCATTCCTGTTTATTATAGTACTCGAAACATTAGCCAGAGCAATCGAGCCAGAGGAAAAAAAAATAAGGGAAATATGTAGGAAAGGAAGAAGTCAAATTACCAATATTTGCAGACAACATTGATCTGCTACATAGAAGATCCAAAAACTCTACCAAAAGAATCCAAATTCAGCATTGTGGCAGGATGCAAAATCAAAACATGAAATCAATAGTATTCTTCTACACCAGTAATGAACTCAGTGAGAAGGAAATTAGAAAAACGATACCATTCATGATAGCATCAGGAAAAATTAAATACTTAGGAATTAACTAAGGAAGTGAAAGATGGCTACAAGGAAAACCACGGTACTTTTTTTTTAAATTTTTTGTTCCAGTGAAACTTTATTCAGGGCTGCTGGGGAGCACGCAGGTGGAAAGCAGAAGTCTTCTGCTCTACTCTGACACTTGCTGGGACTCACAAGTCGAGGAGGTGCCTGGCCAATGGAACAAGAGGACAGCAGCGAAGAAGAGGAAGAGGCTGACGAGGAGGGAACAGCGCGTCTCTGGTGCATAATGCAGCAGCAGGCACAGGACAGCAAAGATGAAGAGACGGAAGTCATGGAGGTGCAGGAAGAAGGGTGCCGTGGGGAAGAGTCAGAACCCGAGTGCCGGTGTGAAGAGGACACAGACAAGATAAGCCAGAGGCTCAGCCAATCTTCATCGGAAAGAAGGACCGAGTGACCATTCAAGAGTGTGAGGCTGAAGCAGCGAAGCAGAAGGAGCCGGAGCAGGAAGCGGGCGCACGGCTGAGGAGAGGTGCAGGGACACCGTCAGGGCCGGAGAAGTGGAGACCAGGAAGGAGCTGGAGGAGAACAAGCGGTCACTGGCTGCGCTGGACGCTGTCCGTAGCGAGGATGAAAATGCGGAGGGGGAGTATGAGGCGTGGGAGGTTCGAGAGCGAAAGAGAATCAAGAGGGACAGAGAAGACCGACAAGCGCTCGCGAAGGATGAAGCAGACATTCAACGCCTGAGAAACCTGCCCGAGGAAGAGGAGAGCTGAGCTTCGGGCACATGGCAGAGTCATCCCCCACGAAGCTCTGAAGGGCAGATACAGGTTTTTACAGAAGTCTCATCAGCCGGTGCCTTCTTCGTGGATGAGGATGAGGAAGTACACAAGCGAGATTTCAGCGCACCTGCCCTGGAGGATCATTCCAACAAACTATCCCTCCTAAAGTCATGCACGTTCTGGTCGGACCAAACACACCCACCTCGTGGACCACGACAGGACCCCCTCGGACTCAGCATGGGACCGAGAGAGGACCCGCAGTACAAAGTGCTGTCCACAGAAGGGAGCAGGGGTCCGGGATGGGCTGGAGCAGCCATCTGCCAAGAAGATGGAAACTACCTAGGACTCGGCCGCTTCTCCCGACTGTGGGACACGAGGGCTCGCTCAGCATCTGCTCCTTCATTTCCCTTTGCCATTATGGACACGGTCCCTGTACCCAGCTGACTGGACATATTTCCACGCGTGCCTCCCTGCCTGGCTCTGTTTTGGAACCGTTTTGCTTTCGGACATTTGGACTCGTACTGAGACACTCACATCACAACACCACCACCAAGAACAACAGGAATAACAACAACAACAAACAAGGATGAAGGAGGTGGAGACTGCAGGGGAGCTGGGGAGCTAGCAAAGGCTCCGGGAGGGGGCCGTGGCAACGCGGCGCTGCTCTGGTGAGGGGCCCGGGGAGCGGGGTGCCTCAGGACGGAGGGGGACGGCCAGCACCTGCGGGCTTGGGAAGGACAGCGGGAGAGCTGGGAGGCTGGCGACGGGAGCGCTGCCGGGAGACTCAGGCCGGCCGAGGGGGAGGGTGTGTTTGGGAGTCGGGGCCTCCGCCTGGACCTTTGGGTGGGTGCTGCCGCCTCGCAGACACGCCCATCCATCGGCCCTCGCATTCAGAGCTGTGCACAGTCTTCCAGTGTTGGCTTGCGTAACACACTGAGCTGATGGCTCTGGCGGCCGAAGGGCACATTGACTTGGCCTCAGGCAGTGGAACTTGCTTGAACAACCAGCATATTGAGCCTCAGAGGTACTATGAGCTCAAAGCAAAGCACGTCCTTAAATTTGGGTTCAAATGCCACACGGGAACCCAAACGCGTGGCATACCTCTTCCTTCTTAGACCGCTACTCTCCACAGCGAGACCCTTCCGCAGAAAAGCAAAACACACAGCGTCCCTGCACTCTGGATCCACAACGGAAGAACTTGTCCACAGTACTTTGAGAAAGGAGATTGAAGAAGACATCAAAAAATGGGACGCTATCCCTTGTTCCTGGATGAGTGGAACCAATATAGTCAAAATGGCCATACTTCCAAAACTGATATACAGATTTAGCATAATTGAAATACCAACATTCCTCCCAGGACTAGAGAAAACAATCCTAAAATTCATATGAAATCAGAAAAGATCCAGAATAGCGAAAGCTCTCCTGGGCAACAAGAGCAAAGCAGGAGGCATCACAATCCCAGATTCCATGTTGCACTACAGAGCTGCGCGGATAAGGGCAGCATGGCGCTGGGACAAAAGGAGACAGGTGGCTGCGTGGAACAGAATAGAAGCTGCAGGAACAACCTCAGGCATGTTCAGCTGTCTGATCTTTGACAAAGAGGCCAAAATCCTTTGTTGGAGGAAAGACAGCATCTTCAATAAATGGTGATGCAAACCGGATATGCACATGCAGAAGACTGAGTCTAGGCCCATATATCTCACCCTGTACTAAAATAGAATCAAAATGGATCAAAGATCCAAATATTGAATCGGAAATACTCTGTTGGAAGATAAATTTGGTAAAGCTGTTGAAGACATAAACGTGGGCAAGAATTTTCTCACCAGAACCTCAGCTGCATAAGAAATAACATGCCGTATCAACAAAGTGAGTCTTACACAGTACATCTGTGAAAATTTGCAGCTTGAACGTTCATAAGTCAGGGACATACTGTATAGAAATCCCACTTGATGCAGTTATTCTCTGTGTAGGTGTCTTTCCAGCAGTGTTGAAGACATCATGTCACAGTGATACACGTCCCCATGTTTACAGCAGCATAACTTGTAATAGATAAAAGCCTTTATGTCCATCAACAGAAGAATGGATGAATAAAATGTGCTATCTATACACAATGGAGCACTACAGTACTCTGCTACAAAGAAAGATAAATTTGAATTGTTTTAAGGAAAATGGATGCACCTTGAGACCATAATGTTAAGTGAAATAAATCAGACACACAAGCTTAGACATGGCATGGTTTCTCTTACATGAGAAACCCAAAATGCCAGTGAGTTTCAGCACAAAATAAAAAATAATAGGAAATAGGGTGATAGATATTTTGCAAGTGGCAAGGAAACCAAGAGATGTAGGGAGGAGGTCAGGAGGGACGGAGAAGGGGACATAGACAGCATTGGTGTGTGTTAAACCCATGTACTATACCAACTCTTCACAATGAATGCAATAACTATGTACTGCAAACATGTACTTATAAAAAATAAAAAGTTCACATATTTATGGGTAACATCTGATATTTCAATACTCGTACACATTATATAATGTTTAAATATAGGCAAATACCTACGTGCTTCAAACATTTTTCACTTCTTTATGATGAAAAGCGAACCCCCACAAATAAAGGGGGAGAGGTTTATTTTGGCTTATATTTCAGTCCGTAGTCAGCTGGCTCCAAGGCAGGGCTACATGGCACAAGGGCCTCTCGGGCAGCTGCTCAGGCCATGGCAGACAGGAAGCAGTCCCGAGCGAGAGAAACCCTTCCGGGCCACGCCCCCAGGGACCACCTCTTCCCCCCAGGCCCTCCCCCAGCGGCAAGTCAGCTATGAGCCCCAGAGTCCAATCAACTTCCAGAAGCCCCACCATGAGCACATGAGCTCTGGGGGGACATCTGGATGTAACAGCACCAGCCTCAGCCAGGGCTGGGTCAAGACTTGAACTCTGGCCTCTTTGGACTAGGCTGGAAGCTCATTCCCTGGCTGGCATTTGCAGGCCGCAGCTGCGTGACCCAGAAACTGTGTGAGGACAGCCACCGCCGAGTGCCGGGACATCTCCAGGACTTACCATCATGGTGGTCAAGGCTGAGAAGCTGCAAGTGCCCCGTCCTCAGGGACGCTCAAGCTGAGGCTGCCCGAGGCCCGGTGGGGACACTGGGGGCACTGGGGGGCACTGGGGGGCACTGGGGCTCCACGGGGCTCCACGGGGCAGGGTGCCGTGTGGGAGAGGTTCCTCCAACCCCACACTCCAGACCCCGCCTCGGTCTCGTTCACTTGTGAAAGTGCAGGCGGAGGCGGGGGCACCGAGGCAGACCTGCGGGCTGGCTTTGCCTCCCCGCTCCGCTCTGCGGGCGCCGGGCCGATTGCTGAGGACTGTGCGTGCACAGCGATGGCTGCACGGAGCCCGTCCTGGTGCAGCGACCTGGCACAGGTGTCACCGTCAGGAGCCCAGGTGAGAGGAGCCTCAGTGAGGTCCGAGCTGTTCTGCCTCCTGTTGCCCTCCTTCCCTGAATCCTACCGGGGCCACCGTCTCTGTGGACAGTGCTGTTTTGTCTGGGGGGCGCCAGGACGGCTGTGCCCCGCCCTCCCTCCTCTCCACTGCGACTCTGCTCTTTTCCCAAGTGTTTGGGCCCAGGGCGGGACACGAGAGCAGGTCTTAATAAAAACAGAGCAATCCCGATCAGTCTTAATTTAGCACCTGGCCCAACCACCCTCCTCTGTACTTAAACAGCTTCTTTCATCCAGCAAGTTCAAAGCTGCCTAACAAAATAAACTCACTCATCCTTGCACCATGATGGAGTAGGCAGGCAGGCTTCCTCCCACTTCAGGAAGAGGGAGGAGCTGAGTCACTCATGGGCGGAGGGCCCTCCGGGCCTGGGGGGGCGGGGCCCTGGGGGTGACCTGGGCTCCTGCGGGTCACACCTGAGGCTCTGCAGTTTCTGAGGGAAGGTGAGGCACGATGCCACGCTGGGTGTGTGGAGTGGCTCGGGCTCCTGGGCCAAGATGCTGGGCACGGGGGATTATTACACTTAGGGTGTGTGTGAAGAGTGTTTGAGCTTCTCTGAACACTGAACAACCCATCAGAGCCATCACCAACACCGCGTCATAATTGTCATCACCACCCTGAAGAATGCACCTGCTGAGCTCCTTCTAGAGCCAGGCACAGATCTGAATCACAGGCGGGTTGATTTGCATAAACCCCTTTAATCCTCACAGCAATGCCTGGAAGTTGATGCTATGTTTTCCCCACTTTTGCAGATGAGGGATCCGGGTTCAGGGAGGTTAAATAACATACTCAGGACCGCACAGCTCCTAGGCGGTGAAGCCAGGATCCAGAGCCCTGCAGCTTCCTCCAGCAACTGTGCCCTGAGCTGCTCTGCGCTACAGCAGCCAAGTCTCATGTCGTCAGTGGGGTGACAGGGTCATAATTGTCCCATTGTTTGGGTTCCTTCCCTTGAAGGAAGCAAGAATGTTTCTGTTGCAGGAATGGTTTCTGAGAATTCATGCCACCCAGGGTGGTACGAGGCATGAAAGTTCTACCATTTACAGTTTGAGCCCCAAACGCCCCAAAGAGAGGCAGGTCAGGGACCACTATCCCCACCACGCGGAGGGAGGAGCTCGGATCCGGGGAGACAGACGGACTTCTGGGGTGCCCGGCAGCTCTCCAGGCCACATCCTCTTGTTTCTGGCACATTGCTCCCCTATGAGCCACTTCAGGGGTGTACAGTAGCCTTCCGAGTGCCCACCCCGGGAGCTCAAAGGGCAGAGCTGGGTCACTCTGCTCCCCAGCAGGTACACATGCTGCCTCCATTTCCCTCTGCTCATCTTATTTCCTTTTCTATTTCCTCCTTCCCACGTGCTTGATTGGCATCGAAGCCTTCCCTCCTCTGCCCCTACCACATCGCCTGGAATGGTCTCTCCCGATGAACCTGCCAACCACTTTTGTGCTTCTTAAAAATGTACCTTGGAGGAGGCCACAGGATTGATGCCCAGCCATCACCACCACCCAGCCTGTGGTCTCCAGAGCAACAAGAACCAGAGATCCAAATGACTGATTACCAGGACTGACTGAGGAAAAGATTCTTAAGGAGATTAGCATTCCAATGAGATCGGACTGTTGATCCCTACTTAGTCATCGGAGGGTGGGGCACGGACCAGCTCCTTTGAGAAACCGGGATTATAGTCACATGACTTCATCCCTTGTCCCCTAGCAGAGGCCAGACTGGAGCTTGGTGCTGGAGTAGCTTGGGAAGAAGCCGGGGTGGGGAGTAGAGCAAAGGAAATTTTGGGCATTAAGAGTCCATTAAATTGCACCCTGTTTGTCGCGGACCCATGCGCTCAGCAGGTCCAAGAGCTACTGAGGGGCAGGTGTCCCTGCCCTGGGACCACATCAAACACAGAGCAGATGTCCCATGAATTACTGCTGCCCTCAGTGTCGTCTGCAAAATTTGTAATTACACTAAAAACAAACCTATTTCCAAATGTCCATCTCCTTACCTTTTTCTTGTGTATACTTGGCGCTCTGTCGACCTGTGTTAATCGTAAGTGGCAAGTCCTTTAGGAGAACTATGATTCTTCAGTTTCAGTTCTGTGCCCAGCATGGAGAAGGTGCCTCATCAGTGAGCTTTGGCCCACTCTGAACTGCGCAAAGGAGTGTGGGTTCGACTCACAGCCCGTTGACTGCTCCAGTTCTCTGGGAATCACCAAATCTTGCAAATACGCCAATCCAGGAATCCAGAAAGTACACGGACTCCACTCCTGTGTGAGGTCCTGGTGAGCTTGCCGCCCTGGGGTCCCTTGTCCCCCATTAACTCAGGCAGCAAATTGCCTCAAGTCGGTTGATCTTCGGAAACCCCGGAAAGAGGATAGAATTAGTCACAAGCGATGGCAGCCTGTGTGTACTCACCGGCTGGTCTTCTGCAGCAGAATGCCCGTGCCGTTTCCTCTCCCCGGGCAGCCAGCAGGGACACGGGAGCGTCTAGGGTCGGCGTGTGGCCCTGTGCCCACGGGTCGCTCCCACGTCGGGTCCTCTTACACCCGCGGGACCGGGGCAGGCCCTGCTGCCCTCCGTCTGCGCTCTGGGGGCTGGCCCCTCTGCAGACGGCTGGCTTTGCTGGATTCCTTCCAGGTTTCTTCCTTGGATCTCCTCTCTGTTCTTCTCTCTTAGGAAGCACATCTCTCCAGCTCCCCAGCTCTCTCTCCGTTTCTGATCTCTCTGTTTTTTCAGAAGTTCCGCTTTTGCTTTTCTGGTTAGCCAGTTCTTGACTCTTCTCACACTTCGCATCTAATCTAAAACCTCCACTGGCTGATCGGTGAAGACCACCGAGGTTGGAGAAGGCAGGTGACATTTAGTCTGTGCTCAGGGAGACACAGACATGAAGACAGGTGAGGAAGCTGCTCCTTGCCAGAAGGAAACAGGGGCTCTGCAGGTCCCCAGGAGGGAGGGCTCCGCTTTGGACATGGCCACGTCCCCATTCGTCTCAGGACAGAGAGCAGACAGGAGCTCCCTGCTGCCTGCCGCTGTCTGGCCTCTGAGAGTCTCGGTGGCACCTGCCTCCAGGCCCATCTGCATCTCCCCTTTCCTCGTATTGGAAGAAAGCAAAGAAAATTTGATTTTATTACAAGTCCAGGGCTCCTTTGTTGTGCGGTGGGGCTTTTCATCTGAATGGCATCGTAATAAGCAGTGATAATGGCCTTGCACAGGGCAGGCACAGGCTGAGGCCGCAGGAACACGACCACGGAAGCTCCTAGGAGAAGCAAGCCCATAAGTCGTCAGGAGGCGGCGGCCCTGGCTGGAGCCCAAGCCACAGCGGAGGCTGGGAGCCGCTCTGCAGGCACAGGTGGTACCCGGCGGCACCTGTAATTATGCAAGTTTTATACATCGCCGGCTTGGGCCACTTCCTCAGATCGTCAGCCTTTCCTTGCCTCCCAAATCAGGCCCAGCTGGTGGGGCCTGATCTCCCCTGCATCCCCCGCTGGTGGCAGCTCAGCATTTCTTCTGCCAGTACCCAGACCCTTGGACTCAGTGGTACAACAGCCTTCCTTGGGTACAAAACTTTATGCTTTTTGTTCTGAAAGCAGGTTGTATATAAACCGGCAGGGCAGGTGCTGGGCTGCCCAGGACACAGCATGGTACATCTTCCTGGTGCGTCCATTTCGCTGCAAGAGTTGGGGAAAATGTTAGAAGGTTTAACTAGAAATTTAAAAGCGAAAAGCAATTGTAAATGTCAAGCCCGGTATGGGCGTAGTGTGGATATCAGATGAATTCACACGCGGTTCTAAGGTCTAACTCTGTCAGTCCTGTGCCGGCTCCTTGGGGCTCCTGGCGGAGCTGCTCACTGTTGGGAGAGTGACAAATGCTTCCTTATTCATGTCAGCCTCCAGCTGCTTTTCCTGGATGCTTTAAATGCTTTTACATGGATTTCTCAGCTTGGATTTTTCAGCCCTTTTTCAAAAATTGTCTCTTCCTCCAAAACCTTTTCTGTCCTCCAATTGATGATCAGAGCTTCTACCTTTAAACTTCTCTGCTCTGGAGTTGTCATAAGCGATAACAGGGGCCCCAAAAAACACACAAGCAAGTTTCCAACCTTTTCATCCGTGGCCCACATCAATTCTAATCATCTACCTCCATCATCCCTCTCCAGCCTGGGACGCCGCTTCACTTGGAGATTCTTCTGCTAAAGCAGAGGGGAAGGGAATCGAGTGCTACAACTTAATGGCCTTCTTCCTCAACCCAGTTTCTGTCTGTCCCAAGAGATGCCAGGTGGGCCAGGACAGGAGTGTGATTATGGGTCTGCAGGATTATGTGATATAAAGAATGGCATCGCATGGACCAACACCTAATTATCAAGGGCTGGACGGCTTGGCCTTTTTGAAGGTCTACCACAGAACTCTGATTTCATGGGTGTATTACCCATGCAAGAGTCCTGACTTAGCAAGTAGCCCAAGTAAAGGATTTTATGGGACAAGGGACTCTTCTGAGGAAAGCAAATAACAGAGTGAAGGACGGGGTGTCTGGAAACCAGTGAAGAAGTACAAAGAAAAAGGACATTACACGCCGTGTCCACGCCCTCTGAAGAGGGAGTATAAATGCTGCCCGGGCAAGGAGCCCCACAGTCTGCGTGCCTTGGAGAACGTGGATCCGTCTTTAGCCAGCCACCTCGCCCCCTCAGCACCATGCCCTACAACTTCTGCCTGCCCGCCCTGAGCTGCCGCTCCGGCTACCCCTCCAGGCCCTGCGTGCCCCCCAGCTGCCAAGGCTGCACCCTGCCCGGGGCCTCCAACATCCCCGCCAATGTGGGCAACTGCAACTGGTTCTGCGAGGGCTCCTTCAACGGCAGCGAGAAGGAGACCATGCAGTTTCTGAATGACCGCCTGGCCAGCTACCTGGAGAAGGTGCGGGAGCTGGAGAGAGAGAACTGCGAGCTGGAGAGGCGCATCCAGGAGCGCAGCCAGCAGCAGGAGCCCCTGCTGTGCCCCAGCTACCAGGCCTACTTCCGCACCATCGAGGAGCTCCAGCAGAAGGTGAGGCCCGGCGGCCGCTGTGTGTCGTCTCTCAGCCAGAGGAGCTGCGCTGATCCTCCTCTGGGGGTGGAGCGGGGACTTTGCTTCTAGGCTCTCATCGTTCTAGCCTTTCTCTTTCCCTTCATTTGAAAGAAGTTGATGGTCTCACATCTCTCTTCCCTCCTCACTAAGCAACTTCTCCCTCTCTAGATCCTGTGCAACAAGGCAGAGAACGCCAGGCTGGTGGTGCAGATCGACAACGCCAAGCTGGCCGCGGACGACTTCCGGACCAAGTGAGTTACTGGGAACCCGCGCCAGCGTCCTTTCCCTCTGTTCACCTCGCTCGTAAGGAGAGAGATCCACAGCTTTCCTGGACAACCGATCCATCCGCTGGGTGTGAAGGGTTTCGTGGAGAATTGAGGGGATCCAAGCGAAGGAATCAGAGTGTTGGATGAACATGGAAATCGATCTGTTTATTTTGGGACCAATATTAGGTCTGGACAGAGCTTCTGTCTCTGGGGTCTACTCCTTGCAGGCAGCAGGAAGGCAAGGCAAATGGGGTGATCAAGGATCAGTCCTGTGAGTCTTGAAAGCTGGCAGTTTCTGTTCTAACCCTGACCCAGCCTGACCCTGACCCCCCTCTGGTCACAGGTACGAGACAGAGCTGTCCCTGCGGCAGCTGGTGGAGTCTGACATCAACGGGCTGCGCAGGATCCTGGACGAGCTGACCCTGTGCAAGTCTGACCTGGAGGCGCAGGTGGAGTCCCTGAAGGAGGAGCTGCTGTGCCTGAAGAGGAATCACGAAGAGGTGAGACTCAGCATGTGCCCAGAAGACACCTGAGCCAGCCCCAGGTTGACGGCGGCTTTGCAAATTTAGAGCTGCAAAACGAAGATGGAAGCTGAAGATGTCTTCATACATTTCCTTTAAGAGCACAAAAACCTCACAATGATTAGAGTTTGAGAGAGTGCAATCCTGTCCACGTTCCCAGCCAGGATCTACTGTTCACTCGGAATCCGAGCGTCCCTGGTGACCAAAGTGCCTGCGCTGGCTGCTACTTGGTCATGGTGTTGTAGAGTGGGTCCCAGCACGGGTGCCTCGGGGCTGAAGAATGTGGGCTCCACTCCAAGCACGTCTATCCAAAGACCCATTCTTCACCAACGGTAGTAACCCTGGCATTTATTCATCCGCAGGAAGTCAACACCCTGCGCTCCCAGCTCGGGGACCGCCTCAACGTGGAGGTGGATGCTGCGCCCACCGTGGACTTGAACCGTGTGCTCAATGAGACCAGGAGCCTGTATGAGGCCGTGGTGGAGACCAACCGCAGGGAGGTGGAGGAGTGGTACGCCAACCAGGTGGGCACCTGCGCTCCCGGCACCCCGGTCCCCAGTCCCCAGGGCCCCGAGGGCAGCAGCGTCTGACCCTGCGTCCCCCTGGGCTGTTGCAGACCGAGGAGCTGAACAAGCAGGTGGTGTCGAGCTCGGAGCAGCTGCAGTCCTGCCAGGCGGAGATCATCGAGCTGAGACGCACGGTCAACGCCCTGGAGATCGAGCTGCAGGCCCAGCACAACCTGGTGCGTGCGGGGCCGCCCTGCTGGGAGTTGCGGGGCCAGGAGGGGCCTGGTGCCCTGTGGGCCGCGCTTCCTCTCGGTCTCCAAGCCGTGACTTCCATGGGTCCCTGTGGACTGTGGACGGAGCTCGGTAGCCCTGTCCCCTGATGTCCTCATCTTGCCCCACAGAGAAACTCGCTGGAGAACACGCTGAACGAGAGCGAGGCCCGCTACAGCTCGCAGCTGTCACAGGTGCAGTGTCTGATCAGCAACGTGGAGGCGCAGCTGGCCGAGATCCGGGCTGACCTGGAGCGGCAGAACCAGGAGTACCAGGTGCTGCTGGACACCAAGGCGCGGCTGGAGTGCGAGATCAACACGTACCGGGGCCTGCTGGACAGCGGGGACTGCCAGTGAGTAGGGTGCTGGGGGCCCCCTCCGAGGCGCCTGTACACCTGTCCTGGAACATGAACTGGCGGCTTGCTGGTCAGTTTGCAGACAGCGTGTGTCTTTGGGACCAGAGTTGACAGGCTGCAGTGGTGACTTCTGAGGCCCCTCACATGGGTGTGAGGCATCGCTGGACTCTGCAGGGCTGCAAACCTTGGCAGGAAGTTGTGCCTTCCCCGCAGTCATGCCCAGACAGGCCCAGAGAGCACACAGGCACAGAATTAAATGTGTCAAGGGGTTTGACAGCAAGAATCTTTTGATATACAAACTGACCTTGTATTGGGTATTGGGTACCCAGTTCGGGGTCCACTCCTACACACGCCCTTTTCCGGCCTCATTGTTCCCCCCAGGCAGGCTGGATCAGTCATTTTATCTAGTAGCTAAGGAAAACAGGGCTTGAGAATGTAACTTCTGCAAGTCAGAGCTGCAGAGCTTGTCTGGCACCAGGGGCACCTCTCTATGATAGGAAGCGCATGAGCAGAGGGCACCGGCACTGAGTCCTGGCAGGCATCCCACTCTTGGGTCTCTCATCCCCATTCACATTCTGCAACCTTCTTTGTCTGCAGGCTGCCTTGCAACCCGTGCGCCACGACCAATGCAAGCAGCAAGCCCATCGTGCCCTGTGTCGCCAATCCCTGCGCCCCCTGCCCGCCCCCCGCCCCGTGCACACCCTGCGTCCCCGTCCCTCGCCCCCGCTGCGGGCCCTGCAACTCCTTCGTGCGCTAGAACCCAGGGATGCCAAAGGGGCAAGGACGCGGGGCTGGCGCTCCGCAGCTGGCTCGGGTTCGTGTGACAAAAGCAGCCTGAAAACACAAACTGAACAGCTGGAGCAGCCCCCGCGTGGCAGCCAGGATACACAGTAGCGACCTCCAGCCGCCCTGCCTGCTGCAGACCCTTCCTGCTGCCCTTTCCTTATCGGGTCTGTTTCTTCCTCCGCTCCAAGTGCCAGTGGCCCTTCCTTGTACCCTCCTAATAAACGCGCTTTTCCTGCAATCTGCTGTTCCTCTCAACGTATTCATTGGTGCGATGCCCTCACCACTCCCGGACTATAAAAGCAACAGAGTCAGATCACACGATGACCTCATCTTGGAGACTCAGGGTCCTGGGGGGAGAGACACACGAGAACACTTCCTGACTGCAGGTGATTTCCACGTTGTTAAAGGGACAAAACTCACCCCAGGCAGGGCCACTACCAGCCGTGGTTCCCCGGCACCGTGGGCCGTGAGGCTAGCGCTGGAGGCAAATGTGAGTGGGGGCCGATGACACTGGCGTTTATCAAGAAAAGGCATCGTTTTGAAGTCTAGGGCGCACCCGCAGAAGTGGTCAGTGTGGGCGTCCGGAAACCCCGGGAGCCGCGTTGATGCCCCACAGCAGCAGGGGTGCCGCGCCGTCCCGTGAACTGAAGGGGACTCATCCATTTCCCACAGGGCCGCCCCGGTCAAATTCCTCCGAGACCGCGAGGTTCTGATTTCTCCACACCCTTGCTGCGCGACGCTTGTTATTTTCTTTTGCTTGTGTTTGTATAAAAGCCATCTCGGTGGGTGTGAAGTGGTGCCGCACTGAGTTTTGACCGGCACGGTGGTTCGCGACGTTGAGCACGTTTTCATGTGGCTCACTGGCCATTCGAGCATCGTTTTTGGAGAAGTGTCTGTTCAGATCTTTTGTCCAGTATTTTTTTTGGTGCCGGGGATCAAACTCAGGGACTTGCGTGTGTGTGCAAGGCAAAGACTCTAACCACTGAGCTAAATCTCCAGCCCTCCTTTTGTCCATTTTTAAGGTTTTTTTTGTTGTGTTTTGTTTTTTGGTTTCTATTCGGTTGTAGGAGTTCTTTATAAATTCTGACCATTAATCCCCATCAGATATATGATTTGTCAGTATTTTCCTCCACTATGTTGTAACAGCAAGGGTTGCCGTTCACAGACTTACTGCCAGGTTAGCCGGAGCTTGCAGAAGCAGGCACGCACGGGGGGTGGTGGTGGTGGTGGTGGCGTCAAATTCCTGTCAGAACCCACATTGGAGCCAACTCTCAATACCATCTAATGAATCTTACATATGTGAGTTTCCTTTTTTACGCTCTTGATAGGGTCCTGTAAAGCATGCAAAATTTTTCATTTTGATTAAGTTCATTTTATTTCTTTTTGATGCCTTGGATTTTTTCATAGCCAAGAAATTTTATGACTTCCAATATCATGAAGGTTTTCCTGTTTTATGACTTTTGTAGTTTTAGCTCTTATTTTTGTAGGCCTTTGGCCCTTTTGCATTTCAGTTTTGTATACAGTAAAAGGATGTAATGTATGTAGTGTGTAGCCTTTGCTGGTAGATAACTAGTTTTCTCAGCACAGTTTGTTGATGAGAGACTGTCCTTTCCACATGGAGTGGTCTTGGCACCCTGGACAGAAACCGTTTGATCGTGAAAGTGAGGGTGACTTCTAAGCCCTCAATCCTATTCTCTTGGCCTGGAGTCCGCCTTTACTCAAGCCCCACATGCTTTTGATAAATAGAGCTTTGTACTCACTGTTTTTTTTTGTTGTTGTTGTTTTGGTGCTGGGGATCGAACTCAGGGCCTTGTGCTTTCAAGGCAAGCACTCTAACTGCTGAGCGAATCCCCAGCCCCTGTACTCACTTTCGAAATCAGAATTATGCATTCTCTGAATATATTTTTCTTTTTAAAGATATTTGGCTTTGGAGCATGCTTCCTTGAGATCGAGTGGAAACCTTAGGATGCATATTTCTGTAAGTCTGGAGGTGGACTGTGAGCTGCTGTCCTGCTAGAAAATAAATTTCCCAGTGATGGTAAACCCAGCTACAGTAAAGAATTAAAGAAACCGAGTTTAAACTAAAAGAAGACAATTTATTTAAAGGTGGTAAAAAGAAGAGAGAGAAGATAGCTACTCTAGGAGTAGGGAGCATTCGAAAGCGAAATACTCGTGGGCCCTTTCTTGTAGCCCCATTTTATTGAGATTTTCCCCTTGGGTCGGCCTTTGGAATCTGATTGGCTCTTAGGCTTGCCTGTCACCTCTGCCTCGATTTCCCTCAACTCTGTGACCTTTGTCTTTTGCCACCAGAGGGCAAGTTTAAGGGCGTGTACCTTAGGGCCAGGTAATGCAGTTGTGAGAATCAAAAGAGACTCTGTGACCTTTGTCTTTTGCCAGAGGGCAAGTTTAAGGGTGTGTACCTTAGGGCCAGGTAATGCAGTTGTGAGAATCAAAAGAGAGAGTTCGTTTTCTTTATGTTATTTATTTTTATTTTTTTGGTGCTGGGGATCGAACTCAGGGCCTTGTGCTTGTGCTTGCAAGGCAAGCACTCTAACCACTGAGCTAAATCTCCAGCCCCTGTTTTCTTTATGTTAAACAGATTGCCTGGGGCCTTCCTGGAACTAGTCTCTTTGCCTTTGTCTCCTTAACTGTCTGAAGCTAGCTGCCTTTATGTTTCTAACTATTTAATTATAGCTATCTGGCTTTTAGAGTCTGGCTATAGAGGTCAAAATTGTTTTAATTTTTAATAACTTCTAAGGAGGTCTTTACCCTATCTTTTTGATACAGGGGAAAAAAAAATAACTCCCAACCTGCTAGATGTCAGTTACACTGAGTTCCTGTTCTCCGAAGTCGAAGAATGAATTCTAAGGAACAAAGGAGGTTAAGAACAGGAAATTTATTGAGAGAGAGAGAGAGAGAGAGAGAGAGAGAGAGAGAGAGAGAGAGC
>QZML01000030.1:1329693-1343107 GCA_016801275.1 Hystrix brachyura
GGACAGTGCTGTGGGCTCTCAGCCCTCGACTGGATCTTTTGGGTCTCCAGTGCCTAGATGGACATTCGGCACCTTCTGCATTTGGCTTCTGGGTGAATATTGTAAATGTCCCCTATTAAATCTGCTCTCTTAAAACCATTGGCTCTGAAAATCTAACTAACACAGTACTCTTCCCATTCGGCCAGGCAGTTTTCACCTTACTTTCTCATTTTCCATCCACAAACACATAATTGTTCCCAATCTCTCCACATGCTGGCAAATTTCCCGAGCCCCAAGCAATGGTGAGGCTCAGGAGTCTTGCAGTGAATACAGGTAAGTTTCTGTTCTAAGAATGAGGTGAACTGCATGCTGAGACGTGGGTCGACTTGGGAGGAGAGGGCTACCCAGGGGAACATTCACCCAAGGCTCTCTTTCCAGGGAGTTTGGTGGCAGAATGTCATGGGAGAGGAATCTCTGATCCCCAGACGACTCCACCCGTGTCCCTGGCGGTCCTCCCTCTGAGTAATGTGGAGAGCCTTTTGGGACTCTGATGATTCTGCCTCCTTTGAAGCCATCTGATGAAACGCTGATTTCATCAACCACCGGCCCTCAGGAAGAGCCTGGTGTGACACAAGCTGAATGGAATAATTTTATGAGATGAGGGGGGACTCCTTAGAAGCATCTAACTAGCATATTTTGAAGAAAAATTAGCTGAGGCATTAGGAAAGGAAATTGTGCTATTTGCCAAGCCTCCACCCACCATTAAGGGTATAAAAGGGCCACGGAGGAAGGAGAGACTCAAACCTCACCCCGTCTACCTCTAGCAGCTCTCTGCTCTTCCACCACCCCTCCCGGCACCATGCCCTACACCTGCAGCCTGCCCGCCCTGAGCTGCCGCTCCGGCTACCCCTCCAGGCCCTGCGTGCCCCCCAGCTGCCAAGGCTGCACCCTGCCCGGGGCCTCCAACATCCCCGCCAATGTGGGCAACTGCAACTGGTTCTGCGAGGGCTCCTTCAACGGCAGCGAGAAGGAGACCATGCAGTTTCTGAATGACCGCCTGGCCAGCTACCTGGAGAAGGTGCGGGAGCTGGAGAGAGAGAACTGCGAGCTGGAGAGGCGCATCCAGGAGCGCAGCCAGCAGCAGGAGCCCCTGCTGTGCCCCAGCTACCAGGCCTACTTCCGCACCATCGAGGAGCTCCAGCAGAAGGTGAGGCCCGGCGGCCGCTGTGTGTCTTCCAAGCGTGGGACTTTCCTGAGTTCAGCTGAACCTCAGGCTGGAATCGTTTTTTCAGATTCTGTGCGGCAAGGCTGAGAACGCCAGGCTGGTGGTGCAGATCGACAACGCCAAGCTGGCCGCGGACGACTTCCGGACCAAGTGAGTTACGTTGAATCTTCGGGGCTGGATGCCCAAGCCAGCCGTGGCTCTTCTGGGGCCCTCTGGGCCTCGTGTTACCGGGAAGGGCAAAGAAAAGCATTCCTCCATTTTTATTTCCCCTTCAAGTCTGGTTGTGCAAAGTCCGTTTAAACAGGGATACAGACTCGTGGGCAGCCTGTCCTTCGGTGGACACAGCCAAGCATCCTTTATCTAAAGTGCTCAGGGCCAGAACGGTTCGAGATGTCGGGGTTTTTCGATTTTTGTAATATTTGCTGTAATGAAGTATCTTGGGATGGGACTCAAATCTAAACACAAAATTCATTTATGTTTTACTTACGCTTTATACCCTTAGCCTGAAGATGATTGTGTACATTATGTCTCGTGCCCCCTCCGTGTCACAGGTCAAGTGTAGCGCCCTCCACAGTGTCGAATCACTGCTCAGGTTCAGATTGCTGAATATTTTGGATTTTCCACTTTCTGATTAGGAATGCTCACCCTGTATTTGCCCTTCCTGGACAAACCCCACACTTCAGAGATCGAAATTGATTCTCCTTTGGGAATGGATTGATTTGGGGTTAATAGGAGAGGGAGGGCAGATCTCCACCCTCTGGGTCCTGGGGGGTGTCTTCTGATGTTGGGGTGACCGAAGGGCCCCCCCAGCCTACGCACACATAGCATCGGGGAAACACACGGGAGGGGACGGGCAGAGCACTGCATCAGCTACCAGGAGTGGGGCCCATTCCACACAACAAGAGGAAAGAAGGCTTTCATCCTGGCTCATCTTCCCGCCGGGATCTGTGTGCAGGTACAACACGGAGCTGTCCCTGCGGCAGCTGGTGGAGTCTGACATCAACAGCCTGCGCAGGATCCTGGACGAGCTGACCCTGTGCAAGTCCGACCTGGAGGCGCAGGTGGAGTCCCTGAGGGAGGAGCTGCTGTGCCTGAAGAAGAACCACGAGGAGGTATGATTTGAAACAAAAAAGGCTTCAAAGCTAAGCCTTTAGCGTGGGGAATCAGAAGGCTCCCTGGCCTGGGACCCTTCTCTGAAGAACTCGGTAGCTCCTGGGAGGACAGTGCTGTCTCCCTATCTGGGAGAGCCGCGAGGCCTGGGTGGGAGCTGCACATCTAGAGGAAGGATGTCTATGGATCGAGCCCTGCTCCCTGCTGGATACTGTTAGGTCCTGGCTTTGTGGTGCGGATGGAGGAAAAAGAGGGCGTGGCTCTTGTTTCCAAAGAGCTGCCAGTGTCGTGTGGGGAGGACCTTGGCACCATGGTGGTGTGGCCCAGGCAGAGGGACACAGTGCTACAGGAGATGGGCATGGGGCACGAAGGGGCCATTTGGCCAGAGAGGAGGTAGGGAGCCCTGCTCAGACGCAAGGAAGCCAGTTCCCACAGCGGGGGGAAGAGACTGAGCAGAGATTCGACACGGGCAAGCAAGGTGCGTCTGGCGTGGCTGCTCAGTTTATTCCTACACGAGGTTTGTGTCCGCCTTCCCAGTGATCAGGATATTCTTGATGGTGCTTTCTGGGCAGGGTTGTAGTCCCCTCCTAACAGCAGGGAGACAGATGCATTTCTGTGGGCTCAATTCTTCCCTTCCTCCACCAGGAAGTCAACACCCTGCGCTCCCAGCTCGGGGACCGCCTCAACGTGGAGGTGGATGCTGCGCCCTCCGTGGACCTGAACCGCGTGCTCAATGAAGTCAGAAGCACTTATGAGGCCGTGGTGGAGACCAACCGCAGGGAGGTGGAGGAGTGGTACGCCAACCAGGTGGGCACCTGCGCTCCCGGCACCCCGGTCCCCAGTCCCCAGGGCCCCGAGGGCAGCAGCGTCTGACCCTGCGTCCCCCTGGGCTGTTGCAGTCCTGCACCCGGGTCCCCGGTCCCCAGGGCCCCGAGGGCAGCAGCGTCTGACCCTGCGTCCCCCTGGGCTGTTGCAGACCGAGGAGCTGAACAAGCAGGTGGTGTCGAGCTCGGAGCAGCTGCAGTCCTGCCAGGCGGAGATCATCGAGCTGAGACGCACGGTCAACGCCCTGGAGATCGAGCTGCAGGCCCAGCACAACCTGGTGCGTGCGGGGCCGCCCTGCTGGGAGCCGCGGGGCCGGGAGGGGCCTGGTGCCCTGTGGGCCGCGCTTCCTCTCGGCTCTCCAAGCCGTGACTTCCGTGGGACCCTGGGGACCGTGGACGGAGCTCGGTAGCCCTGTCCCCTGACGTCCTCATCTTGCCCCACAGAGAAACTCGCTGGAGAACACGCTGAACGAGACTGAGGCCCGCTACAGCTCGCAGCTGTCACAGGTGCAGTGTCTGATCAGCAACGTGGAGGCGCAGCTGGCCGAGATCCGCTGTGACCTGGAGCGGCAGAACCAGGAGTACCAGGTGCTGCTGGACACCAAGGCGCGGCTGGAGTGCGAGATCAACACGTACCGGGGCCTGCTGGATGGCGAGGACTGCAAGTGAGGATGGACTGAGTATTCTGGGATAAAGTGATGGAGGGAATACAAAACTCGGGGTGCCTGCACGGTGGCCTTATTTTCACATTTCCAGACACGCACATTAATTGTATGACTATTATGTGCTCAGTGGTATGCTCCTCAAGTAGATGTGGACCTGGACAGAGTGAAGGCCACAGCCTGTGCCTCTGGGGCTATCCATGGAGAGACGGTGGTGGGGAGATGGACAGTCAGCAATATTTATTGGGCAGGCAGCTTGTGTTAAATTCTGTGACCGTGCAGCAGCATGAGATAATATTTTTCAAAAAACAAAAACAACCCCAAAAAACAGCACAATTTCTACCTCCGTACAAGGCATTCTGGGAGAGGGAGAAGGACTTACTAGCAATCACAATTTCATTCCATCTAATTCCAAGCACGGGGAAGTCATAGGTTGTGCCCCGAAGCATTATGTCTCTGGAGGTATTAGGTGCACCTTCAGCCTTTCCACCCTCAGCTCCCAATCCGTTCCAAACCTCTCTGTCCCTCCAGGCTGCCCTGCAATCCATGTGCCACCACCAATGCTGTGGCAGCTGCCAGAAACTGAACAACCGCGTCCTCTTCGAAGATGTCAGTGAAGCCATTTCGATCAAGCGTGGGAACGATCCTCAGGGCCTCCCTTGGCCAGGGCTCAGTGGCCATTAGCGCCAGCTATGATTCTAGCCCTGACATATTTTCTAGACCCACTGAGCAAAGACACCGTCAACTTTTGATGTCAGGAAAACTCCTTGGGGGTCGAGGTCGTCCCTCTTCCTTTCTGAAGGTGTTCGGCTCTCTGCAGTCTGAGCTCCGGGGATTACTTTAGGGTGTTTCCTGTTTGCACTGCTATTTCCTGCTTTCCTTTCTTCTCTGGTATTCTCTGGAATGCAAGGAGGCGATTTCATTTACTTCCCAATAAACTTCATTTCTCTGGCATAGTAAATGTGCTTGTCATTCATAATCATGCCTTGTGAAGTCCTGGCTGGGAGGGCGTCACAGAAATGTCCTGCACGTGGAGGATGAAAGGGTTGAAATGAGCGACCCCAGCTCACCGGGAACACCGACGGAGAGGGTGGGAGTCCCTTCCCCGGGGCTTTCACTAAAGGGACACTGGCAGGGACTTGGCTGTTCTGAGAATCCCCCTCCCCACTGTCATTCTGGTCGGACCGGAATCTTCTTCTCCCCTTTCCCTCAAACTTCCTGAAGACTTGCTCTGCGGAAGCTGCGCGGAGAGCAGGTATTCTCTTCTCTCGCCTCTCTACTGAACCTGCTCCGCCAAACCGATGCCCTGCAATCACCCTCTACGGCTCTGCACCCCCGAGTCCTCTTGTGGCATCTCTGATTACCTGTGCTCTGTCTTCCGGCTCATTGCTTTTCCCTCTTTCCGTCTTGAACGGAGAGAGCACGTGGCCTCTGGCCGTCTGTTTCTCTCCTTCCGCATTCCCGCTCCTCCCGGAAAATGGGACTCTCCGTGCCGATGGCTCCCAAGTCTCACACTCAGCTCGACGGCCTGTGTTTTGGTTGCCCGCAGGACAGTTTCGCTTGGTGCCGGTCTGCTCCTTCATGTTTAATCGCACAAAGACTTTGTCAAACTGCTGTCCCCTAAAAATAGCTTTTAAACACAGTCGGCCCTCTGTTCTTACTTCTCCCCCTTCCAGTTTAGTCTTTTCTCTTGGTCTTTGTGTGTATCTATAATGTTCTTCTGAAACCTTTTCTCACCTCATTTTCCACGTTCCCAAGAAAGGCCGATGTTCCCGAGGTGTCCCCCAGGGAACCCTAACCCTACCGCGCCCGCCCCACTCCCCTCATCTTTAATTGGTAGAGCCGTCAAGTATATAGAGATGATCCGCTATGTGTTCCATTTAACTCTCTCAGGAAACAAGCGCATTCGGTTATCTATCTTCCATCCCACTGGAAGCCCAAGCTTTGAAATTCCACGTGTTCAGTTCATACAAAGTTTGTCTGCCTGTCTTGCTGACTATAGGCCACTCAGCAGAGATCACATCATTGGCTAATTAAAACCTAGTGTAACCAATGAGATAAATGAGGAGGCCTAAGAGTAACATTAATAAGTAAGTATTTATGATAAGGTCATTAGAGCTTTATATGCTTCCCTCGGATTCAACTTCAAGCAACTCTTATTGTGTGACATTGGCATAATTCTGAAAGAAAGTTTGGTGGGATATGTTTGAACAGATGAGTGTGTGTGGAGGGAAATTTTTTTCCAAGCGTAAATTTGCCCATAAGGAGATGAGGAACCGGAGCTGTGTTTAGAATCAGGTTGTCCAATCTCTACTGTGGAGCAGAGAATAAACATGGCGGCAGAAGATGGAAAGGCAGGGTAGTTAAGGAGGGCCACATCTGACTGTGCATGTATGGTTATCCTGGACACTTTCTTTGGAGGGAGGTTGCCATGGTAGCTGTCTAGGCTGGGTTGAGACGGGTCCTGGAGGTTGGTAGAGTCAGGTGGGACAGAATAAAGATCAGTTAGAAGGCTGGTGAGAAATAGCAAGGACTGAGGTGGGTGGAGGTGGACAGAGCAGAGAATGGGTAGATTTTGTAAGCGTTGTTTAGGATATGGAAGCCGATTGGAGATAGATGAAAAATAAAGGACAAAAGAAGGCGACAAGAAATGACTGCACACTGTATTAGCCAGGGTTCTCCAAGACACAGAACCAATAGGATCTCTATTTACCCGTCTATCTATTATCCATCCATTCACCCATTCACCCAGTGAGAGAGCTAGAGAAAGACATTTATTATGCAGGATCGGCTCGTGCCATTATGCATGCTGAGAAACCCCACAGTCTGCTACCTGCAAGTTGGTGGTCTAGCAAAGCTGGTGGTACAGTTATATTCTAACCAAAGTCATGAGAACCAAGAGAACCAGTGGAATAAATTTCAGAGTTTGAAAGCATCAAAATATGAGGGCAGGAGAGGATGGATGTCCCAGCTCAAGAGGAGAGAAGGAATTCGACCTTCTTATGCTATTTTCTTCTATTTTGGCTCTCAATGGATTACATGATGCCCACCCACACTGGGGAGGGTGATCTTCAAATGCGATCTCTCCCAGAAACACCCTCGCTGACGTACCCAGTGATAATGTTTTCCCAGTGACCTGCACATCCCTTAGCCTGCTCCAGATGGCACACAAAATTAACCACTGCAGACATCCACGGTGGGTCTGAAGGTTTTGATCCTTAGAAACTGAAACAACAGTGGGTCTCCGGCAGCGGGAGCTTGGCTGGGTTTGGAGATGTTAGAGAGTGATCTAAATAAAGGTGGTAGGATTTGGGACTGTCAAAAGGAAGACGGCGAAGCACAGACGAACTTTGGTGGCCACTGACAAAAGTGCCTGAGCTGACCTGGGGCTGGAGTCCTTAACGCGACCTTCCTCTCTGGTTTTGCCAGGTCTGTGGGGATGGGGGTGATATCCGGGAATAGCAGTTGGAGACGGAAATGGAGAAGCAGCCAAAGTGACACAGAAGCCAAAAGAAGTCCAAGTTTCAGCGAGGGGGTGGTCAAGAGCGTCTAGGCTGAGGAAGATGAGATCCCAATGGATCTCCTGAGCACAGAAGGGGTGATCCCTGATGACTGCAAAAGGCAGGGTCTGTGTGATGCTGGGCGAGGAAGTCACATTGCAGTAGCGTCTTCATGTCCATCTCGAGTTACCAGCTTGAGGGTGAGCTAAATGTAACAGTTCAGCACGGCACACTCACACAGAGCACGCAGCCTGCTCTGCTCTCTCCGTCTGCTGCTGATACATGCCCCAGCATCTGTTCTTTCCTCGGTCTGCAAAACGGTCATTCCTCCCCTGGAGCTCCTCGAATCCAGCGTTCCCAGGCAGCCTGGCCCCAGTAGGTGACTCTGTCCTGGACCGCTTCACATTCTCCTCTTTTATTTTAGACTAGGTGGAGTCAATAACCTAGCATGGTTAGACTTTGCATTTTTCTTACTTGGCTTCGTCCCGGAAGTCCCCCAACTCCATTCCCATTGGAAGTTTGGGGATGAGTGTGGATGGCAGCTCTGGAGGGAGCTGAAGCCCATTCTGAGGCACATCCATCTGTCTTTGCTCAGGCACCAGCTCCAATCTTAACTGACCACAAAGCCAGTGTGTGACAGGCTTGGCCTCAGGGTGGTGCTACTGGAAGGAGATGGGATCTTCCAGAGGCGTGGCCTCATGGGAGCTTTTAGGTCATTGGGGGCATGGCCTGAGGAGGGCCAGGAGATTCCAGCCTCTTATTCCTTGTCTCTTTTGCTTGTGGATGGAAGTGAGCAGAGTCCCCCTGCTATGGGAGCTACCTTGCCATAGTCTGAATGATGGGGCCAACCAATCATTCCTATGATGGTGACGTGACCTCTGCTGAGTGGCCTACAGTCAGCTGGTGCCACCAAAACTGTCAGCTCAAACAACACTTTTCTGTTTATAAGTTGGTTATCTCAGGTGTTTTGTTATAGGATTGGAAAACTCATTAATGCATTCTCACTACTGGCCTGGCTCATTCTGTAGCTCCTCCCCTGCTGGTTCCTTGTTGGAAACGCTGCAGAGCAGAGACAAACCTGGTAGCCCTCTTGGTCTCTCTTTGCCATTTCTATACATTAACACACAGTTAATCTGTGAGTAGCACAGTAAGTTCCTTTGCAGTTCCAGAGGAATAGAGCTGACATTTCTCCTGGTGAGAATTTCCGGCGCGAGGACTTGGCCATGAGGCAAGCTGTTCAGGGTGGGAGGAGGGAGCTGTTTGTCACATGGAGGGCGCCCTCAGCAGAAAACCCTCCCTGGCTCCACTCCAGGGTGAAGTCCTGCAGATGAGGTTGTGTGTGATGGCTCACATGGGAGCAGCCTCCGTTGCCATCGCAAACAGGATCCTGAAACCTCAAATGCTCTTAGTTGCTTAGCTCTTGAGACCAGAAGCCTCAACCCCAGCGTCGGCTACAATTACAGGCAGTCATAAAAACCTTCTGCCGGCTGGTTTGTTTATTGACGGGTCATTGGCCGGAGACAGTTTCATTGCTTACGTAAAGGTAAAAAGTCACAGGACACTGGAAGTGGAATAAATGAGAAGTAATTGCTTCCAGGAATTCCTTGGAAGCAAAATGAAACCTGTTTCTTTTCCGAATAGACAGGAAGTCCTCTCAACCATCACTAATTGGTGGCCACATAACTACGCAGCAATTGTGGTTACTCAGGGTGTGCAAATAGTTGTGTTTTCTAAACTCTGCCCTCTGCTTTTGAAGACACAAGAACACTTAGTCATGAATGATTCTGCTCTGACTGAGGTAGACACTTACAGTTTATATAGACCTTCATGGACAATTTTGCTAGGCTATAACCTATTCCTTTCTTATGCTTTACAAAATGGCCATCGTCTGGAACATAGAACAAGGGAAGAAGAATAGAAAGTGATTAGAGAAAAGTGAATGAATTCAGCTATTCATGTTACTTGGTCAGAGAATTTAATTTTGGACCAACACGCCCATTCCACCGTTCAGTGATGGTGGGATCATTCTAAAGACAGCAGATCAGGCAGAAGAGGCAGAGGGTTGTGGATTTCAACAAGGGAGAGTCAGGGCCTTCGAGGCCGTCACTCTGCAAGAACACACATTTGCTCCCAAGTTCAGTCTTTTCTAAAAGCACATTGGAGATTCCTCCTTGGAAATGACTTTCAAGTCACCCAGGAAAATGCACGTTAGTATCTTACAGTCACAGCTTGTTTCTGATCCATTGAAGATGCCACTCAGCTGGGGTTGTTTACCATACTGACTGAGCGTGGGTCCAAATGACATCTGGCTGGTTCTAAAAATAAACTCATCTTTAAAGACGAAGATTTGCCTTGCATGGGGATAACCAGAAAAGTGTGTCCCAGGCTGCAGAGCAGGTATTCTGAGGGAGGGGATCTGGGGAGTGACTGACTATAGGGCAGGAGTCAGCTCGAGGCTTCCAAGCGAATGGCTTTCATCTTTGGAAAACTGGTAGATTCAACATGAAATCCTTGCAATTCATAGCTCCACCTGCCATTGCACAAGGGCAGAGCATCTGCTTGTCACAATGTCCCCATGGCCCTGAGGTGCCACCTAGGAAGGTGAAAATGGGGGGCTTTGCAGGCTTGTGTACTTTGGAGGACTCAGTTCAGACTGACCAGGTCCCCCTAGTGAGCGGGCTGCAGTCTCACTTAGGAAACTTCCAACAGCACAAAAATGACTTCTGGTTCTTTGACAGAGCGGAATAGACCGTGACCTCTCGGCTCACCTAATGCGTGGGGCGGCTGTCATATAGTGGTTGAGCTCTGCATCCATTCACGTCTGCACAGTTGCATCGTAGTGTGGAGACCGGAAGGGAGACAGTGCAAGGTGACAGAGAGAGCGTGGCCACCGGAGTCAGGGAACTCTGCGTAGGAAGCCCGGCTCCACCAGGGGGCAGCTCCGTGACCTCAGGCCATCTCTCAGAGGCCCGATGTCCTCGTCCTCAAACTGTCACAGGTTTCATGGGGACTGAAGGACGCAATGCACATGAGGAACCCACCACAGGGCCTGGGGCACAGTCGGGGCTCAGCAAGCAGGGGCCCTCGCCAGTTAGAGAGCCACCCCGTGTGCAGGCCGAGTGCAGTGCTACACGCGCAGCAGGTGCCCCCCCAGGGTTAGTTTTCTCAATTTTGGGGAAAGACTGAAGGGTAGAAATGGAGTATGGGAACTGCCTCCAGCTCCAGGAGGAAGGCGTGGCTGTTGCCACCAGACTGGACAGAATGGCAAGAGGACATTGAGTCCGATGGCCTCAGGAGTCTTCTTTGGCCTCAGTTTCCTGGATTTCCCATGAAATAATCTGTTTTCCAGAGAGGCCTCCTGATTGGTCTTCTCACAGAGTCCTAACCGAGCAGGAGCTGGATAAGGCACAAAACTTCCTCGGAAGAAAGAGGCACTGAGTGCCCGACCTCTGGGGGACAAGGCACGGCTTCACTGCAACTCAGTGCCCTGTGGACGAGTGCTGCTGTTGGCAAAGCCGGTTACTTTGAAGTCAAGCCATGATGCTCTTATTTGACTAACCAGCACAGTTGGGGAGGAGACCTGACTTAGCAAGAAGCCCAAGTTAAAACATTTTACGAGGTAAAGGACTCCTGTGAGGTGGCTAAACAGTACGTGGAAAAACTGGTAAACAGAGCAAAAGAGGACAATGTTTTATAGGGTCGCCACACCCACTACTGACAGAGTATAAAGCCAGGGCGAGGACCCGGGCTTGTATCAGAGGCAAGAGGTCAGGTTTTGAAGTTGACCCTCAGAGTTCTGCTCCCTCAGCACCATGCCCTACACCTGCAGCCTGCCCGCCCTGAGCTTCCGCTCCGGCTACCCCTCCAGGCCCTGCGTGCCCCCCAGCTGCCAAGGCTGCACCCTGCCCGGGGCCTCCAACATCCCCGCCGATGTGGGCAACTGCAACTGGTTCTGCGAGGGCTCCTTCAACGGCAGCGAGAAGGAGACCATGCAGTTTCTGAATGACCGCCTGGCCAGCTACCTGGAGAAGGTGCGGGAGCTGGAGAGAGAGAACTGCGAGCTGGAGAGGCGCATCCAGGAGCGCAGCCAGCAGCAGGAGCCCCTGCTGTGCCCCAGCTACCAGGCCTACTTCCGCACCATCGAGGAGCTCCAGCAGAAGGTGAGGCGGTGGCGATTTAATGAACTATTTAGCCAACGTTCGCGGATAGCTTGTGCACGGATCTAAGGCTGTTTACAATGAATTCAGAGTGAGAAAGACAGAATTTACTAGCTTAGGTAGGACATCAGCTATCTTTGGAAAATCTACTTTGGAGTTACCTGGTGGGCCGGATACAGACTGGGGACAGGGTAAGGCATCAGCCCCAGATTAGAGCCATTTTACATTGCTCATTACCCAACAAGAATATTTGATTTTTAAGCTCTATTGTGGTATCTTGATCTTGTTTTCAGAGAACGACAGCATGGTGTTTAAAAAAATCACATGGTCCTGTATTAGTTCTCTGATCTAGGGATTTCCTGAGTGAACCCTTCAATATTTTAAGCCTTTCAAAGCTGCAGTAGAAGACAGCTTTTTGGCAAACCGGGAGGCCTCACTAATATACATGGACACACCCCAGCCACCAGAGCAGGCAGGTACACAAATGACAAGGCAGGGTCATAAATGCAGGACTGAAAGGGGTGGAAGGGGTACACTGCGAGGTGGGACACGGAAGGCTCCCAGAAGAGCCGATATCTGAGGGGACTGGAGGGTGAGCAGGAGTTTATATCCAATGGCACCAGCCCTTGCTTCTTGGGAGAAGCGTCTGTTCATGGTTCTGGAGGTCCGGCAAAATGAATGCCCAAAGGGGCCATGTGAGGTGAATATCATTGCTTTGGGATGAAGGGCACATTTTACCTCGACTGTGCTGGTTGTGAAATGACCAGTTGTATGTATGAACCCTCCTTGTAAAATTCACAAGCTGGAAATCTGCACAGACACAGATCTGTTGGGAAAGACATAGCTTTTCCATCTTAAAGCCCAAGACATTTCTTCCCAGATCCTGTGCAACAAGGCTGAGAACGCCAGGCTGGTGGTGCAGATTGACAACGCCAAGCTGGCTGCTGATGACTTCAGGACCAAGTAAGACTTTTCTAATGCCAGACATTGCTGTGTCCTGGGAATGTTCCAGAAGCTTCTGAATGATTCCAGGAAGGCACCGAGTTAGAGCTAAGTTCAAAGTCAGAGTTTCTTCATTGAGTGCTAAGATCTGGGTTTGAGAGAGTATGAGGAAACATCCAGTCTTCCTCCTTTCAGCTCAGTGTTGGTTTAAGCTTAATTAAGAGTGAATTTTCACACTGGTCTCTTCATATAGATTAGTCACCATCAGCCCATCACAAAGAAGTTATTAAAACACAAAAATAGGAGACAAAAATCCATTTCTTTCAGAGAATCAATGTTTTTAGGCAAGACCACCATAAACATAAGAATCTTTTGTGTTTTTATGGAACCTTATAGTTTACAGTAGGATTTTGCTTGTATCATTGAAGGCCTGTATCTTCAGGCCTACTCTAGAGAGTGTTAGCTTTATCTTCACTTTCTAGATGGGACCTGAGGCTCAGAGAGAGGAAGAAATCTACCCACAGCCATTCATGGCGAAGCTGGATAAGTGACTTCTAACTCGGTGCTTTTCTCACAATACTCATGGAAAGGGGGGCAAGACAGTCTGTGGCAGGATTCCAAAGCACAGAGACTCACTTCAGAAGGCAGTGGTGGGCTGGGGATTCAGCTCAATGGTAGAGTGCTGGCCAGCAAGTGTGAGGCCTTGAGTTTGATCCCCAGCACCCCAAACAAGTAGAAGGCAGTGGCGCAGGGCTTCACAGAGAGCAACTTGTGAGTGGGATGACTATGACTAGATTAGCTAAGTAAACCTCAGGAAAAAGTCTCCCTCTTTGACCTCCTTCGGCTGTGTGTGCAGGTACGAGACGGAGCTGTCCCTGCGGCAGCTGGTGGAGTCGGACATCAACGGGCTGCGCAGGATCCTGGACGAGCTGACCCTGTGCAGGTCCGACCTGGAGGCGCAGGTGGAGTCCCTGAAGGAGGAGCTGCTGTGCCTGAAGAAGAACCATGAGGAGGT
>QZML01000030.1:1344233-1370736 GCA_016801275.1 Hystrix brachyura
GTCACAGGTGCAGTGTATGATCAGCAACGTGGAGTCGCAGCTGGCCGAGATCCGGGCTGACCTGGAGCGGCAGAACCAGGAGTACCAGGTGCTGCTGGACACCAAGGCGCGGCTGGAGTGCGAGATCAACACGTACCGGGGCCTGCTGGACAGCGGGGACTGCCAGTGAGTAGGGCGCTGGGGGCCCCCTCCGAGGCGCATGTACACCTCTCCTGGAACACAAACTGGCGGCTTGCTGGTCAGTTTGCAGACAGCATGTGTCTTTGGGACCAGAGTTGACAGGCTGCAGAGGGAAGTGTATGCTGGGGGCCCCCTCCGAGGCGCCTGTACACCTGTCCTGGAACATGAACTGGCGGCTTGCTGGTCAGTTTGCAGACAGCGTGTGTCTTTGGGACCAGAGTTGACAGGCTGCAGAGGGAAGTGTAGGCCGACTTACTGCTGGTGTTACCTGGCTTAAAGGTCTTTTCGGTCCCTAAAGGTAGTCAGGAGATGACTGTGGTCCCCGCTGGTGGCCCTTTGGCTGCTGCTAGGTCATAGAGCTTCGCATCTTCAGGGGGTGGCTGGTCACACCGAAAGGGAAAACAAAGCCGAGACAATCATCACTCTTCCTGATGTCACCCAAAAGTTGAAATCCGTTGTTTTCGTCGATCCCTGTTGGGCAACTTGGAGGCAAGCAGAGTGGGCGTCATTTTCAGCATCTTCTAGGTGGGCCTCGGCGATGACTCAGTGACTAAGAGGATACTTCACTTGTTGGCTAGCACAGTATTTTTGTGAACACAATGTTTTACTTGGAGGTATTGGATAGCACTGATCCCATTTTACAGGGTTAGAGGGACAGAGTGACTCCCCATGTCTCCAGGGTCACAGAGCAAAGACTGGGGCTCCCCCTCTCTTCTGCTGCCACCTCCAAGCTCTGCGGGAGGGCTTTCTGAGGCACTGGGGAATGGGTTCTGTTTATCCCTCATCTCCCCGGCTTGAACTCCCTCCCTTTTTGAAATGAGCTTTCTCATCTGACCATCCAATCATCCTGTGTCTCAGGCTGCCCTGCAACCCCTGCGCCACCACCAATGCCTGTGACAAGCCCGTCGGACCCGTTGTCGCCAATCCTTGTATTTCCCGCCCGCGCTGTGGGCCCTGCAACACCTTTGGGTATTAAGTATCCGGGACCAGCAGGAGGACTTCGTGAAGACAGAAAGAACCTGAGGGGACCTGCTCAGCCTCTCGATCCCATGTCCAGAATCACCACAAATCACGGCTGGAGAGGAAGACGAAGGCCCAGGACTGAGGCCTGGCTCTGAGCCTCTGCCACCAGGACCTCGCACCTGGGCCCTCTCTCGCCACCTGCGTTTGATGGGCAGAGAGGCCTGAGCTGCAAACGGGCCTCACCAGCCATGCTGTGCTTCCCTCGACTGTTTCTGCTCTCTTTGCTCTTCCCAAAGCTCCCATTAAACTTTCCTCTTGCAAACTGATAGGATTCTCCTGTGTGCTCATCCTTTTCAAAGTGTTCCCTCTGTGTAATCAATATTGTCCAAATGGCCATAACATACAGATCCAATGCAGTCCCTATCAAAATACCAACAGCACACTTTATGGATCTAGAGAAAATAACCCTAAAATTCATGTGGGGCCAGAAGAGACCCAGAATGGCAAAAGTAATTTTGGGCAATAAGAGCAGAACTTCAAGCTGTACTACAAAGCAGTAGTGATAAAAGCAGCATGGTCCTGGAACAAAAACAGACACATGGATCAGTGGAACAGAACTGAGGACGCAGACACCTCCTCGGACATATTAACTATTTGATTTTTGATAAAGGGCCCAAAAGCATATGTTGGAGGAAAGACAGCCTATTCAACAAGTAGTGTTGGGAAACCTGATTATCTGATGCAGAAGAATGAAACTGGACCCTTATCCCTCACCATATATGAAATTAAAATAAAATGAATCAAAGATCTAAACATTAAAACAGAAATATGAAACCCTCTGGAAGATAAAGCAGGTAAAACACTTGAAGACACAGGAGCAAGAAAGGACTTTCTAAACAGAACTTCAGTTGCACAAGAAATAGCAGCTAGACTCAACAAACAGGATGATATGAGAACTAAAGAGCTTCTGTACAGCAAAAGAGGCCATCAGTAGAGTGAAGAGAAAACCTACAGAGTGGGCAAAAGTCCTGGCCGGCTACTCCTCAGACAGAGGACTAACATCTAGACTATACAAAGAACTCGAAAAATATGAAGAACTTAAAACCAATTAAGTTACCTAAAATTAAAGACCCAGTTAAGAAACTGGCAAGAAAAATGAACAGACACTTCACAGAGGAAGAAGTACAAATGGTCAACAAATACATGAAAAAATGCTCAACATCTCTGGCCATTAGAGAAATGCAAATTAAAACGACCCTAGGATTCCATCTTACCTCAGAAAGAATGGCAATTGTTAGGAAATCGACCAATAACAAACTCTAGTGGGGCTCTGGTGAAAAAGGAAACCTCCTGCATTGTTGCTGGGAATGCAAAGTAGGTCGACCATTATGGGAATAAGTATGGAGATTTCTCAAAGAATTGAAACTAGAAATTCCGTGTAAGACTCAGCTATCCCCCTGCTAGGTATCTTCCCCAGAGGGCTTACGTCACCACACTACAGCGATACACACATAGCAATGTCCAGAGCAGTGCAATTTCTAATGGCTAAATCCTGGAAGCAGCCTGTATGCCCGTCAGCAGATGACTGGATAAAGAAAATGCGGTATCTATATATAAGGGAATACTACTCTGCAATACAGAATGACAAATTCAAGACATTTGTAGGAAAATAGATGCACCTGGGAAATATAACGTTGAATGAAATAAACCAGACACACAAGCTTAAATACCATATATTATCTCATTTGAGTGAGGCAGAATCCAAACAAAGAACATGTTCTGTTTCGTAAAAAAAGAATTGTGCTTGTCTTCACACATGTGGGCATGTCACACTGTGGTGGTGATTTGCCTTTCCATAGAGATTAGTGATGTTGATCTTTTTATGTGTTTATTGGCTATTTATGTATCTTCTTTGGAGAAATAGCCACTCAGGTCCTTTGCCTACTTTAAAGCTTTTCAACTACATTTTTGGCTTAATAAGCCACTTAATTATCTCACTATCGAGTTGTAGAAGAGATAGCAATGACATATTTGGATTTATAAAAAAGGAATACTTTAGTTATTAAAGGTAACAATAATTTGATACAGAAAAACTGGTTGAATATGAAAAGTAAGGAAAGTAATAGACAGAAATGTATATTCTATATCGTAATAGAAATGAATACATGTGATATTCCATTAGGAAACCAACGAAATCAACATCAACCTCCAGCCAAAGAGCTATTAAGAAATCTTAATTTTATAAAGGTAGATTTGTCATTGGCTGAAAAAAGTAACAAAAGAAAACAAAAAATCCCAACACACACATGTGTGTGTGTACACAAATTTGTTGACTCTAAGAATTGGGTCAGTATCTTTGAGAGCCTGTAGAGCAGATAATACGACAATGTTACGTATGACAGTAATTGCTATGGCTCAATCAGGGGAGAAGTATTTACTATCTAAAAGTGTCCAGAAGGATTATGAAAGCCAGGACACATCTTATAGTTATAATTCTGTTGGTTCAGCACAAGTCAAGAGAAAACTCAGCACTTTGCACAATGTAATGGATGTCAAAGAAAATCTTGACTTTCTGATGTTGCAAGTGACCTACTTCTAAAATTTATATTTTAAGTCATATTTTTCATCTCTAGAATTTCTGTGTGATTTTTTAAAAACATGATTCCTTTCTGCAGCATACCAACCTTTCTCAGGGTTTTAATTCATTTTGTCCTATAATCTCTTTAGACGTAGGTATTTAAGATCTTGGTGTTTACTTTTCTGTTTCTTGTGTCTTGTCTTCGTTGCTGATCATGCATCATTTCTTTCCTCGTGTGTTTTGTTAATCTATCAGATAAGGGGGTCTTTAATCACATGGGTAGTATAGACTCAACCACCAACCACAGTGAAACACAGGTTAACAGGTAGTTTAATAATCGCAAAGGGAATTTATCATTTTAAATTTTGAGCCCAGTAAGAGATAGTTCAGCTTAAAAAAAATCTTTCTGTAACAAGGAATATCCTTTATTTTTCATCCACCTTTCACCAAGAATGCTGTCTTCTGAGGGATTTACATTTTTCAGTTGTCTTAGGTCTGATTGTCTTGTAAAGACTAAAGACTTTGTCCCCAGTCTCTCGTTTCTCTAACCTAATTTATTCTTTTCCAATGGAGACTCTTTCATGAACCCTTCCTGGAAGGTTCGGTAAGTCACGTCTCTGGTTGGGTCTAAGTTGTTCTGTTTGGACAGCGGGAGCTGGGTGAAATGATGAAATGACCCAGGGGGTCTCTGGCAGCTCCAGCTTGCCGAGGCTCCGGGTGCCAGCTGACTTTGAGCCTGTGTCAGGGAACAGTGTTCACCCCATCACAAGGCGCAGTGTGAAGCGCGGACGCCAGTCTCGATGGACAGTGGGCCGGCAGAGATTTCCCCTGGCGCGGCTTCCCCGCCGTTGGCACCTCACACTGTGCCAGTAGATTCCTGAGCCACAGGCAGCTGGGGTTCCCTCCACTCCTTCCGCATCGCTCACCTGGAGGCAAAGTCAGCAGCTAGTGCGGGCTTCTCTCCCCGGAACCAGCTTGAGGGCAGTGCTGTGATATTGGAATAGGAGCCTGAGCTGCTTCCTTTTTACAGCTTATTACTTCCCTGGAAGCACTGTAAGAATTTCCTTTTGCAATTCTTTGGCCAGCCCCTGGTTCTTTGGCCGTGGCCTATAGTGTTGTGTATGACCCTCTGCCGATCTCAGTCTTGGCATGCGAGGAAGAACTGATTAGGACAGTTCTGTCACCTTGGCTAAAGTAGCACAGTCAACAACAAGAGCATCAAGCACAGCCCAGAAAATGACAGACTGTGGTAACTATTGATCTGCCACCTTTAACCGTATGAGCTAGATTTGTGGTTATATAACGACACCCAAAATAAACCAGAAGCTTGTACACAGTAAATATGCCCTCAATATGGTGATTTTACCCTCAGGGGAGAAAATTCAAAAGAGATAGGAGGAAAGAATAGAGAAATAGAAGAAGAGAAAGAGATGAGAAGCAAGGTTGGAGGACGGGGGAAATTATGCAAACTTTGGAGAACTAGTAAAGAAAACAGGAGGGAAGGAGAGAAGGAAGAAATAAAAACAAGGACAGAACAAAACAATAACAACAAAAAACCAAAATTCACTTTCATATAGAAACAAGGAAAAAAAACAAGAAAAGATAGGAGAGGGGGAGAAATGAAAAAAAAAAGAAAAGAAAAAGAAAAGCAAGGAAAAAAAAAGCAACGACAACAGAAAAAAGAAAAGAAAAAAAAGAAGTGTCCTCTTCCAGGCGTGTCTCTGCTGTCACTGGCAGGCAGGCCCAGGTCCTTGCTGATTAATCCCAGTTAATCCCAGCAGCAGATTTTGGCAGGGTGGTGGGTGTGCCCAGCTGGGTTCAGTAGAAAGGCTTCACCAGCTCCACTAAAGTTCAACCTGGTCTCTGGCTGTGGGGCTGGATCCCAGTTTGTTCAGCTGGAGACACACTGTGTGTCTCCCCCCAGCTTGGAGTCAGCTGCCTGCTGGTTTGAAAGTTGTGCTGGCGCCGAAAGCCACTGACGGCTTTCCTGAGTTCTGAGCTCGGCCCCTTTGCTCCTTGCCCTCCTGCGACTCAAGACTGAACTCTGCCCCACCTTGCCTGGCCCTGCCCCGGCGCCAAAAGCTGCTGGCAGCTTTTCTGAGTTCTGAGCTCAGCCCCTTTCCAAGATGGCGATTGACTGATTGCCACCCTCTCCTGGGGGACGTCTGAGACCAGATAACTCAGTTAACTCACCAGCCGCTGCAGTCTGCTGTGTCCACTGCTCTGCTCGCTTTTGTGTCTTTCCGTGGAGGTCTCTGGGGTCACCAGCAGTCTCCGTGTGTCTGTAGGCTCAAGCCGACTCACCCAGACAGAGTTGGGGCCGAGAGCTGGGGCTGTGAGCCAGGACTGCGATCTGGGGCTCTGGGAGAAAGCGCCGGCTGTCACCTCCTTCTGCATTGAGGTTGCTCCTTTTTGCTCTCCTCGTGGGCTTCAACTCTTGCTTCAGATCCCTGCTGGGTCCTGGGAACACACTTCTGTCCTTCTTCTCTTCGCTAAATGGCTATATTCCAGGGGCTGGACAACAAATCTCAGAGAGGCTTTTTCTCTGCATCTCGCCGCTCCACTGTCCTCCTGGAAGTTTCCCTTTTGTAATTCTTAACATAAGTTTTATTTTGTTTTCTTGTGCAGAAGTAATATACTTTTTTTTAAAAAAAAGCTGGAGTGAATAAAAAAGTATAGGGAAGGAAGAAAAAAAATCTTTCCTATTCCTGACGTGTAAAAGCATCCAGTGTTTAAAAAAAAGCTGGAGTGAATAAAAAAGTGTAGGGAAGGAAGAAAAAAATCTTTCCTATTCCTGACGTGTAAAAGCATCCAGTGTTATCATTGTAGTGTGCTTCTTTTAAATCTCTCAATTGTTCTCTTTGTCCAAATAATGCAATTTTAAATTTTATTATGACTATTTGTGTACTTTTCTTGTGCAAGTTGGTTGCTATTGAATACGGTCAGCATTGTTGGACCAATTGTTATTCTAAGTTGCTCCAAACTGACAGCATATAATTATATATCCATGGGATATAATTGTACCTACATCGCTCCAAATTGTTGGGATATAATCATAACATCAATTTAGAAGTGGCAATTGAGATCAGGGAGACAGCAAGAAACCTTAGTATTGCTGAATTCATTATTCCCACAGGAATCCTTGATTTTTCAACAGAATATACTTACGAATAACAAGATTTTATTTTTCTGTTTTGAGTCTTCTTTTTCCTTTCAGCCCCTTGGTAATGGCAGATCAGATTGTGAAATTATTCAGCATTTCTCTAGCATGGGATGAGGCTGGGAATGTGGCTGGAGTCTGCAGGTTTGGGTTCTGATGGTATGATCCCGACCAAGCCATTTCTTCACTCTGAGCCTCAGTTTCCTCATTGGTAAAACAAGAGAGGGGTATGGTTGAGATGCCCGTTAAGATCCTAGACATCCTTCTTGTTCCGAGATTTTCATTCTTTCTTTTGATCATCTTGGTTGGCATCTGGGGTCTACGTTAGGAGGCAGAGAGGAGGAAGGGAGACGCAAATGCAAACACAAAGCTATCTAGCTTTCGATTGCAGCTGATGGACGGGCTTGGGTCTGCTGGGGAGCAGCCCTCTGCGCTCCGCTCCATCCTCTGCTCCTCCCCTCCCTGGGCTGTGCACGCCTTCCGGCACTGCTGGGACTTGGTCCTCACCACCTCTCCCTCCAGGACATCCAACAAGACGCATTTACACCCTGCAACAAAACACGAATGTCACAGGCATGGGCAGCTCACATAGCTTGTGCTTCTTGCATAATTGTTCCTAAATTGCAAACTGTTATGAATCATCCGGCTCAAACAAGCTCCACATCCCTAAACTGTTCCAAGCACACTCCAGTTACGAAAGTCAGATTCCTAAGACCCAGCTCACAGGCTTTCTAATCAGGCGTCGAAATGGGTTTTTGCAGAACTTCTCCGGGTCATGGAGTCTCACCTCTGGATGTCTGAGGTCTCAATGTACCGGACTTCGCAGGTGCTGTGCACAGCAGGCACATGGGTGCGAGTCTGGGAGGGTCCTGGCAGCCAAGACTCCTCTCCGTGGTCCTGACTTCAGGGGGCCCCTTGGCCACGCGGGGCAGTTCTGACATCGACCCTGTTTTCCAGTGTTCTCCTCTCTGCTTCTGTTTCTCCACTTCTTCAGAGTTCTCCGAAGTGCCGTCCTCAGCCCCTCGGCGCTCTTCTTGTTGTGTCCAGTGGGGATCTGTGAGGGGGACGTTCCCTGGTAACGACCCTCCATCTTTTTCCAGGTTCCCTCGCCCTTGCTCCGGTGAAGGAGGAAGCAGGTACAAAACCGGAAAACGGGGCCGTCAGGATTGAAGTGATGTGAAGCAAAAGTTTATTTATAGTACAGCAAATGCAAGAAAAGAGCTACCTTAGCAGCAGAGTGGGCTGCAAGAGCGTGTGTGCCGAGTGGGCTGCCCGGTGGGTGTGGGGTGTTAGCTCATTTCTAAAAATAACTGTTTCACTGATTGGTGCGATCGAGGCTAATCTGGGTCTTGGCCTTCATTTCTGGGGATGGAAAAAGGTCAGTTGGGTCTCTCATGCACACAGCAAGTACATGTGATAGTTTTGCAGGGGAGATTTCTCAAGCACATAGTGCACAATAAGCTTGTGATAATTTTACAATTTTGAGCCACCCGGGTCTTGCCCTGTATCACCTGCCTACACCCTCGAAACCTTATCTGTCACTCTCATCCCCGTGATTTCTGTCTCATGCTATGTCTCCTCTAACTCCTTATCCCTGCTTGCCTGGACTGTTCTGACCACCTCCTTGCCGATCTCTCCACTCTTAGCCTTTCCTTCATGTTTTAGAAACTGGTAAGTGTTTGCCGAAATGGTTCCTAAGCCAGTTTGTGGCTCACCACACTCTTCTGCTTCCAGGGAGGGCTGAGCCCTTTAGCTCCGCTGCCATCTGACCGTGACCTCCCTAGACAGGTTTATTTTCTGCGATTTCCTTTCACGACTCTCCCCTCCCAGACACACAGACTCACTGAAGTCTCTCACTGTGTACACACCACTCCTCCCAAACCTGGGGTTCCCACTTTTCTCCCTCTGTTCTTAGAAGCCTTCCTGTCTCGGCACAACCCCCAGTCCTCACTGTGTAAACCCCTCACTTGTCATCAGTCGCCTCCTGCCTCTGATCATCACGTCCCGTTCGTCTCTCCATCCAATGAACACATACCCACTCAACAGCATCCACTGTGTGGCAGGGACCCAAAGATGAATTCTGCCTGCCCCAGCCTCCAGGGGACTCAGACAGAGAGAGACAACCCTGTAAGTCCTGGCGATGTCCTGCTCCAGGGGAGCGAGAGCTCAGAGAGGAGCGGGGGGCCACATCTGTCCCGGCAGGCGTTCTGATGGAGACCCGTGATCTGCATGGGAATCTCAGCTTCACTATTTACTGTGTCCTCCCCACCATGCCTTGCTGTATTATCTGTAAAGCTGGAGTTGTATCATTTGTATCGAAAGGTTGCAGTGAAGGGGTTGCTAAGATTATGTCTGTGAAATGAATCCAGCACCAACATGGACCAGTGCAGTCTTCAAACGAGCACAGGCCCATTCCGACCACAGCACTGGCCCGCCTTCTGCTCCTCAGTGTCCTGAGCCCCGGCCCAGATGAGCCGTGACCCTGGTGTGTGTCTGTTATTGGTCGATAGATATTATCATGAATACATCAGGGACACGGGGTCCCCAACAGCCAGGTTGCTTGAGTTGTCCAGGAGGGGCTCTCTTTTGATTTTTGAGAACCATGGATTTGGCATTTGGAAATTTGACCTAGCGAAAGATACCCAGGCCAGAGCTCAGCTTTTCCAGTCCATTCGGAAGAGGCGCGGTTTGCTGAGGATCAAGGTTCTCACTCCAGGAGGCAGAGTGGCTGGCCCGTGCTGCACCGGCCACACCCTGCTAATGAGGGCCAGGGCTTTCATGAGCGAGGTCTTTGAAGCCACACCGCGAAGCTCTGACTTCATGACGCGTACGTAGCCTGAAAGGAGTCCTGACTTTGGGAGAAGCCCAGGTAAAGCCTTTTATGAGGCGAGGGACTCTGAGGAGGAAACACATAACAAGTGGAGGGAAGGGCTTTGACCATCACCAAACGAGCCAAAAAAGGCCCACCTGACAGGCCCACACCCTCCACGGAGGGAGTATAAATGCTGCCCGGGCAAGGAGCCCCACAGTCTGCGTGCCTTGGAGAACGTGGATCCGTCTTTAGCCAGCCACCTCGCCCCCTCAGCACCATGCCCTACAACTTCTGCCTGCCCGCCCTGAGCTGCCGCTCCGGCTACCCCTCCAGGCCCTGCGTGCCCCCCAGCTGCCAAGGCTGCACCCTGCCCGGGGCCTCCAACATCCCCGCCAATGTGGGCAACTGCAACTGGTTCTGCGAGGGCTCCTTCAACGGCAGCGAGAAGGAGACCATGCAGTTTCTGAATGACCGCCTGGCCAGCTACCTGGAGAAGGTGCGGGAGCTGGAGAGAGAGAACTGCGAGCTGGAGAGGCGCATCCAGGAGCGCAGCCAGCAGCAGGAGCCCCTGCTGTGCCCCAGCTACCAGGCCTACTTCCGCACCATCGAGGAGCTCCAGCAGAAGGTGAGGGCTGAGCACCACCGTGTCCCTGCTGGGGAGTTGCCGGGAGAGAATCTGAGATAGGTGCAGACAGGCAGGAGCTGAGGTGCGGCAGGAGGGCTGATACCTGGCTTCCCACTGGCTTTCTCAAGGCCGGTCTATTTCCAGACGTGGGACTCTGGGTCTGCATGCTGGCAGAGTTTGTTGGGGGGTGGAGGTCGTTGTGCTTTAGATAGAGGAGCTTCTGTATGCTTCCGTCATTTGCCAAGCTCTGGAATGATCACACTGAGTGAGAGAAAAGAACCAAGCCCAGGAAGAAGGTTAAGGAATGGATTGCACCATTTCTCGCCTCAACTGGGCATCTGGCTCTTCTGTTCTCTGGCTTCCTTTCTCTTGTGGACCCTAATTCTCCTGGCCTGGAGGCCTCTGGGCTTCTCCTGACACACACTGTCAGCAGGGCCCTAAACCCAGGAAGACCGGAAGTTACCTAGGAGAAAATGGTACCAAGCCCTGCGGGAGGCGGGGAGAGCGCACTGTGTCCCTGATCCAGGCCACACACCTGCTGGTGTGCATATTTATCTTCCCTGGTAGATCGAAAGTTTCCTGCGGGCAGGACCCAGTGGACACTCACTTCCGTTTCTTTAGCTCCTAGACCCAAGTAAATGAGAATTACTATCAGCTTCGCAGTATTGTTTACCAGGGATGAAAAAAAGAAGGTTCATCTGCTCCTGCCTTCTCGTATATTTCAGTGTTCTGTTTTCAAATTTGGGCTCTCCAGTGTCTGTTTGGGACCTGTCGTACAGATAGCACTTAACAGTTGTGTATGAGATACACCATGATTTCTCATTCTGCGCCTTCTGTTTGGGCACAGGAGCAGGGATTGCCACAGTCAAAACATAAGCAAGCCCTGGCTCATTCTGCAATGTTTCTGGGCCTCTAGATCCTGTGCAACAAGGCTGAGAACGCCAGGCTCGTGGTGCAGATCGACAACGCCAAGCTGGCGGCGGACGACTTCAGGACCAAGTGAGTGGCGAGTCGGGTACTGTTGTCAATGCTGACAAACGCTGACTGGGCTTTTCCCAGGACATCGCCCTGAGATCTGCAGAGTTCCTGCTAGTGAGCCTCAGGGATCCCCTTCCTGGGACTCAGATTCCTTCCTCTTTCCTCTACAAAGTAACATCCTCCACTCACACTGTGTGTCAGCATAGACAGCTTGGTCCTCTGATGTCCTACTGTGCACAGAGCTCAATCACGGGAATGGGCGACGCATATTCATTTTGGAAACTTCTCAATTTCTGGGCTTTCATTCTCCCTCAACCCACTGATTTTTTAATTACTGGTGGGTTTTCCTCCAGGACTGACTGCTGGGTGTTACAAACCTAAACGAACAAGATGGCCAGAAAAATTACCAACACTAATTCCTAGTCATCTGACAAACCAAAGCAAAGCAGGCGTGTTCCTGCCCAGCCTGACCCCGACCCCGCTCTGGTCACAGGTACGAGACGGAGCTGTCCCTGCGGCAGCTGGTGGAGTCGGACATCAACGGGCTGCGCAGGATCCTGGACGAGCTGACCCTGTGCAGGTCCGACCTGGAGGCGCAGGTGGAGTCCCTGAAGGAGGAGCTCATCTGTCTGAAGAAGAACCACGAGGAGGTGAAGTTTGTGGCAAGACGGGGCACGCGGGGACCTGCTTCCAACCACCACAGAGTCACTTAGCCCAGGAAGCTGTTCTCCAAACAAGGAGGGATCTGTAGAGGATGAGTAACCGAGAAATCTGACAGGAGATCAGGTGCTTTCTGCCAGAGGCAGGAAGGAGGTTGGAGGAGGGTGGGCGGCTCCGTAGTGAGCAAAGGTCATTGGCCAGATGCTGCTGCAGTCTCCTGTCTGCCTGGGTCATGGCGCAGCTGGAGCCATCGTGGGGCCCATTGTCCCTTTGTCACTGCAGAGGGCTGATGGCGCAGGGCCACCCACCAGAAAGGGCTGAACGGCAGGTGACAGAGTACAGGGCTCCTCATCTCCGCCCAGAGCTCTTTCTGCTATTCAGTGTGGCTTGGAAGAAATGTGGACTGAGAAGATAGATATTTGCAACTTATAGCCCAGGACAGTTAATATCAAGAGAGACCTTGTGCTGTGCCAAGCACCATGCTAAACACCTTAGAGTGCTGGAGGAATTTCTTGCTTTAAGATGAAGATGCTGAGGGTTGGAGAAGTTTCTAGAAGTTACATAGTGCTAGCTATGAGACAGAGTCGCAGCAGTCTGACAGTCACCAAGCCCAAGAACTGATCTACACTGCTGTGTGAAGAGACACTAGGGAGGTGAGCTGGTGTTTTTCACCCAGCAAAACCTACATGGGCAGAACCAACAAATCGCTGGTTAAGTTGATTCTCTCCTAGAAAGGCAGGTGTTGAAGTAAGAGTTGTCTTTAGTCAGACTTGGTCTTTTTATTACTTATGTTTAAGAATCAAACTTCAGATGCTATGAGATATTCCAGCAAGAATATTGAAGTGGCTTTTAGGGGCCAGAATTTAAGTCGTTATCAGTCGTGTTTCACCTCTGAGGCCAGCACACCACGAGGCCCTCAGAGGGAAGCAAGCCGCGGCTCAGGCTCTCGGTGGCACGCAGTATGGAGATTACTCCTGGGCAGGACCTGGTCAAGGAGGGGCAGAGGGATGGGGGCGTGGTAAGAGCTCGAGAGTCACAGAAGTGGAGTTGCATTCTCTCATGGAGAACTTGGTGACCTTTAACACTTCCCTTCCTCCACCAGGAAGTCAACACCCTGCGCTCCCAGCTCGGGGACCGCCTCAACGTGGAGGTGGATGCTGCGCCCTCCGTGGACCTGAACCGCGTGCTCAACGAGACCAGGAGCCTGTATGAGGCCGTGGTGGAGACCAACCGCAGGGAGGTGGAGGAGTGGTACGCCAACCAGGTGGGCACCTGCGCTCCCGGCACCCCGGTCCCCAGTCCCCAGGGCCCCGAGGGCAGCAGCGTCTGACCCTGCGTCCCCCTGGGCTGTTGCAGACCGAGGAGCTGAACAAGCAGGTGGTGTCGAGCTCGGAGCAGCTGCAGTCCTGCCAGGCGGAGATCATCGAGCTGAGACGCACGGTCAACGCCCTGGAGATCGAGCTGCAGGCCCAGCACAACCTGGTGCGTGCGGGGCCGCCCTGCTGGGAGCCGCGGGGCCGGGAGGGGCCTGGTGCCCTGTGGGCCGCGCTTCCTCTTGGCTCTCCAAGCCGTGGCTTCCATGGGTCCCTGCGGACCATGGACGGAGCTCGGTAGCCCTGTCCCCTGACGTCCTCGTCTTGCCCCACAGAGAAACTCGCTGGAGAACACGCTGAACGAGACTGAGGCCCGCTACAGCTCGCAGCTGTCACAGGTGCAGTGTCTGATCAGCAACGTGGAGGCGCAGCTGGCCGAGATCCGGGCTGACCTGGAGCGGCAGAACCAGGAGTACCAGGTGCTGCTGGACACCAAGGCGCGGCTGGAGTGCGAGATCAACACGTACCGGGGCCTGCTGGACAGCGGGGACTGCCAGTGAGTAGGGTGCTGGGGGCCCCCTCCGAGGCGCCTGTACACCTGTCCTGGAACATGAACTGGCGGCTTGCTGGTCAGTTTGCAGACAGCGTGTGTCTTTGGGACCAGAGTTGACAGGCTGCAGAGGGAAGTGTAGGCCGACTTACTGCTGGTGTTACCTGGCTTAAAGGTCTTTTCGGTCCCTAAAGGTAGTCAGGAGATGACTGTGGTCCCCGCTGGTGGCCCTTTGGCTGCTGCTAGGTCATAGAGCTTCGCATCTTCAGGGGGTGGCTGGTCACACCGAAAGGGAAAACAAAGCCGAGACAATCATCACTCTTCCTGATGTCACCCAAAAGTTGAAATTCGTTGTTTTCGTCGATCCCTGTTGGGCAACTTGGAGGCAAGCAGAGTGGGCGTCATTTTCAGCATCTTCTAGGTGGGCCTCCACCACCAATGCCTGTGAGAAGCCCATCGGGCCCTGTGTCACCAATCCCTGCATCACGCGGCCTTGGTGTGGGCCCTGCGCCCCCTTCGGGCACTAGTGGCCCTGCTGCCAGGAGGCGGTGAGGGGCTTCGATTGCATCTCAACTCCGCGCCATTCCAACATCTCCCATGGTGACCACAGTGCTGGCCCGTGGGGGCAGCTGCAGCCTTGCTCTGTGTCAGCTGGCTCCTTCTGCGAGTACGTGACACTGCAGAGTCTGTCTCTTGAGTCCCATGGGGAAACTTGCAACAGGATCGAGCCCAGGATGTCACCTTTGTATAGCTGGTTATGCTTTTGCACAACTTCCTTAACCTGATTTGAAAATAGTTCTGTGAAGAATGGTAGGGGTGATGGGCATGAGTGTGAAGAGGTACACAACTGGAATTACTTGTCACATTTTTGGTGTTTCTGATGCAATACAAATCCTTTGTTAGTCCTCCTAATAAACTCTTACTCTGGCATGAAAGTTGTAATTGTCTGTTTCTTTTCTGAGTTCCAAAAATGCCGTCTTGAATCAGTGTTTTCTATCAGCTGGGAAGATCATGCACCCCTAATATGTGGTCTTTGATTACCTCCAAGGGGAAACTCTCCCCTGGACGTTGCCTGTCGGTCTGAAGAAGCACTAGGAGGAGGGCGCCGCAGGAGACAGTGCAGGGCTGGGTGTTGTAACGGTTTCTTTGGGAGGTGACGTCCGAGTTGAGAAGTTGAGCTGAACAACGGGAAGAAACAGCCCGGAGGGAAAGCGTGTTGCAGACAGGCAGCAGTGAGTCGGGGGAGGAGAGGGCCTGGGAGGAGGAGGGCTGGCTGGGGCGTGGGGCTGCGGGGCCTGGGCAGGACCCCACTTTGTTTCCAGTCAACAGGGCAGTCTGAGAGGAATCGAGAGGAGAGAAAGATCGACGCTCCTGGGCAGCGGAGAGGGAGACAGGTGAGCAGTGAAGAGCTCTGGGCTGGCAGCTGACAGGAACAAGTCAACTGTGTAGTTTTGTTTTGTTTTGGGAAGAATCCATGACAACTAACAAGTGCTCACATTTTTCATCAGAAACTGCAAAGCCAGCCAAGAAGTCCCAGAAATGACAAGAAGTGTGTAAACCTTAGATCTGCTTATGCTGTGGCCTGTCCCCAGGTGTCCAGGGAGTCTGCCACGCAGGTGTGGAGGCCGCCTCTCTCACGTTCCCTTGCCTTGCTCGTAGGGACACACTCGGGGCTGGAGGGCAAGGACCAGAGATGATTTGCAGCCTTCCCTGTTGATGACATATTTATAAGAAGTTCAAGCCTGAGCTCAGCAGTGGCTGCTGTCCTGGACATAAGGTAACTTCAAGTGACAGCACCAGCGATGTTACTGGTGGCTCTGAATACAGGCATTTAAAGCTTTCAATGATTAAAAGGAGAAAAGGACAGAGCAGGATTTAGAAAAATCTTGGGTTTGAAGAAGGCTCCATAGTCTGGATTCTAGCCCTCTGTGTGTTATGGGCCATTCTGAGCTTCAGTTTCTTAAAATATAAAACAGACAGAGTATCAGCCACTTCTCTGCTTCAAAATTGTTTTAAAAAATAAACGATGGGAGGAAACATGGGTAGGGCCCTGATACACAGTAGGTGCTTGGAAATCGAAGTTTCTGTTGACTTCCTTAGCAGCCGCTAGGGAAGCGAATTCCTCGTTTGGGCCTCTTTCCTATTGCTCAGGTCAGGGAACCCGCAGCTTCGTGCTTTGAAGATTTTGCTGACCCAAGTCCTTTGGTACCAGGTGGGAAGGGTTCCCCAGCTCGTTTAGGGTGAGGGCTGTGGAAGAGGCTGGGTGGGGCGAGGAATGCAGGGATCTGAGCTCCGGGGTGGAGAACTGGAGAGAAAAGAATTCAGACGTGAGTGTGCACGCCCACCTGTGCCTGGATGTACGCCCTGCACGTGAGCCTGGGTGTGCCTGTGTTGTGTTTGGAAGGGTCTGCTTGCTGGTGGCTTTTTCACGGACAACAACACTGAGAATTTTCAGATGGAAGGTAACAGCGCAGCACCAGTCTGGCGGTGTGGAAGTCCCAGTGGTTTTAGTCCCTCGGGGGAGCTGGGCTGAACTTAACATCTGTTTTCTACATGGGAAAGCAGCAATTAAGCTCGTCCCTGGAGCACTGGGGAAAATGGAACGTATTTGCACCTGTCGGATCTGCACCTGCTGACCTCGCTGTGGATTAGTTACTTGTGGTGGCAGAAGACAGCTTGAGGGAAGACCGGTCGTCAGGGCGGGGACGCAGGAGCAGAGGGAGGAGCTCCCGCAGGCTGAGCGGTGGCACAGGCACCTGCTGACCCTCAGAGGAGCCCCTCGGGGCAAGTGGGGCAGAGACGAGAGTGTCAAGCCTGGTCTTGATAAATGCGGAGCAGAGTCGTTCCTCGGGGCAGCGTGTCTTGAACAGAAATGCAGAGATGAAGGTGGGCTGGTGGGAGGGAAGGCATTCCCCGGTTGGCTGTCAGGCTGCAGACTGATCCAGAATCTTGCAGGTGAGATACGCAAGTGCCATCAGGTGTTTGGATGTCCAGGACTTTAGAACAGTGGGTATTTGTCTTATTCTTAGGCCCTGAGCGTAGGGTTTGCACTTCTGCTGAGGATGGTACTGGAAGAAAGGAAAAAGAGAAGGAGAAAGAAGAGGAGGAGGAGGAAGGGGGTAGGGAAGGGAGAAAAGGAGTGGAGGGAGGAGGAACCGGAGGAGGAAAGGATGCAGGAGGGGAGGAGGAGGATGAGGGCAGCAGAGGGAGGGAGGAAGGAAGGAAGAAGGAAGGAAGCAAAGCAAAGAAAAGCAAAGTCTTTGCAGCTACCTCGAGCAATTTGTCAGTCATCAGTTTCCTTTATCAGCTGGTCTCTATGCCTTGAGTTGGTCACTACCTTGCCTGCATGTCGCATGTTGAGTCCACATTTACCCCTGGATTCAGCAGTAGATCCACTTTTCTGGTCCCTCTCCAGCCTGTCCTTTTCCTGGCCCTCCGGCTGGGCCTGTATGAGCCCCACAAGCCACCGTTGGTTTAGAGACCAGCCCGCTCTCAGGGTGGCGATGGGGGGCACAGTGGCTGGATGGGCAGCGGCACGCAAGCTCTGTGCAGCCCTGCGGTCAGGCACGCTTGTCCTTGAACAACCCACAGCAGCTGTAGGTGGCATCGGCCTTGCTACACCCTGAAATCAGCTCCAAATCCAGCCCTCTGAATCCACACAGCCCATTATCTCTGCTCTATTGAGCTTCTGGTCATGCGGTGTAAACAGCTCTGAAGAATTTTCATTTTAAACCGATCCTTGTGGCAGACACACAGGAAGCACCCAGCAGCTGCTCAACACATAATTAACCCTGAAATTAATAACACATTCAGGGCAGATGAGGAGACAGAGCACGGAGGGGCTGCCTGAGCAGTGTCAGGCAGCGAAACGCTTTTATTCACCAGCAGGAGACGTGCAGAGGCGACTCTGGAGGAGCAGGGAAGTGTGTTTTCCTGATGGCCGGAGCGACGCCCCCTTCTCTCGCTCTTGGGCCCGGGGTCTTTGGAGGCAGTGTCCTTCCTACGTCAACAACCGTGACACAGGATTAGGTGTGAAACCTCACTCTGAACAACTTTGTTGGCTGAAAGAGTTACAGAAAGCGACTTTGGAATCAAGCTCAATACAAAAGAGAAGTTAAGAACTTAACGTACCCACAAAACCACTGAGCTCCGGCCAAGTGTTTTTGTAGTTCTTCTCCAAATGTTGAAGGGTGGCGCCTACGAGCGGCCTGGCTGGCTCCCATCACGGGGCTGCTGGGACCCAGCTTCACTCTGGTCTTCACTGCTTTTCTTCCCAGGTCACTCCTGTCTCCGGCTGGACGTAAAACTCAAACTTTGAACCAAAGTTGATCCAACATAATGACGCAAGGTCTAAATTCTAGAAAATTTTGGATGCTAAAAAGGAGGTGTCTAAAGATTTTGTTTTCTTTTCCTTTAGTGAGCATTAGTTAAACCAACTAGTAACAAGTAAAGACCTGGTTAAAAAGAATGACTCTCTTGGTTGGACCAAGGAGTCCTGTCAAACTCACATTAATTGCATAACTGATTAAATAAGCTGGTTGAAAAATACCAGTTCATATTTATGCCTAAATCTAAAAAACATCTTGGACTCATACACATTTCTAAAACCATAAATTGTTACAAGTATTACAGTATATGAATATTGTATCTACATAACTGTGCTTTTCTCTGGGAAGAAGGAATTTGAATGGGAATCAGTGTGAAAGCCAAGTCCTTAATGCTATCTTTAATCCTGCATTTATTTGATTTAATAACCACTTGGAGCAAATACAGAAAAACCTTAATCACCACCAATCCTGCAAAATATATTTTCTCAGTCCTTTTTTTGGGTGTCTGTGGTGGGCCTAATGTGGTCAACTTGAGCCAGAACACCCAGCCGGACTGAGTTGGTGTGATGCTGGGCGTAGAGGATCCACCTGAGGGTTGTTGCTGATGCAGCATAAAGCAGAGTGGGAGCCGTAGCTGGTTGGCAGGCTGTTTCCCAGGAGAAGCTCTGCTGTGGCGGGTTCTTCCAAAAGGAACTCGGCTGTCCTCGTCGAGGAAGGAGCTCGGAGCCTTGGTGTCGTCGAGGATGGCTGCTGTTGCTTTGGGGGAGCTCTGGTTGTCATCTCTGCGGTGAGCATCGTATCCTGGTTCCAGGGAAGATTTCTTCAGCCATTTACTGCAGACAAGAATGGATGTAAACAGGACATTGCTGTGAGCTCCCATGGCCCTTGATTGGATCTTTTGGGCCTTGATTGGATCTTTTGGGTCTCTAGGGCCTAGACAGACATTCAGTATTCTTCCTGTATTTGGCTTGTGGATGAATATTGTCACTTATAAATGTCCTGTATTAAATCTGCTCTTACAAACCACTGACTCTAGAAAAACTAACTAAGACAGCGTCATTCAGAGTAGGCTGAAGTTGCTCCAGTAAAAAAAGATTCCAAAACTTCCCAGATCTTATCATAGCAAGCGTGTTTTTCTTGCTCATAGTCTGTGACCAGTATAGGTCATTAGGCGCACTCTGATCGTCAGACTCCCTGAGAACTCCGGCTGGCGGCCCCTCTGACTCTAGATTTACTGTGTTCACGCGGTTGAACGGCAGGGTGGAGACAAAGGGCATCAGCTCAGACGGCCTTGGTGCGGAGGGTGAGACAGCACCGCCATCCACGCGTTACTTGCCGAAGCCAGCCGCTGGGTCATGTCTACTTTCACGTGTCTACTTTCACAGCAGGTAGAAGTTTAGTACGTTCCTGCCACATTTCTGAAAGGAGACAGAGCTGTCTGGTGAACAGTGGGAATGGTCACCACACTCACTTCTCTTGGGCTATCATTTGTGGGAATTATCGAGGAGAAGTGATGGCGTGCTCCTCCAAAAAGGATTTGCATTTATTTCTGTCACTGTTTGGAAACACTGCCACTCAGAAACCTCTTTGTGTTCACGACTTGAGGCTTTTTTGAATCACCCAGGTAAAACGGAAGAGCGTGTCCACGTAGTGCCCTGATGGCAGGGCTGGTAGGCTGAGTTCGTTTCTGGGTCACCACGCCACAGAGATGTGGCCCTTTGGAGAGCCACTTTGTTGGGGGGAGGGTCTCCTTGAGGTGTCTCTACCTTGGGCAGGTCCTGGACTTTGCTCTTTCTGTCTCTCGGGTTCAGCTGGGGGAGCAGTCTTGGCCCTCAGTCCCCCTCCGTGCGTGCTTTCCTTCGCTAAGCAGTGTGATAACTCTGGTGCTCCGTGCCATCTTGTCTGCTCTTTGACGCTTTTGAGAAAACACACTTTACAAAAACCTCATCGTATTTAGCTGTTTGCAGCATGCTGGTTAATCCAAGTAGCCTAGCTGGCCACACACTCTGAGGTGGGGTCTTCGCGGCTGTCTCTCCAACACTGGGCTCAGCAGCTTTGTGTGGCTATTTCGATGTAAGTGTATTACTGTTGCACAAAACTAGAAATTCAGTGTGTCCATCACATTAGCCACCCGCCGAGCGCTCACTGGCTACGTGCGGCTGGTGGGACCATATCGTGTGGTGTACACATAGGGCGTGTCTGCTGAGTAGCGCTGGTTCCGGCCTGGTGGATCAGTGACCAGCAAGGGTGGCAGGCGAGCGAGGAAGGGCGGCGGGGGTCCCACAGTCCTCTAGTTGATATTTGTGACTACGGAGGCTCATCTCACATTCAACCGTGATCTCATTCATGTGGTTAACAGACATGTGTTGAGTGCCCACCACACAGCAGCCACAGCGACTTGGCAGATACAACGGCCACAGTGTCTACGTCCCCAGTGCGACACCTACAAACACTTGGGGCTGTTCTGAGTCTGAGACAGGGTGGTTTTCTGTGATTCCCTCAGGAACGCCAATAGGAAGGAGGATGGGTGTCCTTAAGCTGGGTTCAACTCCGAGCTCCGCAGCATCTAATTAAAGTGTTTGGTTTCTGTGAGCCTTTCTTTTCTCATGTACAAAGTAAGGATGGCCTGGGAGTGTAGCTCAGTGGTAGGGCATTCACCCGTACGCATAGAACCCTGGATTCAATGCCTCACGTCTCAGAAACAAATAAGAGAGAGCAAATAGGGGGTAATATTCATGGTATATAGCGATCTCAAACACTCACCAAGAAAACACACAAAAATGCTTAGCGCAGGGCCTGGCACACGGGAGAGGATGATCATGTGCTTCCTTTGTTAAGAGATGGGTAACTGGACACATGATTTCAATCAGTGCCATGTACACATAACACACTTCTCACACTGGACCAAAGTTTTGTTGAGCTGCTTCTGGTACAGCCTGGTCCCATCTAGAAGTTGCGTGTGTAATGCCCAGAGGTGAACACCAGAGGCCGCCAGAACAGAGGCCGCACCTGGCTCCTGCGCCCTAAGCCTCCTGGTCCCACGCAGGCCCCTGAAGTCCAGGGAAGAAAACCAAGATGCTGTGCAAGGGAGCATCCGCCACACACCAGAGTCCTGATGACAGTGTGAAGTCAAAAAATGCAACCATAAAATCTAGAAAAAAGTAAAATTGTCTGGTTTGGGGACGGGGAGACCTTTTGAAACAAAAAACAGGAGAAAAGACAAGATAGATGGATTTGTCCACACGACAGGAAAATTCATAAAGGCATCACAGATGTAATTACAAGGAAGCAATGTTGTGAGAAACATTTTGCAACATGTATGAGCGATGTAAAGGAGAAGTTAATGTGCTTCCCATTAAATAAGTTCTTATAAGTAAATTAGGAAAGATGGCCAGCTTTATAGAAAGATTGGCAGAAGCAGGTAATTTCAAAAAGGAGAAATAATAAGCTATAAAGTAAACGCGCTACTAATGAAAAAGGCACCATGAAATGGATACGAGCGGGGCAATTTTTTTGGAGAGTGATTTTGTTTTTTGGTGGTACTAGAGATTGAACTCAGAGCCTTTACACTGAGTGACATCCTCGCCCTCCCCTTTTACTTACTTTTTATTTTGAGACAGGCCTGGCTTCTTTGGGCTACAGGAAGGCGGGGGGGTGGGGTGGTTAGCCTCCCATCCCCTCTTCCAAGTCCTGCCATCCTTGGCCTCAATGGGACCTGAGTATCGCCCACTGACCAGTGGAGATGCGGTGGGATCGCTTGTCCAGGTGAGGCTGAGGGGAGGCTCTGTGACCACCCGGCCCTGTCTGCTCCGACTCTAGACCCATTTCCTCAAAGGGGCATTAATAATGAGGTCCTGCTGCCCCCCCTTTCCCTCCCCGCAAAGTTCTTGCTTTCCTTTGCCCACGGTCTACTTCTGGACATTGTGCAGTTTTCTGTGCACCTCACTCGTGGACATCTCTCACGAAAGGCTGGCTGGGTCCTCGAGGGGCTGCGGTGGGGCAGGTGGGCATCCCCCATAACCACAGAGGGTGCAGGCCACCTCCTGCCCCATTCTGGTGGAAAGAGGGAGCCATGATCTGTTCTAGCCTGGGCTCCTGGTATGGTTCCCTATTTTCAATTGTTTGAATAAAATAAATCGATTTCTGGGGAAAAATCAGCATGTATATGATGCTAGCATTTACATAATACATCTATCTGTATCTATTTCTTGTCCAAGAGCTAATGTTTTCAAACTCTGTGGCCAATCGCTGTACTGAGCATCCTGTACGCATGCAGATTCACTCATTTAACCACATCACCTCCCTGAGCTTGGTAGCGTTATTATTGCAACTTCCAGTTTGTAAGTGAGGAAATCGGGGTATAGAGGGGTCGAGGAATTGTGGGAGCAGAGAGAGGGGCCGAGTAAGTGGCAGGAGGAGTGAACGAGGCCGAGAGGAGCAGCAGGACTTTGCGCTGCCCTCTCTGTCTGTCATCCTGCGTCTGGCTTATTGTGACACCCAAAGCTGGGTGACTGCATCAGGAGCCATTAACTCGGCTCGCGGTGCCAGCTCGACTCTGGGGACGGCTGCCAGGTGCCGTGGCACCAGAAGGGACAGGACCAGGCAGGATGGAGAGATCCCATCACCAGACGGAAGCCAGAGGTGGTTCCCAGGCCAGGCTCAGGCCACCCTGAGGACCCAGCTTGCGGCGCAGACGCAGCGCAGACGCCAGGGGACACGCTCCACACGAATCAGAGCAGAGCACCCAGGAATCTGCTACCTACCGTCTTGTCGCTTTCTCATTGCGGAGACAGAGGCCCGGGCGCTCACAGCGTAAAGAGGAGATGATTATCTTGGCTGCCAGCTTCAGAGGTCTCCGTCTGGGCATGGTCGGCACACTCACATGCAGAGCCGGCGTGGTGGGAGGGCTGGCGAGCAGGGTGACTGCTCACGCCACGCGGCTAGGAAGCAGACTGGCCCTTCCAGGCGCGGCCCCAGCGGCTGCTCTTCTGACCAGGCTGTCTAACAGCACACTCAGCCAGGAGCTCTTGGGCGTGTTAACACACAGAGGAGCCCAGCGCCCCACCATCCAGCCACCCTCCCAAAGCCTCACATCCGAGCGCGTGAGAACTTGGGGAACATTCCAGACCCAAATCGCAGCACCTACTATAAAAATCAATAAATGAAAGGATGTGTCTGTCTTGGAAATGACCGTATTACACCCCCAGAGACGCGCCCCCGTGGAAGTGGCATTGTGGGAGGAACATTGTACCAGGTGGCAGAGCATCTGGTTAGGGTCGATCTGTCATTCCTGTGTCCTCTTCAGACTCGGTAGCATCTTCTGGGAGTGTGAGTGCTTGGACAGTATTAAATCACACTGACACTTTAAACCAATGTGATAGTTCAACTCACCTGAGCAACTTTCAGGGACAGAGCTTGTGATATATACTTGTAGTTGTATTAGCCTCAAGGATATAGATGCAATGCGGGGAATCCATTTGTCGAAAGCCACCACTCCAGGCAATTCTGATGTGAAACCAGGTTTAGGAAAGGTGGACCAGAGGGTCTGTCAAGAGTTTCTCCCGGCTCTAAAAGTCTCCATCCTGTAAGATACTGGGCGTGCTGTCAGAGGCAAGCAACCCACGTGGCATCACCCCAGCTTGCCCTGTTTTCGTCCTTTTCATCCTCTTAAGGCTGCCTTCCTTCAGCGCATCTCCTAAGGACAGGAAACGGGAAGAGTGGGCTGTGTCCCAACCCCGGCCCACTTTCTGGCTTGCCACCTCCACATCCCTGCTGGCGAGGTCCGCAGAGCTGAGCCCGGCTGCTCAGGGCTGCCGTTGTCCTTCCCAGAACCCAGAAGGCCAAAGAGCGGACAACTTAGACCCACCTCAGAATTTCCACGTCGGCCTTCAGCTTCCGAACTCAGTCTCTTCCCAAATGCATTTTGTTGCCCGTGAGGACATTTTCAGGGATTGAACTCAGCTTTACATTGAGCTACATCCCGCTGTTTTCATTTATTTTGAGAGAGGGTTTCCCTAAATTGCCGAGTTTGTGATCTTCCTTCCTCAGCCTCCCACGGTGCTGGGAGTATAGGCAGGCATTCCGCACCCGGCTTCGAGATCTGATTTGCTAAAACATACACTTGTCTTGCACTGGCTCGTGAAGCCATGAGTTTCTGTGTGTTTGAAAGCTGCCACGTTGTGTGTACACATATGTGCACGAGTGCGCACAACTTCCCACCTCAACATTTGGCATCTCCCCCAGTTTTGCCCGCTAATTCCATATTCTGACAGATGTATACAATATTCTTCTTTCAGTGCAACATTTTGGACGTTCAGTGTTCGCCATCCCCTGCGTATGTATTGTGCTGATGGAGACAGAGTGACCTCCCACCCTCGTGAGCGGCCCATGTTCCCTGTGCTCACCTGAGGGGGGCTGGGACTGCCATCCAACCCTCCCTGCTCCCTTCCCCTTCCTTCCTCCTTCCTTCCTCCTTTCCTTCCTTCCCTCCCTTCCTTCCTTCCCTTCCTCTCTCCCTTCCCTCCACACCCCCATGTACTTCTTCCTCTCCAACCTGTCCCCCTTTCTTCCTTCCTTCCTCCTGTCCTTCCTCTTTCCCCCTTCCTTCCCTTCCTTCCTTCCTGCCGCCTGCCTGCTTTCTCGCCCGCCTCGCCCCCTCCTGGTGTCCCTGCTTGCTTGCCTCCTTCCTTTCCTCCTGCCTTCCTGCCTTCCTGCCTCCCTCCCTCCTGCCCTCCGTCCCACCTTCTTGTCTCCCTCCCTTCCGCCCTCCCTCCTGCATTTGCTCTTCCATCGTGGAGAGCCCCGGTTGTCAGTTCCTGTCCCAGCGCTTCCCAGCAGGGAGGGAGCCAGGAGAGAATGTGGCTCCACGGTCTTCGCAGCTGTACGAGACAAATCCAGACCAATCTTGCTCCGTTTCTCAAGTCAGTCCTGACTCACGATGATGCTCACCAGCCAAGCAGCCGAGCGCACACTCTGCATTCCTCAGTCAGGAACACTGGCTGGGCTCACGTGGGCTGGGCAAGGTGTCCTCTCCCGGAGGACCGTCTGCCAGACCTGCTGCGCCTCCGGCCGCCCGCTGCAGAAGCAGCGGATGCCCCGCTCGTGCTGTGCTGGCTGCAGCCCAGCATCCCCGGAAAGGGGTGCACTGCCGGGTGGGGGTCTCCTCCTCTTGCCTCCGGAGAGGATGTGGAAGAGGAGCCTCTCGCTCGGGAGCCGGGGCCCAGCCAGCTTCCCCGTCCTCCTCTCTCCCACCCGGGCTAATGACGGGTGTCCTCCCAGATGTATTTTTACCGTCTGGACAAACAGCAGCTGGGACGAGTGGGGCTTTTTTATGAGTTGAGGTACTCAGAGCTGGAAAATAAACAGTCAGTTAATGAGATGTTCGTAAATAATAACAAAGCAGACATCCTGTGTCTCATGCCAGTGCCCTGGGTGAGGGGATATAAAAGCTGCTGCCGGGTCGGCCGCCTCCAGACCTGGGGGACCGTCGGACCTGGACGCTGACCGGCTGGGACCATGGGGTGCTGCCCGGGCGACTGCTTCAACTGCTGCCAGGATCAGGACTGCTGTGAAGAGTGCTGCTGCCAGCCCAGCTGCTGCGGCTGCTGCGGCTGCTGCGGGCCCTGCTGTAGCTCCTGCTGCGGCTGCGGGGGCTCCGGCTGCGGGGGTTCCGGCTGCGGGGGCTCCGGCTGCGGGGGCTCCGGCTGCGGGGGTGGCTGCTGCGGATCTTCTTGCTGTGGATCTGGCTGCGGAGGGTGTGGGGGTTGTGGTTCCGGGTGCTGTGGCTCCGGGTGCTGTGGCCCCGTGTGCTGCCAGCCCACGCCCGTGTGCGACACCAAGTGAAGACCTCGCCCTGGGTCCCTGAAGCCGTGTCCTGGCAGCCTCGCTCCGCTCCAGCTGGGGATCCCCTCACCTGCAGAACCGTCCGCGCCCCCAAGACGGTGGCCTGCCTCGCCCGTGAGCAGCGGAGGGCTCCTTCTCCAGCACCCGCCCTGGTGTTCTGAGGCACAAGAGCAAGAGCTGTTTCCTGGCAAGAAGTGCAAGCTGGGTCCCAAAGACGTGATCCCCACGTTTTGAGGGTGAATTGCCATGACTTTACTTGCCTGGTCACGATAAGGCATCTTCTTAGCCGAGGTGCCTTTGGAACTGATCCTCCTCTCTAGTTGCCTGCTGCTTTTGCACAAAAAACCTTCCAAGAAAACCTAGGAAAACAAAACAACTGTGTTACACCCTTTTAATAAATTCAAGTGTGCTGGCGTAACCCAATCAGTTCTCCTGCCTCTTCTTTCACCTCCTTCTGGCAACAGGTTAGGAAAATATAGCAGGCTTTTTTTTTTTTTTTTTTTTTTTTTTTTTT
>QZML01000030.1:1371100-1401151 GCA_016801275.1 Hystrix brachyura
TTATTTTTTTTTTTTGTGCTGGGGATCGAACTCAGGCCCTTGTGCTAGCAAGGCAAGCACTCTAATCACTGAGCTAAATCCCCAGCCCCATAGCAGGCTTTTTGCAGTGCGGTTTTGGAGTCCCTGAAGCCGTGACTGACTACAGCTGGTGATTCTGGGGCCTTTCTGAGCCTCCAGATGCGGCACCCACAGCGGGGTGGCCTGGGAATCTGTGCTTTTAACCCGAACCTCGTGTAACTCTTTGCATTGCAGCTGGAGGCTCATAGCTGTAGACAAAAGCTTCTGCGTGCTGCGTGAGATTGACTCGAGGAGGTTTTAAGAATACAGATCCGTAGGCTGCACCATTAGACGCATATCTGTCAGCCTTGGGACCTGCATCTTTAAAAGCTCCAAGGTACGTGCTGGTGCTGGCTGGATTGATTCCCGGCGGGGGCCCTGGCTTCCTTCTGCTCTGCCTCCCCCAGGACGGCTCCACAGGAGGCTGCAGGTCCTGGAGACTTGCTGGGAAGCAGGCGGGAGGCCTGAGTCAAATCAGCTTGGTTCTGAAGGGAAGGGATTCCCGCAGCAAGGCTGGGGGAAGGTGAAGTTTCCAAGGATGCTCTGGGCCGCTTGGCTCCTCCTCCGGCCTCTTCTCTGGTCCTAGAGCCAGCTGCTTTTCTCCTGCTGGGAGGAGAGCGTTGTGCCCACCTGGCGGATGGGGCCCAACCCAGGTGTGGGAGCCCAGGTGGGGATTTAAAATTCAAGGGGGGTTGTCTCAGCATCTTGCTGGAAGTGATCTCAAGCTACGTGGGGAATAAAACGACTTCTCTGGCCTTGGAAGAACAATGTTCCTCGTCATTCCTACGGAACAAAGTTTCATCTGACAAACAGACAACCAAAGCCTTTTTTTCTGATTGTAAGCATGAGAATGATCATAAAATATGAAAGATATAAAGGAGAAATAGTAGCCTCCCAACTGCTCAGATGTATATGCTGATATATATCTTTCCAGACTCTTTTGTAAGAGTATTTACAAATAAAGCTGAAATTATGCTGCTTCTACATTTGCTTTCTAGAAGTTTTGCATGTCACTTTTATAAGTTAACTTTATTGAGATATACTTTAAATTTAATAAAATGTTCCCATTTTTAGTGTACATTTTGATGAGATTCCACAGGTTTATATGATGCTTATGTTACTGACTCTGTGCCCAACATATGAAACTTTCTATCACTCCCGAAACCGTTCCCCTCTTTCAGTCAACCCCCTGGCAATGTCAACCGCCCTTTATGTCCCCAGACACTTTGTCATTTCTAGGCTTTCATATAAAAGAAGTCACACTGTGTAAACCATTTTTTCCATTTGGTGTAGCAACTTTGATATTCATTCCTTCCCACTGACTAAAGTAACATGCGGATAAACTACCTTAAATTCATTTACCAACTGAGGGGCTTTTGGGTTGTTTCGAGTTTTTGACTTTTCTGAATAAAGCTGGCATGGACATTTATGTACAAGTTTTTGTGTGAACATGTGCTTTCATTTATTTTGGATGAATTGCTAGGATTTGGATTGCTGGGTAAATGACGAATGAGTGTTCAGCTTCGTAAGAAACCACCAAAGAGTTTGTAAAGTGATCACATCGCTGCTGGGTCCAATCAGTAAGGTCCAGGTGGTTCAGTGGCTCCATGTCCTTGTCAACCCTTGATATTACCAGTCCTCATGTTTTTAGCCATTTTAGATGTCTACACATGGCTCATTGGGCTTTAATATTTTGGTTTTGTTTAAAAACCTGTTGGTCCTCGTATGACACCATAGGCCTTCCTCTTGGAGAGAACATGAGATCTGAGTCTCCCTGGTTCAGGTTTGGACTCTACTACTTAAGTCATTTTTCTGCGGCTAGAATTAGTCTCCTAGGAACTGACTTTGGCACCCTCAAGATGGAGCCACAGGTATGGCAGGAGCCGCATGGCAAAGCCACCAAGAGGCCACTGGGTCTGCACAGAGAGGCTGTGGCTCAGCGGCTGGCTGTCCCACGGAGCAGAGGTAATGATTCACAGCGCCACGTCTCCCGGACGGCTACGTCTCCCTGATGCTCAAGTAGAGGTAGTGATTTCTCTGAATCACCAACAAGGGGTGCTTGCTTTATGTTCTTGTTTTTCATTCAGTAAACATTAATTGTGCACCTCCTGTGTGCCAAGTGCTGCTCTGGGTGCTGGGTATGCATCAATGAATAGACAAGGTCGTTGTCCTCACGATGTCCAGGAGTGACAAGCGTCAAGTGGGAATAGGCCACATCGTCAGAAGAGCTGCCAGTTCGCTTAGTGGGAAGGATTCTTTGAGGAGATGATGCGCCAGCACAGTAGAGAAGGCTTGTGGGGAGTACCGTGTGTGTCGGGAGAAGACCGTCTCCATCTGGAATTCCACTGAGACCTAGTGAAGGGGGAGGAGTGGATGGAGAGGAGAGGAGCTAGGAATCCTCAGCTGAGCTGTCCGATGTCCCCTTCCCCCACTTCCTGAGGGACCCATCTCACGGCACTTCCCCTTCCTAAGATCGCATTCTCAGTCACTAAGACTCGTAGATTCTGCCTCCTTAAATTGTCAGATCACTCCAGCCTCCAAAGCACTGTCGAGTTCCTGACTTGCTCCAGACTTCTCCCCACTTCCAGACTTGCCCCCTTCTTCCCCTCTCCACTGCCAGAGAGACCTTTCCAAAGGGCAAAACTGATCCAGTTCCTTCCCTGCTGAATCCCCAGGTACCATGATAAAGTCCAGCTTCTTACTCAGGGTCCACAAGGCTTTTGATGATGGGGGGCTATGACCCTCCGGTCCTGTCCCTTCCTGTCCATGATGACTCTATTGAACCATTTCAAGGGCTGATCGAAGGATGTGATGAATATTAAAATCAGAAAAGCACATTACAGTAAATAGAAAAACACATTGCCAAGAAGGATAGGGTAAGTGCATTTGAATATTTCCTCCCCAAAGTCAAAATGTCCATGAATGGTATGCGTTTTGAAGGATTTGAATTGATTCGGGACATCGAGGCAGCCACGACAATGCAATGAGACACCCAGCAACGGGGGCTTCTGGAACTGCCTCAGAGTGTGACAATCACTGTGGAATAAGCGTGAAGTCACAGGGTGTATTTTGAGGGGAATTCACGGCACTATGTCTTTTGCTGCAGTAAATGCAATGAGCTTTTAAGTGTTCACGGTATTTTTGATCGCATCTTGTATATCCTGCTTTTGTGCCTGGCCCCACACCCGTCCCTTTCTTGCCTTCACCACTTTTGCGTCCTGCTCCCTGCAGGACTCAACTCAGCCGTCGTACAGCCGGAGAAGGTCCCCTGGCTTCCCGAAGCCGCGGTCACATTTCTCCTGGTGTCCCCCAGGGCCAGGGCGCTCCTCAGTGTAGCACCGGGAAGGCTGTACCACAGTCACCTACCTGCGTGTCAGCTCTTCTTCTAGTCTCATTCTCTTTACAGCTGAAATTGCAGCTCTTTCTGTTCGTGTCCCGTGCATGGAATCCAGAGTTGGGTGCCTGAGTGGATGAACAAAGGAATAACCGGGTGGATAGCTGCACACGCCAAAATGAAGGGAAAGAGAGCTGGAAGGACGGCGGGGTGGAGGTGGCTTAGCTCGCCCAAGGGAGAGTCTGCCTTCTGTGCTGATGGCGGTGAAGACTCGTGTGGAGGCGATAGGCCCTTCCCCGAGCAGAACGCTGTGCCCCTGTGCCGGGGACCTGGGTCCACTCCTCACTCACCTCACCTCGAGCAGAGACAGATGACCGCTCGTCTGCAGTGTCTTCAGAGACAGACCTGGGAAGCTGCCCTGTAACCTCCCATCTTTCCTCTTCCCTCTTGGGATGGTGGAATTATCTTTCTTTTAGGAATTGTCCAAACCCCCAAGGGCGAGGAGGACCCTGGCAGTCTGCTGAAGCTTGGGAGGGAGGAGGACAGGCGGAGAAGCTGGCCGAGGGCTTTCCAGGGCTGCTCACGGAGCGGGATGGCACCTGCAAAGGTCAGTCCACACAGGCTGCTGTGTAGGAGACACGGCCACCCGTGACAGGCGGGTCGCAGTGAGCTTGCCTGCATTCTCGAGGGCCCGCAACAGCGGGGTCCCTGAGGAGGGGGGAGGAGGTTGTCTTCCACGGGCCTCCTCTTGCCAGCCCAGGACGTGGCGTGGATAAATGATAAGTTCGTTTCTTCTTTCCTTGTATGTGATGCTAGGAAATATAGATCATCCAGCTTGTAGGTGCTGATGCTTGTTCCAAGGCTACCTGTAGCTCTGAGGAGTCCAAATTTAGCAGGCCAATAAACAAACTTCTTTATGGGTAGATAAACAGCTCCTAGATCAACATACCTTGGCATAATAAGATGTTCTTCCATGAACTGGCGCAAACAGCAATGAGGAAAAGAAGCAAGGTTCCCCAAACAGGCACCCTAGTGAGGGAATATAAAAGGAAGGGCCACGGAGGGAGCTGCCACAGTCAGGGAGCCACCTCCAGGCACAGTCAGGCAGCCACCTCTCCGCACTCGCACGGAAGCAGAGCCTCTCCACCATGCCTGGCAGCTGCAGCTCTAGGAAATGTCCCTCCCTGCCAGCCGTCTCTCTCTGCTCCACTGAGGTGAGCTGTGGGGCGCCCGTGTGCTTGCCCAGTTCCTGCCGGAGCCAGACATGGCAACTGGTCACTTGCGAAGACAGCTGTGGGGCCACCGGCTGCGGCTCACAATGCTGCCAGCCGTCCTGCTCCGTGAGCAGTTGCTGCCAACCTGTGTGCTTCGAAGCCACCATCTGTGAGCCGACCTGCTCCTCCAGCAGCTGTGCCCGACCCGTGTGCCTGGAGGCCACCATCTGTGAGCCGACCTGCTCTGTGAGCAGCTGTGCCCAACCTGTATGCTTTGAGGCCACCATCTGCGAGCCGACCTGCTCTGTCGGCAGCTGTGCGCAACCCGTGCGTCGGCAGCTGTGCCCAACCCGTGTGCCTGGAGGCCACCATCTGCGAGCCGACCTGCTCTGTCGGCAGCTGTGCGCAACCCGTGTGCTGCGACACCACTCCCTGCCAGCCGGCCGTCCTCTGTGTACCCACTTCCTGCCAGCCGGTTCTCTGCAAACCCAGCTCCTGCCAGCCGGTCGTCTGTGAGCCTAGCTGCTGCCCGGCAGTCTGCACAGTGCCTGCTGCTTCCTGCCAACCCGTGGTCTGTGAGCCTGTCTGCTGCCAGCCAGTGTGCCCCACCCCCAGCTGCTGCCCCTCCATCTGCTCTGTGGCCAGCAGCTGCCAGCCTGCCTGCTGTGACTCCAGCCCGTGCGAGCCATCCGGCTCAGGCTCCGGCAGCTGCCAGCCTGCTGGGTGTGTGGCCCTGGTCTGCGAGCCCGTCTGTGTTCGCCCCGTCTGCTGCATTCCGCGGCCTTGCGAGGCCCCGTGTGCCTCCGACTGTGAGGAGTCCTCCTGTGGGGTCTCCGGTACCTGCCCGCCCGCCTGCTTGGAGCCCAGCCCCCGCCTCCCCTGTGTCTGTGTTCCCAGCCTGTCCAAACCCTCCTATGTAGTCAGGCGCTGTCATTCCGTCTGCTGTGATTCTGTTTCTGGCCCACCTACCTCCGACCAACCTCCTTGTCGCCGTCCGGCCTCGTCTGCATCTGCCATCTGCCAACCAACTTGCCGCCGGCGAACTTTCTACGTACCCAGTTCCTGCAACCCCCCGTGCAGCGCTGCTGTCTACCGTCCCATCTGCCGCCCCATCTGCCGCCCTGTCTGCGCGGCACCCATCACCTACAGGCAGCCATACGTGACCTCCATCTCCTACCGACCAGCCTGCTACCGTCCAGCCTGCTACCGGCCGTGCTACTCCATCCTGCGCCGCCCGGCCTGCTTCACCTCCTACACTTACCGCCCCGTCTACCCCCGCCCGCCGTGCACCGAGCCCGACTCTGACAAACGCGAGGGCAAGAAGTCCACCTCTAGCCAAGCCGAAGGCCCTGATGCCACCCCATGCAAGCCGGAGGTCTCTGAGGCGACTCCAGGCCAGCTCTCGGAGGCCACACCCGCCAGCCCAGTTCCTCGTGAGATGGCAGGAGCCCAGCTTGCTGCCGGCAGGCCTGCGGATCGCTGACCAGGCCCCGGCCACCGGTGCCTGGAGAACGAGCCACAGCTGGAAAGAAAATGGGACTGTCCTCTGCGAAGCTCACTGACTTAGCTAGACTTTCCTTTCCGCGCTGCCACTCGCTATCTGCTGTGCTTCAGAGAACTCATTAGGAATGTCAGCATCCCGACGGTCCCGATGAAGGCCTCTCGGGTGCGGAGAAGGGGACCTTCCGAGTTCTGCCACTAAGCTGATGAGAGCTGCTTTGCCATAACACGGTTGTCTTTCCTGACACAACATGTTTCCTCTTTTCCCGCACGGGCTCACTTGCAGTGCGCGCCCCTGTTCCTCTGGCACTTCTTCAATGAGATATATTTAACAGTCCAATAAAAGCGGCAAGTGACATGCTCTTCTTGTTCTATTAATGCCATTAACCCATCAGAAGACATTTCATTTTGGAGAGCAGTTCCATCCATCTGTATCCATCTATTCATCTTCATCCATATATCCATCCCTCTTTCTACATCCATTTCCATCCACCCATCTATCATCCATTCCCATCCATTCATCATCCATATCCATCCATCCACCTATGCATCCATTCCTCCATATCCATCTATTCATCTCCATCCATATCCATTCATCCATCTAGCCACTCATTCACACATCTGCCCGTACCCATCCATTCATTTTCTTCCATCCACCCATCCATCCATCTATCTACTCATCCATCCATTCATATATCTGTCCATATTCATCCATTCATATCCACCCATCCATGCATCCACGATTCATATCCATCCACCCATCCACCCACCCATCTAATCATATCTATCCACTCATCTGTCCATCCATCTTTTCATCTACATCCATTTCCATTCATCCATCATCCATATCTACCCATCTGTTATTCACATCTATTCATCCACTTATCCACCCATATCTATCCATATCTTCCACCCACATCCATCCACCCACCCACACCTCCACCCATCCATCTATCCATATCTATCCAACCATTCATCCATTCATCCATCTGTCCATCCCTCCATCTACGTCCATTTCCATCCATCCCTCATCCATATCCTTCTATCCATCCATCCATCTCCATCAGTATCATCATCCATCCATCCATCCATCCACTGGTCCACTCATCTTGTACTATTATATAGTTGTTAAATAGGAGCCAGGGACTTAGTTGGACTCTGAGAATGAAAAGATAAAAGTCTCAGTCCGCAGTCTCAAGGAGTTCGCTAGTGGGGTGACATATAAGCAATAAGACATTTATATTCCTTTGTGCTCAGCTCAGGGCCTGTGAACTCAGCAGGGTGTGGGGGAACCAAGTAACAGTCTTGGAGAATATGATGCTGGAGCTGAACCTCTCAGCACAAGCAGGAATTAACCAGTTACAAACGGGGAAGGAAGAGCTCTCTAGGCCTGAAAAACATGCCAAATGGATGCGGCTGAGGAGCAAAATGCTCATTAAGCATGGCGTGGGCAGAGGTGTCCTTACAGGCCGGGGAGCCTGAGGTCAGAGAGTCGGTGGTGTGCCGCCTAAGCTGGGCCTCGGGTGCTAGACAGGGCCGACACGAAGGCATGGAGTGGCTGTGTGTGCGCAGGGACATGCAAGGGCGCTGGGTTTTGGGAACCCCTCTGGCCTTGGTGTGGGGACCTCAGTGGGAGAACGTGGTCCTGGCTTTGGGGGCTGAGGTGGGTCGAAACAGCAAATGGCCGTCATGCTCACAACAAGGAAGTTTGTGTAACCCGGATTTCCCGTGGGACAGTTTTCCTTGTCTTCTCTTGGTCCCCACGGACACTCTATAGACTCCACAGGTGTCCTCTTACGATCTCCAAGTGGAGGGTCCCTTGTCCTCACGGTGCAGCTTGAGGCCCCACAAGCACAGGTGGAGACAGACCGGGGCTTCTCGGCTTTGAACTGTTGACATTCTGGGCGGGGTAACCCTTTGTAGCGAGGCCTGCCTACGCATTGCAGAGAGTGACCAGCATTCCTGGTGTCCACTGACTAGACATTGCCAAGTATCTCCCGGGACTGCAAATCTGTTCGTTTGAGAACCTTCGCTCTGGACAATGGCGGAGGACAAAGGCCAGAAGTGAAACTTATTTGGCATGTTGGTGTTGGAGTTACCGGCTCATGAAGCCACTGGGATTTATCTCGTTCTCCTTCCAGGGCCAGAAGGGTCGTTAGCTGGGATGTTACATCTCTGTGCAAAACACTGGACTCGCTGTTTCACAGAACACAGCAATTCCGTGAGGTGCGATTTCTTCTCCCCTGTTTTTTCCTCTAGCTGTGAGATGAAACCACTAAAGAGCAAAACACCCATCAGCACACGAAGAAGGAGAAAGAGAGACACAAAATCGGGAGAATCACTCGTAAGGAACATACAAATGACTAAAACCCAATTTGGTCCAAAGCTTATGTTCTTCATGGATCACCCTATTTCTTGATGTGGTCACAAGGTGTCTTTGGTGACACACGTATCATTCGGGCCTCAAGTCACACAAAACAGAGATTTTTCTCTGTTAGAGGTTTCTATAAGATGGCAGGAAATGAGAGCAAAAGCACTTAGAGAAAAATGGGTGAAAAATGAATTGCTTACAAACTATCTAAGTGGGTATAGATTTTTTTTCACGTTGAAGTTGATGTGGTTTCCCAAGTGCATTCACGTTCCCGTTTGACTGACCTATTTCGTAAAACCAAAGTATTTCCTCTTGGGAGATGGATAGCTTCGGGGTGCAAGGATTCAGGAATAAAACATGTGGCAGGGGTCCCTACAGTTTGAAAGATGCCAAAATGAGCAGAGACGAGAAGGTGTACGCAAGAGGTGGTGCACAGTGTGACATAAAAGCAACAGCAGGACAAGAGCATTTTAATGACAGAGCGAAGGTTTCCAAATCACTGTTCTGATCTGAAAAGTTTCTCGTCCTTTTAAAAAGAGACGAAGAGAGGTCCAAGGAGAAGGCATTCTGTAGCTGGTACTTTATGAAGTGTGCCCCAGAATTGCCAGCATTTTCAATAATTCGTGAGGCAGTCAAAAAAGAATGAAAACACCCAGAAGAAACAGTAACGCAGTTGAGAGAATCTTGGCACCTTGAAGACTTGGGTAATTGGGTGACATGACCAACAGTATTAGTTAATAGCAGAACCAGAAATCAAGGCCAGCCCTGCCTGGCACCCAAAACTGTGACCTTGCCCTTCCATGTGGGCCTCCACATGAGCCAGGCCAGGACGGGGACCAGCGTGGACGGAGATGGGCAGAGAGGTGGGTGGGTGGAAGGATGGAAAGATGTTGTTTGGCCATGCAGAGCCCGGACATGCCCGGAGGAGAAGGGTGGGGACAGCCCCTCACATTGCTCTGCGAAGGAATTGATTTAACTCTATACTGGCTTTGCAGTGATGTCCTGATAGTTACTTCTGGTGGTTGTCGTTTCGTAGTTTTAGAAATCGTGTTCTGTTGACTCCATATTATGAGCATCCTTGTCCTCCTCCTTGTCCTCCTCTTTCTTCTTGCTCCCCCATCCCCGCCCCTCCCTTCCTTCTCCTTCTCCTCTTCTTCCTCCTCTTCCTGCTCCTCCCCTTTCTGATACTGGAGATTGAATCTAAGGCTTTCACACTGAGCTACATCCCTAGCCCAGTGAAACATATTTTATTTCGAGGCAGGATCTCAGAAAGTCACCAAGTCACCCAGGTTGGGCTCAAACTTGTGATCTCCTGCCTCAGCTTCCCAGAGTGCTGGGATTCTAGGCATGTGGGACCATGCCTGACTTCTAATTCTTCTTGATTAAAAATTTGCAGTTTTAAAACTTCCCAAATTAAAATGTCATCTTGAGAGTGATGCTGAGCAGAGGGAAGCATTCAAGTAGTTTGCTGTAGCTGATAATCACAGTCACAGCAGCTGGCAGACAAGCCCCAGCCCAGGGCCTGGGCAACCTGCTCGGGAGCTAGTGTGTGGCCGTACAAACATCCAGGTCCAGTCACTGTCAGGGTCCTTCCGTCTGGAAGGGTCCACCCAGCGCCAGTGGGTCTAATAATGGCTGAGGTCAGAGAGGTGAGGATGAGTGAGCCAAGCTGGGTTTGAATACTCTTTACTTCATGCATGATCTGGGGAACATGATTTCAGCTGTCTGATTTAGTTTTGCCACTTTGAGGGTAAATGAAAACTGCAGTCTTGGGTTTGGTATAGATACTAAGTATGCAGCAATGGAAGCCACTGCAGTTGTTGTTGGCTGTGATATCACTACATTTTCCGTTCTAGAAAGAGGGAGACACTGAAGCATCTTTGGCTCTACCACCTGCTTTTCAGCTCCCCTTATTGAGACCCGTCTCCTGATAGGGTCAGAGCTTCACTTCCTGACTGTCCGATGACACCAGGCTGAGTTCCTGGGGGAAGAGCAGGGTGCAGCGGCTTGGGGGAGGCCTCTTGATGAGGGGGTAGTACCTGCTTCGGTGGGGCTGGGGCACAACCTGTAAAAGAGACAGCTCACCCCAGAGTGGCACCATGCACCTAGGTTCAGCGAAAGAAACTTCTAATTTAACAGACACGGTTTTTAAGTGAGGACATCTCCCGGGCTCCTGAAGCGTCCTAATCAGATGTTGGTATGCAAATGAGTAAAAACAATAACAAGGAAAGATGCTATTTGTGGTGGCGAAGGGCTATAAATGCCTCCCTGTGTGGGACCTTCGCCAGGTTAGCAAGAGCACCATGGCGAACAGCTGTTGTCCTGGGAAAGACAAGACCACTGCAGCTGTGCCTACCATCGCCACACGCCCAAGCGGAGGCGGAGTCCGAAATGCTCTCTGCCTGCCCAGTTCCTGCCAGAGCAGGACATGGCAACTGGTCACACGCCAAGAAAACCGCCAGACATCCGGCGGCGTCCTGGGGGGCTGCGAACCCGTCTCGTGCCAAGCTCCCCACCTCCCTGATACTTCTTGTGCGGGTTTTGTTTGCCAGCCCATATGCTCCAGCACAGCCTGCTCTGAGCCCGGCTCCAGTCAGTCTCCTCGCCGGCCGTCCTGCTCAGACTCCTCTGCTTGTGAGGCAAAGTGCTGCGCTGCCAGCTCCTGCCCACGAAGCTCTTGCCAGGAGCCTGTCTGCACATCTGGGCCACGCCAGCCAGCGTGTGGTCAGTCTGTCTGCAGTGACGCTAAATCCCACCAGCCGTCCTGCTCCGAAGTAACTGCCTGTGCTGAGACATCTCCCCCACCAACTCTCGCTGCAGCCAGTCCATGCCAGTCAACCTGCTGCCGAGGGGGTTCACGTCATCTCCCCGGAGGGCAAGACCAGCCCTGCAGTGCCACGTATTGCCAACCTGTCTGCTACGTCTTCGAGCCTTGCCAGTCTGTTCCCTGCATTCCCATTTCCTGCCAGCGGTCGACTTGTGTGTTCAGGTCTTATGGTCCTACTTGCTGGGTGCCCTCCCCTTGCCAGTCACATTGCTGCCAGCCAGCTTCTCCTATAGCCTTCATCCTCTGGCCAGTGGCCACCTGCCAGTCCTCTTCTTCTGAAAAGAGTCCTTGCAAGCCAGCGTCCTGTGGCACCACGCCTTCTGGCCAACCAACTTGTGGCGGACCCACTTCCCACCATTGTGGCTGCAAGTCCCCCTCCTGCCAGCCAGTTTGTTGTGTGACAGGTTCGGGCACAGCATCCAGCTGTGGATCCAACTGTTTCTGACCGACTTCCCCAAGTCTGCAGAGCAAGCGCCTGCTTGCCGACTTCCTGCCAGTCGTGCTGCAAGTCCAGCCACCAGAAGCCCACACTTCTCGAATGAGCACTCTGCCCTGCTCTGAGGGCACACTGCTGTCCACGGCCCATGGCCATCCCGGGTGCCTACCTCCCACGGGGTCCCATGCTGCTGAGCTCTAACGTTATTAGGGTCCAGCCCCCCATTCTCTCCGGGTGCTAATGAGAGAACTCATCGGCTACTGAGAGTCAGTTCATAACGGAGGGAGACTCAGCACACACGGTCCCATCTCTAGCCTGCGTTTCCGGGCGCTGTTGATCGCTGAGGCCAGCAAAGCCTTCTCTCCACCTGTTTCTGCTGCATGCTGCCTGACCTTTCAGAAGACTCCTTTGCTGCCAACTGCTAATAAAGATGTGAGTAGTTTAAGTGTAATGGAGAAGACACATGGTGCCTTCATTCCTGTCTGTAGAGCCCTGTCTTAGTTTCCTTCAGGTCACTTTTGACCATGGGGTAATTACCCGAGAAACATAATCGACTGGAGCTGTCTAGACATGTGACACCACTTCCGTTCTGTTGTGAAAACACGAAATAAGCCTTATTTGATAAAGTGTTATAGGTCTGATGAAAAGAATTTATTTGGTCCTTTATATGGCATACAGGACTCACCCTGACCCCCTTAATCAGTAGTTAGAAAATTTATTGGCAAAGCAGTAAAAATAAACAATGTGTTAGCAATTAGCGTTCACGTCAAAGCACATCCTATGAAAGGTCAGTGAGGGTTAAGACAGGAGGGATCGCATCCACGCAGACTGTTCCTTTACGGACGTTCCTTTGCAGGGAGTGGGGTTTGCTCCTGAGAAGGTGTTGCTGATGCCCCTTCCATCATCAGCCTGAACTTCACAGCCTGATCTCATGGCTCGCTGAGAGTCAGAGTGTAGGCATTTGCATTTTGGAAATGCAACCCAAAGAGAAAATTCCAAGGCAGGGATCAGAGAAAAGCCCTGGACGGTGGTACAGAGGAAGAGGCCCGAGTCCCACCCCGGACGCTCATCGATTAGGCGATCTTTGTACGATCAGAGCCTTGTCTACAAAGGGAAGAGTTAGGTTAACTTTACCCCCCAGACTCACCCGTGTGGTCCCTGAAGCTCTAGTCTCCGCTGGATTAAGGTAAAGCCTCTTCTACCTCCGGAACTGATGGGAAAGAAAGAAACTTGAGAAGTGAAAGAAGCACCGCAGGAAAGGAACCTCTACACGAAGAAGCCTGTGAAGGAATGTTCAGAAGTATTTCTTTTCAGAGAAATCCAAATTGAAACAACGGTTGGATACCACTTTATAGCTAGTAGACAGCAAATAATGGAATAGTGTGCCAGAGCTCAGTAAACTTCTTTTTAAAGGAAAATATACTGAATACTGAGGTTTGTGAGGCATGCAGACTCTGTACCAACTACTGAATTTTGTCATTGTGTCATTAAGGTATTGATAGATGACAGGTAAACAAATGAGTGTGGCCGAGTTCTAATAAAGCTTTATTTACAAAAACACGTTGTGGGCAGCATGTGGCTCATGGGCTGTAGATTGTTGACTCCCGTGGTGTACAACGTCTTGTGTTGCAGCAATGTGAGTTTATAGGAGCCCTCTGACATAGCTGGCGGGATTATTGGCCTATTTAGCCACTTGAAAATACAATCTGAATCAATTTAGGTAAATTATGTAAGTGCATATTCTGTGATCCAGAAATCCTACCTCTGAGAATATATTCCTTCAAAATTCTTATACAGGTCCCCAGAGGGGCACACTTGCGGGTGTTCACTGTGGCGTCTCTGGAGTGGTGTGGAGTTTAAAAGAAATCTGGTGTCTACCACTGAGGAAGTGGGTAGGCAAATGCATGGAGATTCCCTCCATAGAGTGTCATGTAGGAATTACATGCAACGGATTATATAGGTGCACAGATGTGTCTTAAAACCACACTCCTAAATAATAAGACAGAATGAGATATGGGGGGGCTCACTGCCATTCCCATGATCACATTGTCACCATTTACCTAAACAACAATAAGAACTTTATAAAAAATTCATGTAAAAAGTGCATACAGCACAAAAGAATAGCTGCCTCCAGGAAGAAAACGAGGCATAGGAACCACAGGAATTAAATTCACTGATATGTAAGTACATAAAGAAAAAATATATAAGAAAGGGATCTTCCAAGGACCAAAGACGATAATGTTCCACTTGTTTGCAACTGAGCTCCAAAATAAGAATCCAGAGAAGGCATAAAAAGAGAGAAAAAGAGACCTCGATGTCCCGACAGAGTTATCATGGACGAAGGTCTCCCCAAATACCAGTTTGGTGGATAGCCCTCCCCAAACCGTCTCCCATACCTTCCGCGGAGATTTCTGTTGTCCCAGGGAGGGATGTGGGTCTGGGAAGTGGGACACAGCTCGCCAATACTGTTCCTTGTGTTCTGCTCAGTCTCCTTAAATAATTCATTTATTCATACTGTAATTCTCGATGTACTTGGGATTTTAAATTTCATTTTTAATAGATTTTTTTTTTTAACTCACCTTAGTCTATCTTTTCGTCCCGACAGAGTTATCATGGACGAAGGTCTCCCCAAATACCAGTTTGGTGGATAGCCCTCCCCAAACCGTCTCCCATACCTTCCGCGGAGATTTCTGTTGTCCCAGGGAGGGATGTGGGTCTGGGAAGTGGGACACAGCTCGCCAATACTGTTCCTTGTGTTCTGCTCAGTCTCCTTAAATAATTCATTTATTCATACTGTAATTCTCGATGTACTTGGGATTTTAAATTTCATTTTTAATAGATTTTTTTTTTTAACCCACCTGAGTCTATCTTTTCCATTTCTGAATTTCGCAGTTAACTGCAAACAGCTTGTACTGGCTGTCTGCCAGCAAGGCAAACTGTATGTTCCAAACATGTCAAATATAAAATGTGAGTTGGATGATCTGTATCTTTTTCTGTGCTTGGCAACCGTTCAAATAAGCATTTATTTGCTTCTTTTAGGTTTGCTAGAACTTGCCCATAAAACATCTAAAATCTCCTATTACAAGTAATGTTCTATCCCGCCTTAACTTGCTTATAACTAAATCCTTATTTACACTATGCCTCAGTGGAGCAGGAGAGCAATTTTAAAAATATGAGAAAGACGTGACAAACACCACCAAGAACTGACATTTTATTTCATCTCTTTTGGATTTTTAAAACACACAATTGCAATAAAGCATTATTCTGTTTTGCCCATCCAGTCTCATTTCTCTCCTCAACTCAGATACAACCTACATCACGATTTTATTGTCTTCTCTTCCAGTTAATGTTAATTTTTACAAAAGAAACACATATAAGGTATTTAAATAATATCTAGTACTAAGATTTGCAAATTTGAGAATTTACATATATAGTATGAAATTATGCAATTTACTTTTTAAAATTTCATTCTTGCTTTTAAGAACTGTGTATTTTGGTGCATGGATTTCACTTTATTATCTATTGCTGCCAAGACAAATTAGCCCAAAAAGTAGTGGCTGAAAACAGCAGCAAATATTTGTTACCTTATTGTCTCTGTAGGCTAGAAATACAGGTGCGGTTTGGCTGGGTGTCTGTAGCTTAGTGTCTGAGCTACAAAAGGATATTGCCTTAGAGCTGGAGTCCTGGCTAACAACAGTGTCTTCTCCATGCAACAAGCAGGGGCTGAGTCTGGGAGGAAAGGCTGTCGAAAGGACCTGCCCAAGCTGTCCGCCTGACTGACCTCGTACATTTCCTGTCCACGTCTCAGCTTCAGCTTAGCACCATGTGCTTGTTAGCACTGTATGAAATAAGACGCTGACATTAGAAATGAAACATGTCTTTCTACTGAATGTCATCCGTCAACTCATCTAGCAATCATAAAATGGCAAGTGATTTGACCTGACTCGGTCTAATTAGTTCTGTTTTCTCTTTCTCTGGGCATTCACAAAGGAGCCTTTGAATAATCTAAGATCTTGTTTGGAGACAAGATCAAGCCTCTCAGCGCATGCATGGCCTGCAGCGACTTGAAAGATTGGAATGGCGCTTACTTTACCTGTCTCAACAATCCAGCGTTTCTGCTTCTCCAGTTTGTTAAATATCACTAAGTGCTTCGCGTTCATCTTTAGCTGCTCTGGAACATGATGTGCATGGTGTACAGCAGTGTGTATTTATGGAATCTCGGCGTTTATAGATGGATTCGTCCTTAGAAATGCCCCTTTCCCCCCTTTTCTATTATTCCCCATTGTCTGAAAAGATAGACACCAAGGAAGAGTGTTTCTAGCACAAGCTTGGCATTGCCTTACATTCCGCAGGGAGATCGCAGGTAGTATCTGAGGCTCAGTGTCAGTGTGACCTAAGGGGCCAGACTCCTTTTACAAGGAGTCAAACACTGACCTCTTTCCCGTTGTGGCCTTCGCGTGTCGCGCTGGCCTCTTTCCTGTTCCCAGATCGTGTGTTGGGTGCGGTGCACGGCGAGGGAGGTAGATATAACAACGTCACCGTAATGCTAAGTGAAAGAAATCAGACATGGGAGGTTAAATATCTCATGGCTTGTCTGATACGAGAAGCCCAAAGTATGCATGACTTAAAGAAGAAAATAAAAGAGAGATGGCAGGGAGGTAGACTCTGGAGATGGGAAGAGGATCTGGAGAAGGGCGAGGGGGATGGGGGGAGGGGGAGTAAGAAAGATCAAGATGCGAGATACATACGTGCCAGTTCCTCAGGATGGGGCAATTATTATGTGTTGCAAGTGTATACCAGTAAAAAATTAAATAAAAACAAAAACAAATAAGCAAACCTGGGGAGAAACTTCCCATCACACTGAGGAGCTGTAGTTAGGATAATCAGCATGGTTGGAGGACCAGAGCGGAGAATCATCCAATTTTTTTTTTTTTTTTTTGGTGCTGGGGATTGAACTCAGGACCTTGTACTTGCAAAGCAAGCACTCTAACCACTGGGCTAAGTCCCCAGCCCAAATCATCCAATTTTTAATGACTCTTGTTAACTTAAACCCAAACTATCACTAGTGGCCCTGAGGTCCAACCTTTTTTTATAATGGTGGTTAAACAATTTTTCAAGGTCAGAAAGATTAACAAAGATTCTTTGCTTGCCTAAATTTTAGTCAGGCTTCTGGATCTTCTCCTGGGCGCATCTGGGTGCTTCCTTATGAAATCTGGTTTTGTAGCTGCTAAGTCAGTTTACCAAGGTCCCCCCCACCTTTGATATTGGCTCCCTCTGTGCGTCTCCTGTGGTCCCTTGCCCTCCCCTGTCTACCAGGTGATGTATGACTGTCCTGGCCAAGTCTCAGCAAGAGTCCTGTTGGGTTAGTTTAACCAGAATTTCTCTTACCTCTGATGTGTCCTTGTAGTCACTCTGCCTGCTCCTTGGCCGAAGACCCTCATCATCCATGTCGTCTGTAGGGTTGAGCCCAATCTCTCTCCCCGACTGCAAGACCTTTATCACAGCGCTTTCTATGCCCATCAGAGTGGTCTCAAATACGGTCTTCTTTACTCTGCCTGGGCCTGGGCCAGTGTCATTGAATAATTTTTTCTTTAACAAGGCTAGCATGAGTTTTCTTAAACTAAATCTTATTTCCCTGACAATGCCTTATTTCTCCAGAGGAATAAATTTAAGAACCTTATTTTAAATGTATCTCAAACCACCAGAAAAGTTCACTTTATTGAACTGAACAACAGGAAAGGGGGAAAGAAGAAGAGTGGGGAGAAAAGCTCATTCCACGCATGGATGTCCGGTTGCCACTGATGAGCCGGGTCCCTCTCTTGGGACACACCTGTAGGAGGGAAGTTAGTATTGACCAGTTTAGAGCAAAGTGAAAGGAGAAAGCAGAGACTCAGGCCCTGAATATGATTAAGACTTGATAATCTGGGACACAGAATTCCCTAGAAATGCCACCACAAGCAATGACAGAAACAAGGGCCCTTTTGTACAATAGCAAATTGTACCGCAGCCGAGAGAATGCGTAATGTCTGCATGGACACTGTAAGTTATTTTAGGGGTAGCAAGCAAACGCTTGATGTCCACCATCTTCCCGAGACACAGGAAGCATCTTCATGTCAGTCAGCTCGGGGCGAGTAGAAACGATCTCCATCGCTGAGATGAATCCAGCCTCTGTACGGCTGGCGTCCTCGCGATTCTCCAGGCTTCCCCAGCGGGCGTCCTGTGCCCTCACTCCGAGTGTGTCTCAGTCTCTGAGAAGCGATCTGTTCAAGGTCGGGAGCCCAGAACTAGAGGGAAGATAAACCCTCCTCCGCTCTTTACACCCATTTGGGGGCCACGCTTCTCTCTCTAAAATTTTTTCTACACAACTCTGCTCACATACAATTTTTGAATAGTTAAGTCAATTTGAGAAGTTTTTCTTTCTGGTGTTATGGACCAGATTTTACCAGTGGAACTGAAATGAACTTATTTCTTCGTATACTCACTTATTTGTGTGGGGAAAAAGTCTCTCTCTCATGAAGGATTTGTTTTCGGTCTCACTGAGTTGTTATATATCTTAAGAGCATTTATACTTTGCTGTATTTATTACTATTGGGCAGTTCAAGGGGAATTCTTGAGAAGAACTGGGTAAGTTTTCTTAGGAATCAATCTGAAGTTTAGGTGATCGAAATTTGTTCCTTTCCATCTTAGTCTTTGTCACAGCAGGACTCTGGCTGAGGCTCAGCACTTGTTCTCTATCTCACAATCATCCTGGACGAGGAAAGTGTTTGTTTAGAAAAGGGATCTGGAAGCTTTCTGGGCAGGACAGGTCACAGCAGAACACAGGGGCTGTGAAGGGTAAGTGAGGTGTGCGTGCGCTCCTTGTCAAGTTTGCGTTATCTGCACATTATGGGCCTTTTAAATTGTGCTTTGGACACTGAGGAAGAAACTGGTAATGGTCTGCTTCAGTGCTGTAAATCGAGGCTTCTCAGAGGAGAAGTTGGAACACAGGGTGCTATAAAATGCCCCTAAACTAGAGATGTTCATGGTGTGGGGGAAGCTGGGGCTCGGTAGCGATTGCTGTGTCAGTCTTGAGATCGGGCAGCCTGCTCTCGAGGGCCCAGTTCCCACAATCATCTGTACACATTTTGAGTCTGTTCTTCTACACATTCTCAGTAATCGGGTGGTTAGAGAGAAAAGGCCAGATGAGCCAAAATCCTGGATTTGATTGGTGGGCAGCAGACTGAGCTGAGCACCGGGATCCCAGGACTGCAGGACTGGAAAGAGGGAGAAGATGCAGGAGGATGGCAAAGACCCAAATGCTCAAGAGATTCGAAGAGTAAAGGCTAAAGGTCTAAATTTGAGCTACAATATTCATCATACAACATGCCGATGCTCACAGAGGTGTCAGATAAACAAAGTCACACACAGAAAAGAGCCGAGGCAACATGGTGATTCTACTTATTTGTTACCATCAAGATGATGATTCTGCATTACTGGGGATTCATCGTTCTCAAAGGAAACAAGTCCCTAAGTTATCTCGAAATAGAACTCAGAAGTGTCATAAATAGCCAACAGATATCACGGTAGAAACAAGCCGAACTGAACTGAGACATAGCTCCATTGTGGGTGCTTGTGGCGTACCGGTGTGAGTGAGGACTTTTTCCCCCACACACAACAAGTTGGAATTCCAGGTGGATACATCCAAAACCGGCAGTCTACAGCAAGAGTGATCAAAGCCACATTACATGAAATCACCTTAAAAAAGAAGAATGTCCAAAGTCTGAAGAATTGACTCAGATCGGATCGAATATATAAAAATGTGAAGACTAAATGATGATATTGGAGAAATGTGGAAATTCAGAGTTAAGACGAACGCTGGGGCTGACACGCGTCACCAGTTCCCAGGCAAGCAGCTGCCCATGGGAGCGGGTGGAGGTGGCCAGCGAGAGTCCTCAAATTCTGCTGGTGAGACCAAGATGTTCAGTGCTCCCTCAACCCCCTGTACCGATTGCTTCTTGCTCGTGTGGTGGTTAAGAAGTTCCTGTCAGTGAATTCTCTGCAAGTTAATAAGTAGGCACCTTTGCTTTATGGGCGTGCTTCATGTGAGTCTGCTGCGCAGAGGTGGCTTCATCCTTGGGCTGTAAACAAAATCGTCTCTGCCTCTGCAGGCCGAAGGGCAGATGCGGCCCAGTTATCAGAGTTGGGGATTCTGTCCTGAATGTCTTTTGGATGATAGCTCTTTGTCCCTTGGTCCCCAGGTGAATGACATTTATTGTGACGGTGAGCAGGGTTTCCTTAAAGGTTTATGTGTTTGAATGCTTGTGGACTTCCGAGAATGCCAGAGGACATCTGGGGACCTGAGGAATCCCAGGCACGGGAGGAATCCCCCGTGATACACCGCCCAGTGGAGTTGACGGAGCTGCTGTTTGAATGTCTGGTAATTGAAAATTTACACACCCAGGCGGGTCTGGTGGGTCCAATGGCATTCCTGGGCCCTTCCTTACACTTCTTATCTCTGCCCTCTACTCTGGTGCCTTTTGCCAGGAACTCAAATTATTTTTCTCTGACATGGCAATTATCTTCTCGTTCTGTGGAATGCAGTTCCAGCCAAGCAAGCGTTTCTCTGCCTTGCTAGTACAAGTTTTTAGATGGTCCTTTTGTAGCAAGTTTACCATCCCTAACTTTGCACACTAGGACTTTCTCATTATTCAAATCAAATTCAGAGTGGTTTACCTGGATGCCGAGGAACTTCTACAATATGTGGGTTTACTGCGATCTCCATGCACTATCTAGTTCTTCTTAGTGGCATTAAATCATCTCTAAAGTTCCTGTAGAATTCTGCAGTGAATCCGTCAGGACCTGGGCTTTTCTTTGTTGGTAGGTTTTTAATTACTTCTTCAATTTCAGTGGCTGATATTGGGTTATTTAGAGTTTTTATATCTTCTTGATCCAGTTTTGGTAATTCATATGTATCTAGGAATCTGTCTATTTCTTCTTCCACGCACTATCTAGATGTTGGATGTCCCTTCCTCCCTTCTCCTCTTGTGTCCAGGTCTCTTTAGCCTCTGGATCCTTGTTTTGGGGCAACTAAGATCGAAGCAGCCAAACTGCAAGCAGCAAAGGGTGGAGAATGGGTGAATGCATTTATCAGAAAGAATAAAAAGTTGGAGAGGGGCTCATTCAGTGGACATGGTACATGTTTAAGTCCGCTGGCCTTTCGTGCAGCTTTGGTGGGGTGCATATTGACAGAACTCAGGGTGCTGTCGGTTGCCAGCAGGCCTTTGGTGTCCAGAAGGCAGGCTGCTTCCTTTTCATTTCACTTCCTCCAAGTTAGGGACCTGCTTTTTGTGCCTTGCATTCCACTAGGCCCTGATAGTCTGCTTAAGTTAATTATTCGTGCCCTCCAGTGCGTTAACTTCTGCTTTACTTCGGGCTAACCCTTCAGGACCTGTGCCCTATCTGCCGAGCTCCCCCATCTCTGTCTTCCCTCTCACACAGGCAAGTTTTGTGTGTTCATTCTCAAAGCATCGTTGGTTTTCTGTGTCTTGTTGGGAAGACTGTTCGCTACACCCACATAGCACAGCTCACGCCTTCGTCTTTGCTTCTGGGTTCATCTGTGTTTTTATCACTGAGGAAGAAGATAAAAAGGCCCTGGAGGGTGAAATCAGACAGATGAATATTCACATCGGTCCCAGTCTGCCGCCTACTAACTGCGGGTTTTTCGGGCAATTACTTATCTATTCCAACCAGCTCCCATTGCTTTTGCGTATATGTTTTTGAGAAACTTCTACTCCTGAATTCGTAGCTCAGCATTGTCCCCTGCTGTTCTGTACAGTCGGCTGATCGCGGGTTTAGTATGGGAGATTTAATCTTTCTTTTTTGTTTTTCTCCCTTTGATTGGCTGAAAGATGCACTCCAGCCAGATCCGGTGTCTTGAAGCACCCTTCCTGTGTCGTTGGTGACCTGCGTTTGTCATTCTCTCTTCTGGGCTGTGGATAGCATCGTGTGTGATTCCTCTAGAAGCACGATAGAGGTTGGCCTCGACTGTTTTGTTCATGTCTGTAATCCCAGCACCTTGCATAGTACTTACATGTTAAACACTCAACAATCTTGTTGAAATAAGGGACCAAAGATAGAACTCTGTTCTTCTCCCCTCAGCGACTCAAATAGGAAATGGAGATTAAGCTGGATGAGCATACCAAGTAATTTTTTTCATAATCAAGGCTTTGTGGACTCATCGTCTCTCTTAAATATGTAGGAGCAAAGACTATGGTTCTTGGCTAGCTGTGTGACCATGCCAAAGTTGCTTAATCTCCCTTAGCCTCTGTTTTCGCATCTGCAAAATGGGGATAAAAAACTCATTGGATTATGGGTTAGAAATGACGAGAAAAATCCCAAGGCTAAAACCCGTAGACAATAAATCAGTTTGTGAGCTTATCCTTTTCCTATTGTGAGTCATAAGCACAAGCGCTTAGCAAGCCACACAACCTGGCAGGCTCTTCCAAGAATCCCTCTGCCCTGTTACGTCATCTAAGATCTGACCACTAGATGGCTCCAGCCATAGACTTTTCCTCCAGGAGTTGTTATCAGTTCTTTTCCCAGAAAATACCTGAGTGTCCTCTTTATCATTCACATATTCTTCAGAAATCTGGGTTCCCCTTTGACAGAACGCGTATATATCTGTTATATCCACCATGACTTCTAGAAGTGCCTGGTTTCTTTTCTTTTCTTTCTCAAATCTTTCTGCTTCTTGCTAACACTCTGTTGTTGAATCTGCTTGTCTTCAACTTTGCCTCACAGCGTCTAGAGACTGGACAGACTGAAGAGTTAAACACCTGCTTGTCTTCTTACTTCGATCCCCAGAATTCTGTCAAGATGTCTTATCCACACTACGCTCTGATCAGGAGGGGAAATTGGTCCAGGGTTTGGAGGCTCAGAAAAGATGCCTATGGGTACTACTGGGTGTTTCTCCATCTTTTTTGTTCATTTATACGACACTTTTAGTTGGAAAAGCGTCCTACATATGCAAGGCATAATTCTTTTAATTATGGACAAGCAACTCAAGTTGTCCACCTTCCCAAAACACGGCTACCCGAATTATTTCTGCTTGTATTAAAATCTAATAAAATGCTTTGGGCCAGGAGTCAGACCATCTGGGTTTTGGGTCCAGTTCTATCAATTACTAACTGTATACTACGAGACAAGTGATTTTCCCATTCGTATGAAGAAAAGGTAATCTTTTCTCCTCCCATGGTGTGGGATTACTGCGAGATTAGAAGAAATACTATGAAATGCAATACACATGCAAGGCCTTTTAAAGAAGTAACTGTGCTGAACAGGACTCCAGTGTAGGGCCCACCATGGGAAGGAGTTTAGGAAGACGATTTTAATTGGTCATGGAAGCAAGGAGCAGGGCACATCGATACGACATGGCTGGTACAGATCACGTACAACCACAGTGATCAGTACAGATACGTAAGAGAACAGTCTCGAGGGTCTGGTTTTCAAGGTTCCGAGAGGGAGAAGGGGTTGGCGACTTTCCCAACGGTGAGATTTTGACTTCATGCCGAGGATGGATGAGGCTGACTGGCAGCTGCTGCCCTGATCTATAGGAAACGAGGAGGAAAAAGAACATCAAAGCTAAGCAGGCTCCCTATCACTAAGCTGCCTCACCATTTAGCAAACCCACGAATAAGGTTTTGTCAATGAAGCCAGAGAGGGGAGTTTGTGAGCAAGTTTGTTTCACAGAAAGCTGGTCTGACATTTGGGGAGAAAATGATGATTTGTACCCCACCTTCCCCCATCCTCTGATGTACAAGAGTTTGTGTATCCACGTCCTCTCTGGTTCTGGGTGTTACCAGATTTTTGGGTTTTTTTTTTTTCTATGCTGTGGTGTGGATTGGAGTCTTCAGGTTTTGATCCATACTTACACCAAAGCCTCATGTGGTCATAGGTGGGCTGTTTTCAGAGGAGGCTGGATCTAGAGTGTGTGATTACTAAATTAGTCCACTGATGGGTTTGGCATAATTCTGCTGGGATCAAGGGTGTGATACTAGGGGATTAAGGGTACTAGGATTAAGGGTGGGAGTGCTACCCACCCTAAAGGCAGAGAGCCTGGATAAAATATAAGGGACAGAAAGAGGCTTGTCTAGTCCCCTTTTTTGCTTCCCCTGCTTCCCTTGCTGCCTCCTGCCTGTCTGCCATGCCACCCCGCCCTGCATCCAGCTGATTATGGACTGAAATCTCTACAAACTGTGAGCTAAATAAGCCTTTCCCCCTTAACTCTGGGTATTTTGTCTCAGCAAGGAGAGAAAAGTAACTAAGACAGTATTTTATCTTGAAAATGTGCTCACATCTATACAATTTTTCTCCACAAGTTTCTTCACTGTCACAATTATTCCACTTTTTCTGGTAAAGGGCATTAAAAACATTGACCACTGTTCAAGCGCTAGAACCACTTTGCTTTTCTGGACACAATCCTGTGTAGCTGTGATCATCTGTATGTGGCTCCGGATTTAGTTCACTGATGTCTTCTTCAGGATTTATGCCGACTCCGAATTCCGTAAAGCCGTCCTCCTGTTCTTACTGTGTTTCCTCCACCTCTCCAAGATTCTGTACCTCTCGTGACTCACGTGACTCACTGTGGTGTTGCCACGTTCCCTCCCCTCGTGGATTCCTGCAGGTGCCGCTGCGGAGCTGGGCACGGGAGCAGAGTGCGCCTGTCTGCAGGGACTGGAGTGGCCCATGGTCCCTTTCTTGACATAGCGTTTAGGAGCCAGTTACGATATTACCTGTCGTGAAAGTCTAATTACATCTGCAGATAATGTGGAGCATCTTCTTCCATCGCTTTGAAACGCTAAGTGTACAAGTCAGAGGTACAACCATGTTTATAATTATTCAGAGAGTGAGGGGACTGGGGGGAATTTCAAAAAAGAAAAAAGACACTTGCAGTTAGACTGCTGGGCTTTCATATGTATTTGGAGCACAGATGACAAAGTTGGGACCAATCTTTAAAAAAAATTTAATCAGGACTGTTTCCATAGCAATGCTGTATTACTACAGAGGACGTGGGTGAAGCAGTGTCTAGACCCACTACTCAAATTATAAGAAGAGGAACCTGCTTCTAGGATGTGGACGCGTCAGCTAAATTCACTGAAGAGAACTGGGGGCCCGGCATGCCTGGTAAACACAACCAAGAAGGTGGTGACATCACATTGTCATCGGATCAACCACAGTAAAACCCGAGAGTCCGGTGAGTTTTGGGACCCGGACTGATTCCCTGAGTTTTACGTTTGGGCTTTCAGAGAGACTGAAGAAGAAAATCTGAGTTGTCCCAAAACAATATTAGACTCATACTACAAGTAACACCAAAACTAGATCTTAAATGTTATGTTAGAAAGAACCAAATGAAATATAGACACCGATGAACCAGAAACGTCACACGTGGGCCATACCTGTAGTAGATTTGGGATCGATGGGGTCAGATTGTCATTGCAAAGTGGCACTGGAAACCGCCATAAATAGGAGCAGAGCCAACGTATACAAAGGCAAGGTAAAGAGAAATAGCGGGCTCCCCTTTTGCTGGATTTACACTGGGCTGGGTGAGGATCTTGGGAACATGGAGTCCTGTACAGCTGGCGGTTTGGGCCACTGTGGAGGTTGGGTTAGGACATGTCCACGGTCCCTTCCCGGGCACGGTACAGGGGGAGCATTGCTTCCTTAGGCAGGGTGTGCATTTTGTCCCGATGGCATGAGAGGTCACTAAACTTTGGAGCATTATTCCAACCTTGGAATGACTGAAATATGAGACCATTGTGTCTGGATATTATCACACACAACACACAAAAGTGGGGACAGATGTGGCAAGATTGGAACTTTTGCACACTAGTGAGATGGAAAATGTTGCAGCAGCTGCAGAAAACACTCTGAATGGTACTTAAATTGGAGACAGACATACTACATGGCGCAGCAACCCAAATTCTGTTTATATGTGCAAAAACTGAAGTCAGAATCTCGAAGGTCCAAGGCGGCACAATTAACAATAACTAAGATTGCAAAGTGGTAGGAACGCCCAGCAAGAAATTACTAGGAAAAGGGTACATGATACAGACACACCACGGCGGCGCGTTCACTCTTCGGGGAAGCATTTCTTCCCACTTGGGACAACACAGGTGCGCCCGCAGGACGTTACAGTAAGTGAGGTACACCAGTCATGGAGGGCTCCATGCCGCACTTCCCCACCCCTGTGAGCTGTGTGAAGTAGACACATGGAGACGAGGAAAGACTGAGAAAGTGATTTCCGAGGCTGTGGGGAGGGCGGAGGCAGGCGGAAGGAATCCCCTTCTCAGTAAGTATTAAGTTTCAGTTCTGTAAGGTGAGTAGCTTCCAGAGACCTGAGGCTCAACATTGTACCTGCCGGGTGGGAGACCATGCAACCCCTTTGACACTCACGAATCTATGGAACGTCTGACCTGCTTGTAAAGTGTTTTTAGAGCCGTGATGAGAAGACAGATAAGGTGGCATGAATAACGATACAGAGTTGACTGAGAATTCATAGGAGCCGCCCGCATCCATGGAGACAGCTCAGTCAGCAGGAAAGGGGAGAGTAGCTTCCAAATACACGGAGTATCCTGCAAACAAAAATGACTATGAAGACGACCAGAAGCTTAAACTGATGACCTTCATAATGAAGAAATGCTTCTCTGTGTCATTCGGAGAGAGGCAGAAGTGAAAGTCTTGGCCTCTGAATTTAGGGCAAGACCAGATCTCCACCCCAAGGATGCGTGAAGTCGGCGCACAACCCCATGACCGCAGGGAGAGGAGGAAGGGAGTCAAGGTTATCACGGGCTCGTACGATGGTGGGTGAGGAGCAGATTTCCTGGTGATGACACGGTGGTTTTCAGCAAAGGTGGGAAGTGCATTTATGTGGGGAAGGAAAGAGGGTGACAGAAGTTTGATTGTCCTGATGGTGGTCTTTTGGGGCGTTGATCAGCAGCAGCCGGGCTGGCAGCAGCCGGACACACAGCAGCTGGGCCGGCAGACGGGGGTGCTGTAGCAGCTGGTCACACAGGATATGTTTGAGTCCCTTGTGGGAGAATGGATGCACTTATGAACATAATGTTAAGTGAAGTATATCAGACACATGCGCTTAAATATTGTGAGGTTTTTCTTATATAAGAAGTCAAAAATACAAATAAAGGGTAAAATAAAAGGTAGCTAATAGGAAATAGGGAGATACTTTGTTTGCAAAAAGGAAGTGGAGCAAGAGCTCAAGGGAGAGAAAACAGTGGGGAAAATAGGTGGATGAAAAAAGAATTAAGATATACTACATGCATGTACCAGCTCCTCACGAGGAATGTAATCATTATGTACACAAACATGTACAAATAAAAAAGTAAATATGAGGCTTTTTTGTAGATTTTTTTTATCAGAATAATGAGATAATGGTAAATATTTGAATGAACCCTCTATACATAACCCTCTTTGTTTGTGTTAGGTACTTATTTCCCCTTGACTTTGGTATGAGGTCACAAGCCAAATGACATATTGTAAGACTCCCACCTGTTTGCCACAGATGTTGCCTCTGACATGACGGCCACACTGTCCTCTGCTGCTCAGCGTTTTCTCAGGACTTGTAGGCTGCGCTTGTCTAGCCCTAAGGGGTACAAAACAACCATCCTTCGACTGGGCCTGTAAAATGACACTGCCTGGTCGAGGATTTTGTGAGAAAGAAAGTGTATTTCTCAAAATCGAGTGGGATGGTCCATGATAGAAGCTGATTCTGGAGAGACTTGGAGGAGCTATTAGCGGAGTCAATGGGCATGCGTGTTTTCCTGGTTGTATGAAATGTCGCTAAACATTAGAATATTATTCCAACTTTTTAATGATTGAATAGCTATTGGAATAATGATATTGGAATAGTGTGCCTGGCAATTATCAAAAGACAACAGTCCAAATATGTTGTGAAGAAGGCAGAGAATTTGGAACCCTTGTTCATTGGTTGCAATGTAAAGTGTTGCAGCAGGTATGACCAACGGCATGGACACGTCAAAAAATTACAAATGAAACACTATGTGGTACAACAACACCACTTCTGGGCATTTATGCAGCAGAATTGAAATTAGAGTCCTGAAGAGATAATAGCACTGCCCTGTTCACGGTGGCGCTATTGTAAGATGTGGAAGCTGTAGGAATATCGATCCACAAATGAACGATTGAGAAAATGTGGTTCAGACATACAATGGAAGAGTATGCAGCTCTAAAAGAGACACACAGAAGGAACTAAAGGAAGTAAGCCAATCACGGAAGGACCTAAAGGGAGTAAGCCAATCACTGAAGGAACTAAAGGGAGTAAGCCAATCACGGAAGGAACTAAAGGGAGTAAGCCAATCACGGAAGGAACTAAAGGGAGTAAGCCAATCACGGAAGGAACTAAAGGGAGTAAGCCAATCACGGAAGGAACTAAAGGGAGTAAGCCAATCACGGAAGGAACTAAAGGGAGTAAGCCAATCACGGAAGGAACTAAAGGGAGTAAGCCAATCACGGAAGGAACTAAAGGGAGTAAGCCAATCACGGAAGGAACTAAAGGGAGTAAGCCAATCACGGAAGGAACTAAAGGGAGTAAGCCAATCACGGAAGGAACTAAAGGGAGTAAGCCAATCACGGAAGGAACTAAAGGGAGTAAGCCAATCACGGAAGGAACTAAAGGGAGTAAGCCAATCACGGAAGGAACTAAAGGGAGTATCACGGAAGGACCGATGCTACGTCTGCCCAATCAGACGAAGCGGCGGGTCGGCCGGGTCGGAGCCGGAGGGAGCTGACTTCCAGGTCTGCGGGATGCGTAACTTCCAGAGGTCTGCTGTGCGACCCCGCGTCTCGCCGCCCGACACGATGACAACCTATCGTGCACTTAGAAATCCACCGGCGTGGACACCTCGCGTCAGGCGTTCTTCCCACAACGAAATGGAGACAGACAATGTGCAGTGGATAACGGTACGGAGTTTATTGAGAGTTTAAGAAGGCTACGTAATCGAGGGAGACAACTCAAGTGACGAGGAAAGGAGAAAGCAGAACACGCACAGCATGCGGAGTACACTGGCCAAGAAAACCTGATTACGGTGATGGTCTATCACTTGCACAAACTTCGGACTCTACAAAGAAGAGTTCCGTTATTCAGGGGGCGAGGTAGAGAGCTGGACTTCAGCATTTAAGTCAAGACCAGACCCGCGCAGAGATCTGTGACGCTGCGAAAGTCTCTTATGACCGAAGGGCGAAGAGGACGAGGGCGGAGGGCGCTGCATACCCGCGGTCACTCCCGGTTCCTACAAGAGTGGACAAGGGACGCCGTGGCTGTCAGCAGAGGCAGGGGGAGCGTCTGTGTGGAAACGGGCGGCGGTTCCTAGGATTTGGTTGTGCAGACGGTGGTCCCTCGAGGAGCCGATCAGCAGCCGCAGGGCTGGCAGCAGCCGGAGCCGTAGCTCTCGGGGAGGCTCCCGGTCAGGCAGACGCTGGTGGGGTAGTAGCAGGTTCTGGTGCAGTGCACGGGGCCGGAGCAGGCCGGCTGGCAGCAGGCGGAGCCACAGCCGGTTTGGCCACAGCAGCTGGAGCCACAGCAGTCGGGCTGGCCGCAGGGGGAGCCGCAGCAGCTGGCGATGCAGGCGGGCTTCCAGCAGGTGGTCCTGCAGCAGGTGGGCTGGCAGCAGGGGGAGCAGCAGGAGTGGGTCATGGTGCCGGGTGCGGAGGGCGGGGTCCTGGTGCGGGAGAGTTTCTCGGGTGTGAGGACCTCTTCCCACCTGGGCCTTTTATACACAGTGCAACAAAGTTCAGACCAATTAGAACTCTCCTTTGTTATTGTTTATTGTAATTTTCCCGATCCACTGGGAAGTGCTCCAAAGAGGAAGTTATTCCTTAAATGCTTTTAATATTCTTTGAGTACTTGATTTGTTTGCTTTCCTATAAATAACCCATCGGAGCTAATTTCCTGAAATGGGAAATCCATCAGTATCGTCTGCATCAATTAAACACTAATCTCCACTTTTGCAGCCAAGGACAGTGTCAATCACCTCTCAGTTCCAGCTCACCTGGTGAGAGGCGGGACTCATGGACAGTCTCTGACACATTATCACTGGGGGCCACACATCCTGGGAAGTGCTGGTAGAGGCCACATTGGTGAGTCATGGTGATCGGTTAAAGCCAAGTTTAGGGGGACTTTGGATAGCACTTGTGATGAAGAAGCTAATGTAAGATTATCCTCTTGCTGTGAACAGTAATGAGTGCTGGCTAAATACATAAATTATTTGTAGGTTTGGGACAGAAATGAACTTTGGGCATTTA
>QZML01000030.1:1401517-1414805 GCA_016801275.1 Hystrix brachyura
GCAGGCGGGCTTCCAGCAGGTGGTCCTGCAGCAGGTGGTCCTGCAGCAGGTGGGCTGGCAGCAGGGGGAGCAGCAGGAGTGGGTCATGGTGCCGGGTGCGGAGGGCGGGGTCCTGGTGCGGGAGAGTTTCTCGGGTGTGAGGACCTCTTCCCACCTGGGCCTTTTGTACTCCCGGCTCCCAAAAGTTGGACCAATCAACCTAGTTTTCCTTGTTGTTGTTTATCTTATTTTCTATATTCTGTTTGGGAATTGACAAGGAGGAAATTGTTGCGCAGGTGTGGTGAATCCTTTGAAAGTAAGTATTTAATCAGTTTTTTAATTGGCAACAAGTCATAGGGACTTTTTGCAGATGAAAGGAAAGAGTCATCGGCATCCTGCCTGCCGTGATCGTTGTGTGGGCGCGTGGCACCTCCTGCCCGGCGAGGGTGAGGGTTGGGGTGGCTGTTCCTCTACGCTTTGTCCCTCCGGCTCAGCTTAGCTTAGGAGTGTCTCTGGGGAGGGATGTGGCGCTGCCCTGGTCCCAGTGCTGAACTGAGGCCCAGTTCCAGAGCTGCTGGCCCAGAAGATCACAACTGAAGCATAGACAGCGTCTGTCAGTGTTCCAGCCTCTGTCCCTCTGTCTGCCTGGCTCGGGGGATCCCAGTGGCAGAGCAGGACCAAGGCAAGAGGGTAGAAGTGGAAGCATCAGTTTAGGAGTAAGTGGGTTTCAGTGAATTTACGGGGTCTATTGTTTCTGACTCACAGAAGCCTCAGGAGTCCCGAGGAGGAGTGTGTGGGGCTTTCTCCCCCACCACTGTCCTTACCGTGGTGGTTTTAGTTGCAGTCTGAGTACCAGGAAAGTCATCGATCTTAGGACATTGTTTCCCTTCCTTCCTTCTTTCTTCTTCCTCCTCTGCTTCTTTTCTTTTTCACATGAGGGACTTAAGGGTACCTGATTTATCTTTGATGACTAACATTCAAAATGTCTTTGTAAGGCACGCCATTCATTTAAAGAGAATGGAAATGGTTAACTTCCATCCTGACAGAATATCAGAAAGTGAACTCCTCTATGACTTCACTACCAGCTAGGAAATAGAAATTAACTCCCTCCCTGCAGTCGTATCTTCTCACTCATCCTCAAAGGGAGCTAATTACTCTGTCGACTTGTAACCTTGTAGATCAGTTTGGGTTTTCTTTGACTTTTCTCCCCCAGTAGTGGGGATCTAACACGGGCCCTTGCACGTGCTGGACAGGGGCCACTGAGCGCCGCTCCCCCAAGCCCTTTATTTGACTTTTATGTAAATAGAGATAGACTAGTCTGCTGCCTGTTTACCTTGGGATTTTGAGCATCATCACTATAATTGTCTGTGTTTAGTCTCATTATCAGTAGTTATCTGTGGCTTAGTTAGTCTCAGTAGTCTGATTTCTAAAAATGTATGAATTTAACACAGTTTATTTGATGCTTGATGGCCTGGAACTTGTTTGTAGTTTGGGACTTTAAAAATTAATGCGGCTATGCATGTTTATGCACATTTTCATTTCCTTAAACATTTAAAAACATTTTTATTGGCATATAATAATTATGCATATTCATGAAGTATAGTTTGTTATTTCAGTATGAGTGTATAACACTCATGATCAAATTGGGTTATTTAACCTTTTTGTTTCATCACGATTACTTCGCGTTTGGAGCTTTTGCGTTCCCTTTTTCTAGTTATCTGTGATAAATATGACAGCTCTTTTTGAGCTCTAATCGCCCTACCGTGTGCAGGACACTAGGACGACTATCTGTGTTGTTACCTATAGCAGACTCCCTCTGTCCCTCTCTGCTCAGCCCTTCCCAGCCTCCAGTGATACTCAGCGAACACGCAGCACTCATCTTTCAGTTAATGGCCTCCAGTTCATCCACTTTGCTTCAAGCTGTGTCTTTCTTTTGTCCATTCATCCACTGATGGGCATGTAGGTTGATTCCACATTTTAGCAACTGCAAAGGGTGCAGCAGTAAATGTGGGCAACTAGCTCTCTCTAAGATATGCTGGTTTCATTTTCCTTTGTATATATACCCAGAAGTGGAATAGTTGGAGCAGATGGTAGTTCTAGTTTTAGTTTTTGAGGAACGTCCATCCTTTTCTCTATTAATGGCTGTATTAATTTGTTATTTCTTACCATTTTTTTTTTCTTTTTGGATAGTTTTCATGGTACTAGGAATTGAACTTCATCCCTGACCCTTTTAATTTTTATTATTTTGAGGCAGAGTCCCACTAAATTGCTAAGTCACCCAGGTTCAGCTCTGACTTGTGAGCTTCCTGTCTCAGCTGACCAGAGTGCTGGGATTATGGCTGTTGGCCACCATGCCCGACTTCTCACTGTGATTTTGATTTGCATTTCTCTGATTGTTAATGATGTCCAGTATTTTCTCAGAAATTTTGTTGGCCATGAGAATTCGCTCTTTTGTGAAATGTCTGTTCCTATCACTTGCCCATTTTTAATTGAACTTTTTGAATTCCTTATATAATTTTGATATTAATCCCTTGTGAAATGAAAATTTGCAATTTTTCCCATTTTGTGGGGTGTTTCCTCACTTTGTATTATTATTATTAGTATTATTAATTACTTTTTCTGGCTAAACAGAAGCTTCTTAGTTCAATAAAAATCCATGTTTGCATTTTTCCTTTGTGTTTTTGGTGTCTTAGCCAAAAATAAAATACTCGCTGGTCTTTGCATCTTGCAGTGTTTCCTCTCTATTTTCTTCTAGTAGATTCACATTTTCGGGTCTTACTTTGTCCACTGCGAGTTGATTTTTGTGTGTGGTGAGATATAGGAGTCGAGTTTCAGTCTCCTGCTTGTGACTATTCAGTGTCTTAGTGACTTTCTTGTTGCTGGGACAAAATACACAACATGTACGACTTAGGAGAGATTTATTTTGGCTCATGTTTTAGAAGTTTCAGTCCCAACTCAGAAGGCTCAAATGTGGAAAACGGTATAAGAGAAGGGCCTGGGTACGGGAAGGCTGCTCACATCGAGATGGCCAAGAAGCAGAGAGAGAAGGGAGTGTCTGGGAAAGAAATATACTCTTCCAGGTCACACTCCCAGCGGCCTGCCTCTTCCTGCCAGACCCCGCCTCCTAATAGCAAGTTAGCTGTATTGTCCCCATGAGGCCGTGGGCCTTTGGGGAGCATTCCTAATTTAAACCATAACATTCTGTCCCTGGCTCCTAAAAAACTCATGCACACCCCTTTATGCAAAATCTATTTGGTCCACCTCTAAGAGTGGCCGAAGTCCTAACAGTTCCAGCAGTGCCAAAAAGTTCAACTCTAAAGTCTCCTCTGAGACTCAAGGCAAACTCTCAGCTGTGAGTCCCTGAAAAATAAAAAGTTAAATACTGCTGACACACAATGGCACGTGGTAAACATTCTCACCGCAGAAGCAGAAATAGAGGGATGAAGGGAACAGAACCAAAGCAGGACCAAGATTAAATCCTTTGGCTCCACGCCCAGCAGCTGGGGCAAGCTGCAGAGTAATGTAGACTCTGATGGGTTTGGGCAGCACCCTCCCCCACCCCCACCGTGGCACTGACAGCAGTGGGCCTCTTGCCTTCCCTCTTGGGCTGGCCTGTGACACTTCTCAGGAGACGTTCTGCGCTGCTGGGCCTCCAATTGCCCGAGGTTTCCACTGCACTTGTAGCTTCGCTCTCGCAGGTTCACGCCTACACTCTCGGGGCACAGCCTGGACTCCCAGGCCTTGCTCTGAAACTGGGATGGACGCCTTCCTGACCCCACAACTCTTGGGTTTGGCGTGTGTTTAAACCAGGATGATGCCAGGTCTGCAGCCAGCTTTAGAACCCATTAACAATCCAGGTGGGTCTCCCTTCTCAATTTGCTTGCCGACATGCCAATTATTTTTGGGAACACCCCTCAGACAGCCCCAGAAGTGTACTTTACTAATCTGCTAGGTGTCAAGATTAACTGTTGCCAAAAAAAAAGAGATTAACCGTCGCACGAACCAAATGAAAATAAGTACTATTATATGAGAAATATTTAAATTTGTGCTGTACACTCAGGTATGGAGAAACAGGAAAATGGAACAGAAAAAGCTATCCTTGAAAAGTAAAACTTAAAAGTGACATAAATAGGAGAAGGGCCAACTTATGCAAAGGTACCTTAGTGAGAAAAAGTGGCTTCAAGTTTAACAGAATTTCCTTTAACCTGGTTATGGATTCTACAAAAACAAATGTGTGTTTCCTAAATGACAGTAGACAGTCACCCGTGGAAGTCTGGGATCAGGAGATGCGCAGATGTAAGAGCTGGCAGCAGCCAGCTGAGGATTTCGCAGAGGGCGACATTGTCCCTTGTGTCTTCCAGTTTCTCTAGCAAGATCCTGTGTTTTGCCATGAACGTGCGAGATGTTATTAAATATTTTAGAGGGATGAAGGGAACAGAACCAAAGCAGGACCAAGATTAAATCCTTTGGCTCCACGCCCAGCAGCTGGGGCAAGCTGCAGAGTAATGTAGACTCTGATGGGTTTGGGCAGCACCCTCCCCCACCCCCACCGTGGCACTGACAGCAGTGGGCCTCTTGCCTTCCCTCTTGGGCTGGCCTGTGACACTTCTCAGGAGACGTTCTGCGCTGCTGGGCCTCCAATTGCCCGAGGTTTCCACTGCACTTGTAGCTTCGCTCTCGCAGGTTCACGCCCACCCTCTCGGGGGCACAGCCTGGACTCCCAGGCCTTGCTCTGAAACTGGGATGGACGCCTTCCTGACCCCACAACTCTTGGGTTTGGCGTGTGTTTAAACCAGGATGATGCCAGGTCTGCAGCCAGCTTTAGAACCCATTAACAATCCAGGTGGGTCTCCCTTCTCAATTTGCTTGCCGACATGCCAATTATTTTTGGGAACACCCCTCAGACAGCCCCAGAAGTGTACTTTACTAATCTGCTAGGTGTCAAGATTAACTGTTGCCAAAAAAAAAGAGATTAACCGTCGCACGAACCAAATGAAAATAAGTACTATTATATGAGAAATATTTAAATTTGTGCTGTACACTCAGGTATGGAGAAACAGGAAAATGGAACAGAAAAAGCTATCCTTGAAAAGTAAAACTTAAAAGTGACATAAATAGGAGAAGGGCCAACTTATGCAAAGGTACCTTAGTGAGAAAAAGTGGCTTCAAGTTTAACAGAATTTCCTTTAACCTGGTTATGGATTCTACAAAAACAAATGTGTGTTTCCTAAATGACAGTAGACAGTCACCCGTGGAAGTCTGGGATCAGGAGATGCACAGACGTAAGAGCTGGCAGCAGCCAGCTGAGGATTTCGCAGAGGGCAACATTGTCCCTTCTGTCTTCCAGTTTCTCTAGCAAGATCCTGTGTTTTGCCATGAACGTGCGAGATGTTATTAAATATTTTTAACCCCCACTCACGAAATTGGGTATTTGCATTCCCATCCCCAGATCTTTAACCTTCCTGGGTTGAAAGTTTGTTTCCAAGGGAGTGACCTTTCTGCCACAGGACATAATCCAAAATAAAATCATCACCCATTCATTCTGGACTCGTCCTATCAGCAGACCAGCTGGCAGAGAATGGAGTTACTATTTGTCGAGGGGTAATTATCATGAAACTCGAGAGTACAGGCAGACTATACTGGAACTGAAGAGATTTACCATAACAAACTGTCATAAACCAAGTGGCTTGAATTTACTGCCTCACATTTCTGGAGGTGTTATTCTGAAATTAAGGGGGCAGAAAGGCTTTTTTGCCATCTGAGGGTCATGAGGGCAGTAGCTGTTCCAGGTCTCTCTTCTAGACTTGCTTATATCTGTCTTCTCCACGCGTCTTTTATGTTCTTCCCTCTCTGTGTATATCTCCAAATTTCACCTTTTTCTACAGACGCCAGTCAATTGGATTAGAGGCCCAGCCTATCCCAGTGTGACCTTATCTTCAATGGTGCCATTTGAGTGTGAATTTTGGGGAACACAATTCAACCCATAACACTGAATTATTCCACGGTATGTCCACAGCCAGTGAAAACCACAAAGAGTAGTAAGAGCAAACACAGTCTGACAATGGTGTAATAACCAGGGGCTCAGAGCCGGCAGGCAGGAAGAGCTAAGTTACTTCATCGGACAGTTATCTAAACCTACAGAAACTCTGGCCACTGGTGAAAGCGGCATAGACCTCACGGTAAAGTTAGAGTTTGAGAATCCCAGCTGCAGGTTCATTGCTCTTTATTTTGTATATGCCTCTCACACTGTCTTTCTCCCTCCCCCGTTTCTCTCTCTCTCCATTTTTTCTTCCTCTCTCTCCTTCTGATCTCCTCTTCGCCCTCTTCCTCTTTTCTTCTCCTCCCTGATCTTTCTTTTAGAATTCATGGCTGTCCACCATATTTAAGAAGAAATATTAAACCCGAGTAGAGTGAACCATAGACCGTAGATGAGGTTTTCATCGTCCCACCCATATATCTTGGTTTGTGCTCCAAACCGATTTCTACGCACCTGCAGAAGTCGCGGCCCCACCCAGTGCTACCCACATGACCTGCGGAGAGCCATGCTGCCTATCAACGGCACAGAGAGGGAAGCGAAGTGTTTCGGAGGGTCAGTTTGGGAAGACATGGCTCCTCATTCCTGAGTTTGGGAAGACATGGTTCCTCATTCCTGAAACCAGCTACTTCTAAAGTGTGCTTTTATTGTCACTTGTCATAGTTCTCCCTCAGTCTGAAGCTTTAGTTGGCTACATAATCCTGGCTCACTCATGCTCCCTTCTCTGTATCACTTCCCCAGTTCCCACTAGTGTGATCTGAAGCTCCCGATAATCTATTTTCACTTCAATCTTTTTCTCAGAGGCTCTTCTGGGACCAAACATGCCATGACATGGTGTTAATTCTCTTGATCTCAATTTCCTTGTGTCTAGCACAGGAAAATTAACACCTACTTTAAAAGTTTCTTCAAGATTAAAACCAACATATAAAGCATTTATTTAATACCTATCAAGTAGTAGGCAATCCAGACTACGTTAGGTCTTTCTTCTAGAAAATTTCATTTTTTTAGGGAGGATACCGGGGATCGAACTCAGCCCCTGTGCTTGCCGGGAAAGTACTCTAACCACTTAGCTATATCCCCAGCCCCTCCAGAAAATTTTGAAACTAATTTTTTTTTTAAACAGTACTGGGAATTAAACTCAGGGCCTTACACATGCTAAGTAAGTACTCCACGCTGAGATGCCCTCCCCAGCCCTTTTTATTTTTTAACTTTGAGGGTTGATGATTAACATTTAAAATGGGTTTTGCTAAGTAGTCTAGACTGGCCTTGACATTGCAGTCCTGTCTCAGCCACCCGAGTAGCTGGGATTATGGGCAGGCACTGCCACGTCTGGCTTTAAACTGATTTTAATCCTGAAGGTAAAAATATATTTCTAATAACTAACTAGGTTGACTAGTTACCTAGCTTGTTTTCTAGCTTTATCGAGGGGCAATTGATGAAATTGATAGAAAGTGTAAGAAGTGATGTTTTGATCATGCGTTCGTTGTGAAATCCTCACTGCAATCAGGTTCGTTACCACACTGATCAGCTCACGGAGCTGTTGTTTTCTTTGTGTGTGCGTGTGTGGTATTAAGATCTACCCTCTTAGCCAATTGCAAGTGGGCAATAAAGCATCTTCCAGCTGTTCTCGCGATGCTGTAGCCGAGATCTGCAGCACTTCCTGATCTCACTTAGCGGTAATGGTCAGAGAGATCGCGTTAGTTCTTTATCTCATTTGCCCTTTTCCAAGAGTCAGCAGTCAAGAGCTTTCATCTCTCAGCAGCATCATCAGAGCATCCCGATACATGGACTCAGGAGCTGCCTCCTGCCCTGGAGTGGAGACCACGGAGGGAGTCCAAGTGCCACCCGGCCGACAGAAGTCCCTGAGTGGGCGACCGGGTCCTGGACTTCCGCATCTCAGAGCCACGATGGAGCCTCACATCGACGAGTACTCGGATTAGTTCAGGACCGAAACGTCAGCTTTCTGTCTCTCATGACTCCTGTGAATGCACAAGCTCTTCGACTTTTCTTCTTTCTTATATTTTTCTGATTTCCCTGGAAACACAAGTTTTTATTTTCCTTAGATGCTTCACAGTCGCCTCATAAACAAAGAAGGTTGTGCCGATCCCTCAGACGGCTCAGACACGAGGGACTGCTGAAGTCCTAAGTGCTCGGAGCACAGTTTCCCGTCCTCGGCTTTGCCCTTCCTTAAATTTTTAATACCAGTTTGATCAGGGGGACAGATTGCATTAATGTTGCACCACGTCTGGCCTGTGTTTTACAGGGAATTACGGGATTCCTCCTCATTCTTCCAGCAGGTACTTAAGGAAGTCACGTGAGGATTTGGATTTCATGTGATACCAAGGAACAGATCCCTTCAGAGGAGACTTTCTCATGAGGACACATTGGATTCCCAGAGTTTTTCTGTCCAGATGAATCGTGTGAGTGTCCGCAGAGGCTGAGCCAAAAATAAAATGATGCTTACATTCATTAGAGGTACTAAATGCAGCTCCAGCTGCCATGGCCTGCGTCTGCTGCTCGTGGAGGTGTAGAAAACTAATTTGGGAAGAACATTTTAAGCGGAAACATTATCTGCATATACAAGAAACTTTCTTCCATGGTTTGGTGGACTTAAGTGTGCATATTGCTACAGCTGCATCCGAATATTGCTATTCACCTTAAGATGTTAATATAACGGTGTTTCAGTAGGAAGAAAAGGCCCAATTTTGGATGTTAATCTGTCTAGTATTAGCTACATACCACCACACAAAGAAATGCACTCATGTGAATAAGGAAGACAATAGTTTTTTTTTGTGGGGGGGGCTGCTGTGAGGCTCACAATGGGAAGTGCTCACGGGCTGCAATACATTGGTTAATTCCGTGTAAGGAATTCTGTCCAATAAAACAAAACACAATGTGGAATGAAAAATTGTTCAGAATTTATTTTAAAACATTTATGTTAGAAAAAAAGAACTAAAGTCCAAACAAAATTCTTGCTATTAGAGTGATAAAAGTGACTATAAAAAGAAGAAAGCAGGATACAAGAAACACCAGAATGTTGAAAAAGAAAATACGAAGACAATCGACCAGTTACAGAAAACTTTGAGGATATTTTTGCAAGTTAGAAAAGAGAATGAAAATCTGACTTAAGTAGTCAGGGCTGAGACCACATCAGATTGAAGGTAGAAAAAGATCCTCTTCAGTCCCTGAGACCAGGAAAGAAAAAAGTCAGGTTGAAGCACTCTGGACACGCTGGAGCTGATTTCCAGGGGTTTAAAAGCAGTCAGGTAACAGACATTTTGGTGACTGCATAGTGGCTTTGGAAGCGAATGTGTCCCTGAAGAGGTAAGTCAGTTGGCAGAGTTTGTTGTGTGCAAACGGTGGTCCCTCGAGGAGCCGATCAGCAGCCGCAGGGCTGGCAGCAGCCGGAGCCGTAGCTCTCGGGGAGGCTCCCGGTCAGGCAGACGCTGGTGGGGTAGTAGCAGGTTCTGGTGCAGTGCACGGGGCCGGAGCAGGCCGGCTGGCAGCAGGCGGAGCCACAGCCGGTTTGGCCACAGCAGCTGGAGCCACAGCAGTCGGGCTGGCCGCAGGGGGAGCCGCAGCAGCTGGCGATGCAGGCGGGCTTCCAGCAGGTGGTCCTGCAGCAGGTGGGCTGGCAGCAGGGGGAGCAGCAGGAGTGGGTCATGGTGCCGGGTGCGGAGGGCGGGGTCCTGGTGCGGGAGAGTTTCTCGGGTGTGAGGACCTCTTCCCACCTGGGCCTTTTATACACAGTGCAACAAAGTTCAGACCAATTAGAACTCTCCTTTGTTATTGTTTATTGTAATTTTCCCGATCCACTGGGAAGTGCTCCAAAGAGGAAGTTATTCCTTAAATGCTTTTAATATTCTTTGAGTACTTGATTTGTTTGCTTTCCTATAAATAACCCATCGGAGCTAATTTCCTGAAATGGGGAGGACTTTTCTTTGTTGTTGTTTACACCATTTTCTAATTCTGTCTGGGAATCAGCAAGGAGGAAGTTACTGGCTAAGTGTTATGAATCTTTTGAAAGTAAGTGTTTCATGTGTTTCTTAATTGGCTGTAACTCACAGGGACTTTTTAAGATAAAAGGAATGAGGCACATCAGCATCCTTCCTGCTCTGGTTTTCGTCTGGGCATGCGGCAGCTCCTGCAGCCCCGGAGAGGGTCTGGTAGTTCTTTCCTCACAGCCTTGTCCCTTTGGCTCAGCCTGGGATGTGACGTGCCTCTGGGTACGGGGCTGAGGTGTTCACAGTGAGAGGCTGACTGGCCGTCACCTGCAGGAGCCCGGCTCAGGGCTAGTGTGGACATCTGTGTGTATTCCAGCTCCTCCGTCTAGGTGGCCATCAAACACAGTCTGGAGGCTGGCTAAATGTTTTCTCTACGGCCAAACAGACCCAGAGCCGGTGAGTAGAAGCAGATGGAGTCCTCCGGGACTTAAAAAAAGATCAATTAACATTCTGGGCACCTTCGTCCATGGCCGAAGCCTTTCCCAGGCTGAGGGATTTTACACGTACACGGGAGTGGCTCCATATCACTGGGACAGTTCTGGGAATACTGGATTTGTTGTTGGTTCCGGTCCTAATCTTATTTGCCGGAACAGTCAGTGATCTCGGGGGACAGACTACACATATCCTCTTTTCTTTATTTGTTTTGTTATTGATGAAGGAATTGATTATGCCAGAGGAGATTACATCTGGGCTATCTGTGAGTCCTAATATGTTCTAAACTTTTCTGAGGTGTAACATCCATTTAAAAAGGGCTTAAATGAATAATTTCCAACTTGACAGGTCATCCAGTGAACACATACATGTCACTGTCACCAGGCAAAGGACCGGAGTTCATCTCTGTCCTCCTCATGTTATACCTCCTCAGTATCAGTCTGTTGGCTCATGATGCCACAGGGCACTTCCAGCTGTTTGTGAAACTTTATGTAAGTGAAGTAGTATAGAACTGGCTGTGTTCTATGCACCTTATTGTGAAATGCATTCAGGCGTTTCATTTATTCTTGCTGCTCTATAATTTTCCACTAAATGGACATGACATGATGTGTGAGGTATGATAGAAAAATATGGTGGATCTTTCCATTTAAAAGAATTATTACAATACGAGACAAATTGATCAATCCTCCTCAAAATATCTCCCCTCACTTGGAACACGTCCCAGCGTGCTGGCCGCTTTCTGCAGCACTTCTGGAAGCCTCCTTCAGGAATGTCAGTTGCACGGTCGTGGCTGCCTCAGCATCCTGAATTGATTCGAAACGTGGACCTTTCATGGTCATTTTGACTTTGGGGAAAAGCAGAAGTCACGCAGCGTCGGAGCTGCTGAATGAGGTGGACGAGGACACTCTGTGATGTTTTCACGAGCCACCTTCCTGTTGGATGACACTCGGCAGCAGCGTTCGCCGTACTTGCACTCACACCTGGCAAAGACACAAGAGCAGACTTCCAGCGCGGTTCAGAAAGTGGCAAGAACGATGGAATAAACGTGTCTGAAGAAACCGGGAGTATTTTGAAGGGGATTAATGCGATGTGTCCTTTACTGTAATCCATTTTAAAGATTTACACATTCATCACCTCTTTTGCTCTCACCTCATTTTTGCTCTCTCTTCTGTTGGTAAGCATGTGCGTTGTTAGCAATTTGAGACCATGAAAGAATTAAATCTACTTCTGCTATGGAGTTTTTAAGGGGGACTTTTGATAAAGAAATATAAATATTTCTTTTGACTAGAACACCTAGGAGTAGAATTGCTTGCAGATTTTCTTGGTGTAACATTTATACAGCTGGCAGTGCGAGTGTGGCCAGAGAGGCTGGTGGCTGGGGCGCTGCTCTGCAGTTGGTGCGCGGGTTTAACCTGGGGCCTGGTCATGTACTCATTGAGCAGTGGAGTCCCGTAGGGCAGGAGTCATCACTGCATTCAGTGTCCCTGCGGCAGTGTGCGGCTGGAGCAAGGCCATTGCACTTGCCTCTGGGAATGCCTGCCTTTGGGTAGTGACCAAGTTTCTAGAGGACAACCAACTGCCCAGGGCCATTTGTTCCTTGACTTGCGGGGGAGCCGATATCGGCACAGCAATGGCCAAAGATGAGTAGGTGAACCTGCTGTCCTTCAGGAAGCACCAGGTGGGAAAACAGGGGCTCCTGATGGTGCAGGAGAGATTCGGGAAATGCTCGCTGGAACTTGGAGGGAACAATGCCATTATCGTTTCTGAGGATGCAGACCTCAATTTAGTTGTTCCATCAGCCCTTTTTGCTGCCGTGGGGACAGCTGGCCAGAGGTGTGCCTCTGCGAGGCGACTGTTTTTACATGAAAGCCTCCACGATGAAGTTGTAAATAGACTTAAAAAGGCCTACGCACAGATCTGTGTGGGGAACGCACTGGAGCCTAATGTGCTCTGCGGGATGCTCCCCTCCAAACAGTCAGCAAACAAGTTTCTCGGCGCAGTGGAAGAAGCAAAGAAAGGAGGCAGCACCATCGTCTCTGGGGGTGTGGTGGATCTAATATGGTCAACTTGAGCCAGAACGCCCAGCTGTACTGAGTTGATGTGATGCTGAGCGTACGAGATCCACCTGAGGGTTGTTGCTGATGCAACATAAGGCAGAGTGGGAGCCGTAGCTAGTGTGAGCTGTTTCCCAGGAGAAGCTCTGCTGCGGCTGGTTCTCCCGAAAGGAACTCGGCTGTCCTTGTCGAGGAAGGAACTCGGGGCCTTGCTGTCGAGGATGGCTGCTGTTGCTTCGGGGGAGCTCTGGTCATCGTCTCTGCTGCTAGCATCGTATCCTGGTTCCAGCCATCATGTGCAGACATGGATCTACATGGGACATTGCTGGCTCCCAGCCCTCAGTTGGATCTTTTGAGTCTCCAGGGCCTAGATGGACATTCAGCACCTTCTGCGTTTGGCTTCTGGGTGACTATTGTAACCTATAAATGTCCCCTATTAAATCTGCTCTCCTAAAACCATTGGTTCTCTGAAAATCTAACTAACACAGGGGACAAGGTTATGGACTGCCCTGGAAATCATGTAGAACCCACAGTCGTGACCAGTCTGGCCCACGATGCACCCATTGTACACACGGACTTTTGCTCCAATTCTTTACATCATTAAATTCAAGAATGAAGAAGAGGCCTTTGCATGGAATAATGAGGTCAAACAGGGACTTTCAAGCAGCATCTTTATTTTTAATTTTTATTTTTTACCAAGAACATGTATTGGTACATTGTATACATAATGATCATAATCAACATGGTTATTTTGTACCTGTACATGATGTATCTTGGTCCCCCCT
>QZML01000030.1:1415630-1455609 GCA_016801275.1 Hystrix brachyura
CATTTTTATTTCTTCATCTGAGAAATGTTTATTCATTTTAGATGCCCCTTTTTGGATAGAGTTCAAGCAGCACGTTTACCAAAGATTTGGGCAGAATCTTCCACTGGCTTGGACCTAAAGGATCAGACTGTGGTGCTGTGAACGCCAACATTCCCACAATGGGACTGGAATTGGAGGAGCATTCAGAGGAGAAAAGAACACTGGTGGTGGCAGGGAGCTTGGCAGTGATGCCCGGAAATAGTCCATGAGAAGATCTGCTTGTGCCATCTGCTACAGTAAAGACTTTCCACTGGAGCCTACAGTAAAGACCTTCCACTGGCCCGAGGAATCAAGTTGGAGTAAAGGTGTTTCAGTTGGACATTCCTTAATGTCTTGCTGGCATGTCTGTGGCTGCCCTGAAGACCAAGAATATTAAGCTTTGCCTTGAGTAAATGCATCATTTTGAGTAAATGCATCTCCTATATGACCATAGCTAATCTCCTATGACCCTCCTCAGGCCCTAACTAAATCAAGAGACTAATTTTTAAAAAAATAAAAATATTCACAACCTACCCACATTTAGTAAAAAAGAAAAAAAAAGTTTATACTATTCCCTGAAGAGATTTTGTACATCTTTTATTTGTTATTCCTATTTTATTTTTATGCTAAAGTGTCTGTGGTACTTAAAATTTAATTTTTATCTATCTAAAATAAGAAAAATATTTATGTATGTATATTGATCTTATATCTAAATTCTCTGTTGTTTCTTTTTTCTTTCTTTCTCTCTTTTTTTTTTGGTGCTGGGGATCCAACTCAGGGACTTGTTTCTAACAGTTTCTAACAGTTCTTGTTTCTAACAGTTTGCCAGTAAGATTTTTTGGGGGAGATTTTACATACGGGCTATGTCGTGACTGTAATGGAGGCAATGGGCATCTTCATATAGTCTTGATATGGTGGGTTTCTAACAGTTTCTAACAGTTCTTGTTTCTAACAGTTTGCCAGTAAGATTTTTTGGGGGCGATTTTACATACGGGCTATGTCGTGACTATAATGGAGGCAATGGGCATCTTCATATAGTCTTGATATGGTGGGGACAGCTCTTAACATTTGAGTTATGACACTTTCTGTCTGTTTTGTAGATTATTTTCATCAGAGTAGCTAGGATTTTTCTCTTCCTTATTTTCTAAGCTATTCTACCTTGAGAAAGCGTGGAAATACACAACATGTCTTTTTCTTCATATACTGTATTTAGATGATGGTATAATTATTTTACTTTTTTCAGTAAATCTGATTAAATATTGATGAAGGCTCACATGTGAGAATAACTATGCATTTCTGAAAACAATTGAATGTGGTTATGATCATATGCATGTATTGAATTCAATTTGCTTATATCTTATTTAGAGTGTATTTGCACAACCAGAATTTAACATGTTGCTGTACACCCCATCTTCTCTAATAAAGTTAGCTCCCGATGTGTCAAGATTTCCCGCCCTCCTGTAACCCAGTGTGGCCTTGCTATGGCTCCCTGGGCTGGAATTTGTGAAGGAGTCTCCCTCTCACATCAGCAGTGGTAATGCAGAGGGCCTGTGTGGAGTGGCAGGCAGACTAGAACATCTCCTGGGCACCCACAGGGCAAGGCTATGTGGAGCAGCTGCTGTGGTTTGGGGATGGCTGGTCCCCCAAAGATTTATGCTAGTTGTTAGCAATAATCCCTAGTGTGGTGGTGTTGGAGAGGTGGAGACCTTAAGAAGTTGGGCCAGGAAGGTAATTAGGTCTCTGAAGATCCACCTTCATGATGGATGGGTAGGGTTCCAGGATGTGAATCAGATTCTTTGAGAGAATGGTATTTTATAAAGTGAGTTCCACTTTCTCTTCTGTGTTTTGTGCTTCTTCTCTCACTATGTGATCTACACACTTGTTTTCGTTCCCACTTCTCTGCCTGTTGTGACCCAGCCAGGGCACTCAGAAGGTGTTGGTGCTGATGCTCTTTGGCCAGAAGACCAGAATCAGGAGCTAGACAACCTCTTTGTACATCACCCTGTCTCAGGTATTTTGTTACAGCAATGTGAAATAGTCTAAGACACACACCTGAAGAGACAGATGGCTTCGAGGCTAGCAAACTCTACTCTAGCCTGGTTGAAAACTTATAAAAACGAATGTGTATTTCTTAGATGGGAATGTGGCGGTCAGCTGTGGCTGTTATGAGGAAGGGGTGGGACCAGTGCAAAGCTGGCAGGGCCCAAGAGCAGCAGAAGGAAGAGGGACCTTGCGCCCCGAGTCCGCCAGGTCCTCAAACGGGGAGTCCACTAGGCATTCTGTCATTCTAACTTCTGATTCGCTGCTCATAAACTGACCTTCAGGCACAGTTTGGTTTCCCTTTCAGGAATTTGTGCATAGAGAAAGGATTTGTTAAGTAGCGTAGGAAAATTTTAGTTGATGCCTTTATAATTGCAATTAATAAATAGTCATATTCGCTTTATAGGGTTGCATACATTTATCGTCATCTAAAGGGGTCCACTAAGCATTCTGTCATTCTAACTTCTGATTCGCTGCTCATAACCTGACCTTCAGGCACAGTTTGATTTCCCTTTCAGGAATTTGTGCATAGAGAAAGGATTTGTTAAGTAGAGTAGGAAAATTTTAGTTGGTGCCTTTATAATTGCAATTAATAAATAGTCTAGCGTAGGAAAATTTTAGTTGATGCCTTTATAATTGCAATTAATAAATAGTCATATTCGCTTTATAGGGTTGCATACATTTATCGTCATCTAAAAGCCAGGGCTCATCCTTTTCCATATAAATAAGACCAGCTATCTGAGTTTGCAAGAATCAATTTCAGAGCCTGATAGATCTGTGGAAATAATGAAAATCAACCTGGATGCTTTCGGAAGACAGTTCCCATTTATCCCCGGGTGAACGCGTAACAGCACCACCTTATATTTTTCTTTAGAAATGATATTCCTTTGGATGCTTGTGCACCTCGGAGAGTGATAGCAACATTATTAGCCCATCAGATTGAGCAGACAGAGGTGGTTAGAATCTCACAGAACTCAATAAGAAAGGTGCCATCAGAGTAGCCTGTTAGAACTCGCAGAGGGGAAAATCCACCCTGCAATCTCTCTCCCTGCCGGGGGTTTCTTTAGCTGATCCGTAGACCCCACCAGGGATGTGACTTCCAGAGAAGCTCATTCTGTTCCTGGGGTTTCCGTTAGATTGAGGTGCCACGGTGATGTCTACCCGCCCATACCTGCTATGCCTCTTCCTCGTTGGGCTCGCCTGTGGTTATAGAACCTGAACGGCACCGCCGAGAGCCCTCGCCCCATGAGACACCTTGTCTGCTGATGTCTTTTCTGCAGTCACATACTTTGTGCTAGTCCCTGCACCTGTTCACCCACCTCACGGCTCCTGTGCCGTGTACATTTCCCTGTTGGTTACATAAACTTTAAGATAGTCGTTTCTTCCTGAGGCCACAGTCTCTGACCTTGCTGACTAGTTCTGTATTGTGTAGATTAAGTTTCGAGTGGTTTCTCTGAATGGTCTTGAAGTGCTGGATTTTGTTTTAGTGGAATGACGTTTTTCATAGAATATCTGGATATTATTATGAGTCCTTATCATTTCTGTCCATGCCAGTTTCACAGATGCTTCTAGTTTGCACGGTCCGTGCTCCGTCCAGAGCTCCCTCGGAGATGGTGCATCCCTTTCTCTCTCATCTTACCTCCTTCGCTGCGGAAGAAAAGATAACAGATTCTAGATATGGAATCATAGTCATTTGGAAGACCATTTCATTCTCGTGCTCACTAGCTGTGGTCCCCCAAATAGGAAAAAAAATGCAGCATGTTTATGATACTTTGTGAATAGTCTCTCACATGCATCGTCATACTCTTTTACAAATATTTCTTTCTTTTTCCCACTTCCATGTTACATTTTGTGCTGTGGTGGGCTGATATGGTCAACTTGAGCAGGGACCCCCAGCTGGACTGAGTCGGTGTGCTTCTAGGTGTAGACGATCTACCTGAGGACTGTTGCCAACACAACATAAAGGAGAACAGGAGCAGAAGATGGGGCCGGCTGTTTCCTCTTCCTGTTTGGCTGGTTCTGTTTTGGCTGGTTCTCCTGAAGGGGACTCAGCTGTTCTCATCACAGAAGGAGCTCAGGGTGTTGCTGTCATCAGGGATGGCTACTGTTTGCTTCAGGTGAGCTCTGGTCCTCAACTCTGCTGCAAGTATCGTATCCTGGTTGCAGCGTAGATTTCTTCAGCCTTTTAGTGCAGACACAGACGTACACTGGACATTTCTGTGGGTTCCCAGCCCTTGGTTGGCTCTTTCAGGTCTCCAGTGCATAGACAGACCGTCTGCACTCTTCCTGCATTTGGCTTGTGTGTGTGAATGTTGTAACTTGTACTTGTCTTGTATTAACTCTGCTCTCTTGCAAACTGTTGACTCTAGAAAGGTAACTGATGCATATGCCCACTTGCAGGCTAATCTGGAAGTGTCTTTTTTCTCCCTCTTGTTGGTCAGCAGATACTTTTTTTGGGAGGTCACAGATCTTACATTTTAAAAGAGGCCTGAAATTCTGGATATTACTGAGCTCTATATATATTGTGTTTTTTTCCTATACATACATACCCATGATACAGTTAAACTTATAAAGTTAGGCATAGTAAAGGATTTGCAATAACTGATAATAAAATAGAATAATTAAACAATATAGGGTAACCAAGTTTATGTGGATGCAGTCTTTCTCTTAATATTTTTAGGCTACAGGCGACTGAAACCATGAGAAGAGAAACCATAAACACAGAGAGACTATGATGTACTTAAAATCTATAAATCATCGACCTTCAGACCAAGGCACTAATGAGAAGTAGTAATGAGTAGCACATCCACAAAGGACAGCAGAATTGAGCATGGACTGGTGACTGAAGGCGCGTGGCTGAAAGTCCCAAGCATAGCTCCATTTGATTCCTGAAAAACCCTAACATAGAAGATTATGACATAGAAGAGTGGAATTCCTTAATCTTTATCAGCTGGTGTCCAGGTAGCAGCTAGTATGTCAGTGGCTACGAGTGACTCCCCTGACTTCAAGTCCGGGCCAGACACATGACAAATTATGCTGCCCATTGCCACGGATTTAGGCTGTCCTGGCTGGAGGCTTTGTTCATATGAAAGGGATGTTTCTACCAGGGACACAACCTAAAGTTAAACTGTCACCTGGTCGCCCTGGGTTCTTCACATCAGTAGTTGAGATGAAAGAAAAGGGGTTGGTATTTAGTGAAGGGTAATTATTGGGAGAATAATGTATTGTACAAAGAATAATGTATTGGGAGAACTGTGTCTGGACTTGTGGAGATTCACCACACTACTGTGTCTCCTGGTGCGTCCCTGCCCAGTAATAGTCACAAAGGAGCAAGCACAGTAACCACAGCGTGACAGGCCTGGTAACCAAAGGCTAAGACCTCTGCCTATCTGCAGACAGCACCGTAAGTGTCCTCCAGCAGATGCACAAGACCCTGTCCTGCACCTGAGTCTCTGCATTATGGCCACAAGAACCATCTCTAACTGAAGAACGGAGATAATAAATAGTGGGAGGGCTGCTACAACACTAAGAATGAATATGCATTTAGTATGCAATATGAAACACACTTAAATTCCAATCTTAGGAGAGCTCTGTACAATAAAATGAAACGCAGTGTGAGATGAATAATGGTACAGAATTTATTAAGACACGTATAGGCAAGATTCCTGCTACACAGGGGATAACTCAAAGTGATCAAAAACAGAGCAAAACAAGGGACACCAGAAATATGAGTACGATGAAGAAAGAAAATATGATTAAGATTATTGATCAGTTACGTAGACCTTTGAGAAAGTAGCGAGGTCTTTGTAAGTTACTTAAAGAAAGAGACTGAAGATCTTAACTGAGTCAAAGTTGAAACCACAACTCCAAATTCAGGACATATGAAGATGGCGCTTGACCCGCAGGATGCAGAAGAGAAGAAAGAATGGAGTGCTCTGCCCTCCGTCAAGCTAATCGTGAGGTTGTGTATAAGCAGAGTAGTAAGAGCTATTTCAGGGAGAGCACGCTGCTGTCAGCAAAGTCCAGGAAGCGAAGAGCAAGTCAGCGCTTCGTGATGACGGTGGTCCTCTGGGGAACTGATCAGCAGCAAGAAGGCTGGCAGCAGGGGGAGCCACAGCAGCTGGTCATGCAGATGGGCTTTCAGCAGCTGGTCCTGCAGCAGCTGGGCTGGCAGCAGCCGGAGCCGTAGCTCTCGGGGAGGCTCCCGGTCAGGCAGACGCTGGTGGGGTAGTAGCAGGTTCTGGTGCAGTGCACGGGGCCGGAGCAGGCCGGCTGGCAGCAGGCGGAGCCACAGCCGGTTTGGCCACAGCAGCTGGAGCCACAGCAGTCGGGCTGGCCGCAGGGGGAGCCGCAGCAGCTGGCGATGCAGGCGGGCTTCCAGCAGGTGGTCCTGCAGCAGGTGGGCTGGCAGCAGGGGGAGCAGCAGGAGTGGGTCATGGTGCCGGGTGCGGAGGGCGGGGTCCTGGTGCGGGAGAGTTTCTCGGGTGTGAGGACCTCTTCCCACCTGGGCCTTTTATACACTGACAACCCCCACCCCACCCCGCCATAGGGACCAATAAGCAGACTTTTCCTTGTTTGTTTTCTATGATTCTTGGGGAAATGCTCCAGAGAGGAAGTTATTCCCTAAGTATTATAAACCTTTTAACATGCATGGTTTACACTGTTAATTGTGCATAATTCACCAGGAATGCTTGCAGCCATCATCATCAGCATCATTCCTGCTAGCCATCATCATTAGCATCATTCCTGCCCTCACCGTCCTGTGGTCGCTCGGCACTCCTGCGGCAGGCGAGTGCTGGAGTCGTCCCTCTTCAGTGGCTTCCTTTGAACCGGTGTAGACAGGGAGCGTCTGTGGAGTGGCTTCCTTTGAACCGGTGTGGACAGGGAGCGTCTGTGGGGTGCGCCCGGGTGCTGTTCTGTGCACGGTGATAAGCTGAGCCTTGCGCGGGTCCAAGTCTGCCCAGAGCGGCTGCCCATTGAAGTCGACATTAGGCCTGTCTGTCTGCAGCAACCCTTGTGTTATTTATGCCGGTTTCATCAAAGAACACACGGGTAGCAAACATTTGGCGGCATGTTTTTAGTGCAGTTTAGCCCCAAAGCTGGAGGCCAGAGGAAGAAACACAGTACAAGGGTTCACGAACCACCAGTTCACTTAGTCTTTACCTCACCCCATTTGCCAACAGGATCAGTCACCTGAGATGAGACAGTGTAAGTGCACATTTTTCTCCCATAAATTAGGAAATTTTGGGCCATGTGACCGTACATTACCTGCCTCTATATTTAAGGAAATTAAAACCCAGTATACTTTCAGGGAATGAGGTTCATTTTAAAATGTGTAGTTTAAACAAATATGTCAAGGGAAAGATGTCTCTATCATTCCGAGCAGGAAATTCATTCAGCGTGTACTCCGGTAGCTGTACCCGGTTTTGTCCTCTTTTCTCTCCTCCCTAGGTAGCTAGTTCACTCACAATGTTGCAATTTTGCCAACGTCTAGACTTTACCTGAAGTGGAGCTTTTTTTTTTTTTTTTTTTTTTTTTTTTTTTTTTTTTTTTTTTTTGGTTTCTTTTGCTCAAAATTATGTTTGTGAGACTTGTCGACTTTGCTGCCTATAGTGGTCACGTGTTCATTGCCTTCCCTTTTTGCACTGTTGTATGAATGGACCACAATTGATCGACACATTCTATTATATTCATTGTGGATGGATATTCTTCCACCATAAGGTCATTTGCAAGTCATGTTTCTCTGAATATTTTTCTTCAAATCTTTATCTGCACCTGTATGCTTTTCTGTGGAATGTATTTCTGAAGTGACATTTCTGGGTTATAAATTATGCACGTGGTTACCATGAGTAGATAGGGCCCAACTTTAAAAAAACACTGCGGTGACACATGTAGCTTATATTTCATCAGTAACTCACATGGAGTTTTGGATATTTTGGTTGTGTACTATTTACTAACATCTTCCTGCAGTTTTAATTGGCACATTCCTGAAGATTAATTAGGTTAACTTCCAGATGCTCATTAGACTTTGGGATTTCTCTTTTTGAGGTGCTAATCCTGTCTTCGTTTTTTCTGCTGAGTTGCCTGACTTCTTCTGATTTCTTCATTCAAGTTCATTATGTGTTTTGGAAAGTAATCTGTATATATATTCTGCATGCTATGCTGTAGCTTGCTTCATCTTTCTCTTTGATTTAATGCTGAATATGCAATCAGTCTTTTCCATGACATTTATAGTGCTTCCTCGTTCATGTTAGATAAACAGGTGGTTATCCTTTTCATCCTAGAAATGCTATAGCTTTACCATTAGCATTTATGTGTTCAGTATCCCTAGAACTGGTTTGTATCCAAGATGAAATAGGGGTCACATTTTATGTCCCCCACCTTTGGTGGATACCCGCTTGTCCTGGTACCATGGAAAACACCAGCCTTTCCCCCTCTTATCTCCGTGACAACTTTGCTACCAACCAAGTGAGCTTGTGTGAGTAGCTTCCTTTCGGACCTCACTGTCTGGGGTCAACTTTATCTGCAGGGAGAAAAGAGGTCCTGAAAGCCAACATCACTTCCTTTCTTAGGTCTTTGTTCACAGTTCTATATGATAGTCAATTCTTTACTTGGTGAATATTTTTAAAATTAAAAACTCATCATTCTCATCAATTGGGTCACGTCAATTGTCACGCCACATTTTCTCCTATGGAATTTAACTTTCCCTCTATTTGAGCAGAGAGGAAATTGGACAATTAAAAAGGAAGAGAAGCAGAGACAGAAAGGACAGTATCCTGCCCAAGCACTAAGCCAAGGCTTTTGAAAAAAAGCCATCTCAATTCTAATCCTTACTGTGGCACAATCTGAAAACCACGCTGGGACAGTACGGGCCTGGGGTCTTGCTGTAGGACTTGTGAGAGGTCATTCATTCATTCATTCATTCATCGATTCACTCATTTGACTTGACAAATGCAGTCATCGGTCAGCATCCGTGCAGGTTTGATTCCAGGATCTTCTGAGAATTAAAAATTTTTGGATACTCAGGTCCTTTCTATAAACTGGCATAGTTCAGTATTTTCATAGAACACATGCACATTTTTGTATATTCTTTAAGTCACTTCTAGGTTATTTATTATATCTAATCGAATGTACTTTGTGTGTGTTTGTGATATTGGGGCTCAAAGGCAGGGGCTTGCCCATATTAGGCTCTAACACTGAGTTGCCCTCAGCTGCTCTGGTATCTACTAGAAAGTAAATGCTGTGTAAGTAATCTTTCTATTGTATTGTTTAGGTAATAATAATGAGAAAAAAGTCTGTATGTGTTCAGTATAGATGCATTTTCCCTAGTACTTTTGATCTGCAGTTGTTGGAATCCACAGATGCTGAACACGCAGATGCAAAGTGTGACTGTATTTGTTGGATGAGTATTATGTGTGAAAAATTGTCTGGGACATTGCACAGTGCAGAACAAGAGTCCAAAATGTTATGCAGTAATTAGTGACATCTGCCTTGAGTACATTGTAGCAATGCAGCATACAGGCATATCTAAACTGCAGCATGTATCAACCCAATTATAACAGTCCTATTCCCCCAAATATGAAAAAAGCTAAATTCACCCAATGAAATGGGGTTAAAAGAGCTCACTGTGGTCTTGATTTGTGCTTTCCTGCCTAGTAATCGGGTTCATTTCCAAACATGTATGTTTGCCATATGTGCTAATCCTAATAAGAAATTTCTAGCTGATTGGCATTTTAATTTACTGCTTTTATTGGGTTTCATATACTTTCTGAAGATCTGATCTGTAGTAGTCTTTCCTCTTACTAGAAACAATTTATTATTATATGTATTAGTAAAAACTTCCCCAAGTTTATGATTTTTTTCATTTGTATTAGTGTCTTTTGAGGAATATAAGTTGCTTATGCTACTATTATCTTATTTGGCAATATATTTTATTAGATACAATTAGAGCTTTTTTCCTTAGTGATTAAGATTTTCCCTACCTCAGGTCTAAAAGTTATACATTTGTGTTTTGTTCTAAGAGCTGTAAAATTTTTGAGTCAATTTTAAGTTCTCACTTTACTTGGGTTATATTTGTGTATGCAGTATGTAATAGGGATCCAATTTCATATTTTCCAGCTGGATTTATTGAATGTTCTCTGGAAACTCATGGATTCATGCTTTTAAATTTCCAATATTATTTAAATTTATATATTTTTTCTTTTAGGTATTATCAGAAGTTAATTTTTTTAAAAAAGATTTTCCAGAGTCCCAATTTTTTATTTAGTGGATCTTCTTCATTTCATATTTATCTTCTAGCTCATTAATATCTATGCTCATTCACCCCTTTTTTGTTTTAAATTCATTTTTCTTTCTCTAGCTTTTTAAGGGTTATACTAAGTTTAATAATTTAATGTATTTTCTAGGATAAATATTTGAAAGTTATGGATGTACATCAAAATGACTTCTTTATAGTATCCCATGAGTTTTGATGTGTGTGGATTTCATTATTATTCATTTTCTCAGGTGTTTTAATTTTGCTATTCCAATTTAGTGAATAACTATTTTTAAAACTCTTCAGGTCTTTCATACTACTTTATATCTCTACGATTTATAGCAAAAATTTCATTGTTTCTTTTCAGCGATTCACACTTTTTAGGAAGAAAAGATTAAGTAACTCTGCAATTTAAAACACAAAAGCAAAGCGAAACGTGGAAATGGAGGCGGCGAACTGATCACCATCGCTGCATTCATGAAACAGAAGGGCCAGAAGGAGAGAAGCAGACTCTCAGATGGCAGCCTGACCTCCAGATGGAGTCATGTTTATGTGGTCCAGGGATTTTTTGGGTGTCAACTTTCAAGCCTTCAGAGGCGCCGTGGAGTATTATGAAGTTAGTAAGTTCTTGTGACCAACTTGAAAAATACTATAGCAGTCAGAACAGAGCTATGACAAGATAGAAGCTATCAAATCAGCAATGAAGGATGTAGACCTTCATCAACACTCTTGGAATCCTTAGTCTTCTAATTCATGTAATTTCAGAACATTCGACATGTGGCTGAGAATGGCTCTATGGATGATCATTTTGGTTGAACTAAGCATACTTTCCATTCTACTTTCTGAATCTGTTAGTTCTGGACGTCTGAGATTCTTTATATGGGCAGAAAAATGGACGCTCAACCACACGCGTGTCCTGGTCTTCTGTGCATACGTCGCCTTACATGGCTAAAGGGACTTTGCAGATGTAATTCAGTGACGTGTAAGAGGGAAAGGTTACTCTACATTATCTGTATGCGCCCAGTGTAAACATATGGATCCCTCAAGGAACAGAGGGAGAGAGCAGAGTTAGTCACGTGGTGGTGGAAGTGGGTCAGAATAATACAGGGCCACGAACCAAATACATTATCTGTATGCACCCAGTGTAAACATATGGATCCCTCAAGGAACAGAGGGAGAGAGCAGAGTTAGTCACGTGGTGGTGGAAGTGGGTCAGAATAATACAGGGCCACGAACCAAAAACTGTGAGCAGCTCTGGGAATCGGAAGAGGCAAGGAAATGGGTCTTCCCTCTGGCACCTACCGGGTGGATGCACACCTGGGAGCACCTTTAAGTGCCTTTCCCCACACTCAGACTTTTGCTTTCTCTCAGTTCACCGGAACTTCCTCCCAGACCTCAGGGAGTGATTTCAACCCCATTGTGACCCAGAGATTATGGAAACACCAAAGCTGATACGTGACCTGGAGTCCCGGGTTTGTCATCGCTTAGTGTCCCTTGTCATGTTTTGACCTGGAAACAAATTCTCTCTCGGTATCAGAGTGCAAGTTAAATTTGGCCTGCATCTCACACAGTGTAACTTACACCTACATGGCTCTCTGTACAGGTGAGCAAAAAAAAGAGGACATGCAAGAATATCATTTCCATGACATCAACAAACTGCTTCTAGATGAGCCTCTGACATCAGCGTGCCGGGGCGGGGGGGTCAGGAAAACAAGAGGCAATGAAAAAGGTTGAGAGAAATTCACTGGTGGCTGGACAGAGACAGACTGTAAGGGCTTCGCATCATTTATTAGGGCTCGTAAACCCAGCTGCTGTGCCGAAGATGTGGATTTGGTACCGAGGTGTGGGGAATGAATGTGGGAAGAAGTCCGTTAGTAGGAAGTGGTCTGCGAATGTGAAGAATGGGTGTTTCGTTGCCAGAGAATGACCTCCGGTGCACATCTTCCCAGCGGTCAGTCTGCAGGGTTATTCCTAAGACACCACACAGGTCATTTGACCATGTTCAGGCTGCCTAAGTTTGGGACTGTTACGTGACTTAGCTGAGATAATATATGCGAAACGTAAAACATTGAAACAAATCATGATACAGGATGCAATGCAGTGAGAGCTTTATTAGGAAAGGAATGGGCAGGTTTCAATGGGGGAAACAAGACAAAGTTGTCATGAAAGAGCTACAAAAATGGAGAATACACTGAAACAAAATGATCAGTATTGGTCATTGCGAAGACCAGAACTTCTTTAGCTTAATCACTCTGTCCAGGTCGAGGGCACGAATCCAGGTGGAGGGAGGATGCTGCCGAGCAGCCGGCCGAGTGAAGAGACACCGCAATGGGCGAGACTGTTCTCCCCAAGCAAGCTCGCAGTCTGCCAACGAGCAGGCGACCGCGGCAGTTCGGTGAGCGTGTGTACTAGCAGCAGAGAGAGCAAAGCGAGTTTGCTGGCATTCGGCAGGTCCGCTCATCGCAGGTCATGGTGCTGTGGCAACCTGATCAGCAGCCGCAGGGCTGGCAGCAGCCGGAGCCGTAGCTCTCGGGGAGGCTCCCGGTCAGGCAGACGCTGGTGGGGTAGTAGCAGGTTCTGGTGCAGTGCACGGGGCCGGAGCAGGCCGGCTGGCAGCAGGCGGAGCCACAGCCGGTTTGGCCACAGCAGCTGGGCTGGCAGCAGCCGAGCTGGCAGCAGCTGGACACACAGCAGCTGGGCCGGCAGACGGGGGTGCTGTAGCAGCTGGTCACACAGCTGGGCTTGAAGCAGGTCTGACAGCAAGCCGGGCGGCAGCAGGGCTGGCAGCAGGCGGAGCCACAGCCGGTTTGGCCACAGCAGCTGGAGCCACAGCAGTCGGGCTGGCCGCAGGGGGAGCCGCAGCAGCTGGTGACGCAGGCGGGCTTCCAGCAGGTGGTCCTGCAGCAGGTGGGCTGGCAGCAGGGGGAGCAGCAGGAGTGGGTCATGGTGCCGGGTGCGGAGGGCGGGGTCCTGGTGCGGGAGAGTTTCTCGGGTGTGAGGACCTCTTCCCACCTGGGCCTTTTATACACAGTGCAACAAAGTTCAGACCAATTAGAACTCTCCTTTGTTATTGTTTATTGTAATTTTCCCGATCCACTGGGAAGTGCTCCAAAGAGGAAGTTATTCCTTAAATGCTTTTAATATTCTTTGAGTACTTGATTTGTTTGCTTTCCTATAAATAACCCATCGGAGCTAATTTCCTGAAATGGGAAATCCATCAGTATCGTCTGCATCAATTAAACACTAATCTCCACTTTTGCAGCCAAGGACAGTGTCAATCACCTCTCAGTTCCAGCTCACCTGGTGAGAGGCGGGACTCATGGACAGTCTCTGACACATTATCACTGGGGGCCACACATCCTGGGAAGTGCTGGTAGAGGCCACATTGGTGAGTCATGGTGATCGGTTAAAGCCAAGTTTAGGGGGACTTTGGATAGCACTTGTGATGAAGAAGCTAATGTAAGATTATCCTCTTGCTGTGAACAGTAATGAGTGCTGGCTAAATACATAAATTATTTGTAGGTTTGGGACAGAAATGAACTTTGGGCATTTACCCTTGAAGGAGAGAAAAGTAGGCGAGATCCTGATGGGCATGTCAGTTAGATGGCTGAATCTTTCTGCAGCACACACATGGGTCAGAGCATCAGTTTCACCTCACAAATACACAGAGCCATTATTTGCTAACTAAGAATGTATTCATGAAAATAAAATAAAAACTGGGTTGTGGGTCATTTTGAGATGTAAGTGTTCTTATGTGTTCTGCTTTCCATGTCTTCATCAGATGTGTTTGGCAGGTGTCTTCTCCTGGCCTGCGCCTTTAATTTTCATTTTTAGAACATGTCTTGAGAAGACAATAGAGTATTTTTAGTGCACTTGTGCACAGCCCATCTCATGAGTTCATGTTGGTGCTCAGAAAGGTCAGGATTTTGGAGCGTTTTGGATTTCAGATTTTCAGATTAGGGTTGCCCAACCTGTCCTGGGATGTGTCTCTGGAGATGGAACATGATGCTGGTTACAGGTAGTGAATTAGAAGCATATTTTGGCACGCCTGAGTTCAGAGGATGTTTTATGCGGGTTCTCCTTGGTGTCACACACGCACAGACTCCATGATGGTGATGCTAACAGCAAGCGACTCTGCCTGGGTGCCTCTTTTCTTGCAGCAGGGGACGGGGCTCAATTGCGATGGACAGTCTTTTCCGTGTTGAGCTCCGGATCATTGAGGAATCTGAGTGTGGACCATCCTGTGGACACCACGCTTACGTTCAGTGATGAAAAGAACGGTCTAGAAGCAGACTGTCTCACAACTAAAATGTTTTGTTTTGAATCCAAGTTTAAGAATAGAAATGTCAAAAAAAAAGAATAGAAATGTCAATACACTTTAATTGTGTAGAAATATACTTTAATACAAGTGTATTGAATACGGGGGAAAAAAAGGAAAAAAATGACAGCATCATTTGTACCAATGGGGCAAAGACAGAATCAGGTACATAATATTTGGGGTCCTGAGCAATTTCCATACTTGGGGAATCTTTTGGAAGAAAGAGGTTTTTGCTTTCATTAGCAACAGAGTGATTTCTGGATACAAGGCCGCTGACGCTGATGTGAATGTGGCTGAGGGCTTCTGCTGCCTCTCTGGCCGGCACACGCGGGTAGCAGCCTCAGCAGCCCACGCTGCTGGCTCCTCCATCCAGGATGGGGTCACACTGCAAGAGGGATGGGACGGAGCAGTGTTCGTGTCTCCCTCTGGAGAATGGGTCGGGAACATGGTGGGAAACAGTGCATGGTTATGGAATGAAGGAGAAATGAGCTTGCTCGTTTGCAAAAGGGGACTAACAGCAATTTGTAAAGGAACTGGAGAATTAGGATATTGAATGGCCAAAGAAACAGAATGATCAGCTGTATTGTGAGTAAGTTAAATCTGAAGCCACATGCTTTAAACCCAGTTACATTTATTGGCTTTTTCATAATTTACAAGTGGTGATTTTACGACCAGCTGTTTTGCTGTAATGTACTAAGGTGTGACCTCCTGTGTGTTAACATATCTATGTTTACGTCTACTTTAAGTATCACCCAAACTGAAGGGACTATGGCTCCCAGTGCCATTTGGGAATAGGTCGTCAAATGATTGGAGACAAAGGAATTACTGGTCCTATGTGCTGAGACTATCACCCACACCTGGAAAAGTATGTGAAGAAATGGATGAGGTGATGCTGAAATAAAAAGGACCTGGTGCTTTAAGGGTAAGGACTGAGTAAGACTCAGATACGCACCCGTTTAAAACACTCACTCACTGTGTGAATGCCAAGCCGTGAACCAGAACACCTGAGAACTTTTTAAATACGATGGTAAGAACATTGGTAAGAAGGCGGGGACGCTTTAAACCCAGTTACTTTTATTGGCTTTTTCATAATTTACAAGTGGTGATTTTACAACCAGCTGTTTTGCTGTAATGTACTAAGGTGTGACCTCCTGTGTGTTAACATATCTATGTTTACGTCTACTTTAAGTATCACCCAAACTGAAGGGACTATGGCTCCCAGTGCCATTTGGGAATAGGTCGTCACGACGCTGATGTGAATGTGGCCGAGGGCTTCTGCTGCCTCTCTGGCCGGCACATGCGGGTAGCAGCCTCAGCAGCCCACGCTGCTGGCTCCTCCATCCAGGATGGGGTCACACTGCAAGAGGGATGGGACGGAGCAGTGTTCGTGTCTCCCTCTGGAGAAGGGGTCGGGAACACGGTGGGAAACAGTGCATGGTTATGGAATGAAGGAGAAATGAGCTTGCTCATTTGCAAAAGGGGACTAACAGCAATTTGTAAAGGAACTGGAGAATTAGGATATTGAATGGCCAAAGAAACAGAATGATCAGCTGTATTGTGAGTAAGTTAAATCTGAAGCCACATGCTTTAAACCCAGTTACATTTATTGGCTTTTTCATAATTTACAAGTGGTGATTTTACGACCAGCTGTTTTGCTGTAATGTACTAAGGTGTGACCTCCTGTGTGTTAACATATCTATGTTTACGTCTACTTTAAGTATCACCCAAACTGAAGGGACTATGGCTCCCAGTGCCATTTGGGAATAGGTCGTCAAATGATTGGAGACAAAGGAATTACTGGTCCTATGTGCTGAGACTATCACCCACACCTGGAAAAGTATGTGAAGAAATGGATGAGGTGATGCTGAAATAAAAAGGACCTGGTGCTTTAAGGGTAAGGACTGAGTAAGACTCAGATAAGCACCCGTTTAAAACACTCACTCGCTGTGTGAATGCCAAGCCGTGAGCCAGAACGCCTGAGAACTCTTTAAATACGATGGTAAGAACATTGGTAAGAAGGCAAACAGTGGCTGCAGCTGCTCAGCAGGGTATCGAAGGAGACTTGGCAGGAAGGAGAATTAAACTATTAGAAACCCACCCGGAACCTCCACCCACGAACCCATGGGCAGCTCCTCTGGGACCAGGCTGGGCCTGCCGTCTCTGCCGGGAGATCTGCTGTGGCCCCTAGTGCTGAGCCCTCCTGCTGCCACCAGAGCTCCTGTGGCCCTCTTCTTGAACAGCATTCCCGACAGTGAGCCTGGGGTCGGCCGCCAAGCTCCAGTGTGCAGTCTTTCTCATTTCCTTTGTCTGCTGCACATGGCCTTGTACCGATCTGCCACTGTGTCTAGTTGTCCTATTGGTTACGCCACCAGGAAGCTATTTAAAGAGCAACTCCTTAAACCGGTAAAACACGGAACCTCTACAGTGCGTCCGTTGCCATGGCAACCGGTCTGCTGACCGGATGCCTCACCCCACTTCACTGGAACAAAGTCCTGATCTCACCTCTGCTGTGTGTGGTTTGGCCTGTGCAGGAATGATGTGTGATGGAGTGACTATGTCCCAATAAATACTTAATCCCTTGGTAACAGAGACATTGGTGGCCCTTAATTATTTTTGTAGTGTTGGTTATTTATTTGGAAAAAATTTGAGCTTCTGTCATGTGAACAATGAAAACTATTTTTGCATGTGTCCACCAAAGAGACCACATAATCAAAAGGCCAAATAATTAGTTTTTTTTTCTCTCCAAGTCAGATTGCCCACTTTCTGATCACCATGTTTACTGAGACAATACAAGAACTTCCTTTCCACTGTATTTGAGTTATGGACAAACTGGCGAGCTCGTTGGGTTCTGGGAAGCACAGAAGACGATGGAGACTCAGTTCCCACCCTCTGGCAGTTCCCTGCAGTATCTTGCTTTCAACAGGAGGATGTTTGTCAGGAAGAGTGAGTTGGTGATGTTAGTGAGAACCAGGAATGTATTCTGTGGGACAAGAGTAATGAGTAAGGATGGAGTCACAGAAATGAAATCTGGCAAGTCTAAAAATTCAAGGGTACAGCTTGTACATCTAAGACAAGACAAAATGGGGGAGAATTAGATGCCTACTAAATGTTTGTATTCCTGTGAAAGAGATTACTACAAAATAGGTGCCAAGAAAACACTGTAGCCATTTAAAGGCAGTATCTCTAAGCTAACTTCCTTTACCTTCATACAGAGAAGACCAAGCAGGTCCAAAAACATGATCACAGCACTGGGGCTCCATTAGATCGGACTTGCTTTGACCTTGTTAGTGACTTCTTGTGATATATTAGTTAAATTTGTAAAAAATGTTAATTTCTGTTGTTACAAGCACTTGGGCTACGCTCCAACTAAGGGCAAAAAACTGTTATCAGTGCAGGGGAAAATGACAAAACTACAATCATGACATTGACCTTAAAACATTTTTAAAAAATGATAATTTTGAAGAAGAAAAATAAACAAGGATATAGGAAATTTGAATAGGATCATAACTGACTCAGATGCAAGAATATTTATACACCTTCTTATGCCTAACAAACTGAATTTCCATAATTTTCATATATATAGTAAGACTATTTACAAAATATATCGGGGTACAAAAAATATAGATAGAAATAATATAAGCTTCTTTCTTTTCCCAAAACACAGTGGAATTGCCTTCATAACAGAAAAAGAGAACAATCAAACATGCTCGCGAGTCCTTCTTTCCCTCGTTCTTCCCTCTGTCCTGAATAATTCAATCTAAATGGAAAGTTGGAATATGTGTGGCCTAAAGAAATGACAGGCTTCATTTCTTCTTCTTAACCAAAGTAGTTCTTTTATTATACATGTTTGTAGTGCATGATGATTACATTCTTTGTGGGTACATGTACGTGACGCATCTTACTTGTTTACTTCCTTCTTCTCCTTCTCTCCCCTCCAGCCTTTCTTCACCCCCCTCCCATCTGCAAAAGATCTATTGCCCTGTGAGCTACTACAGAAAAACCAAAAGAATAGGTCAGAGAGTTTTTCCTTTATGGTAGAATGAGGCTCCGCCGCTTTAATAGACACAAAATCACTGTTCACCTTACCAGTGAGTGTGTTTTCTACAGCAAGGAAAACTCCTCCATAACCACAACAGAGTCACAATTAAGCTTTAATTTGTACCAACGATGCTGCGATGACTATCCTTGAATGCAGGTATTAGGGCACATGTGTATCTGTTGAATACATTTCTTGAAGTGAAATTGTTTAATTAAAAGAATGCACATTTCAAAATTGATAAATTAAGATACTATAATATTTAATTTAATATACTGTTATTACACTACTACATTTAAGGTGTTATTAAATTACCATCTAAAGACGTTGCCCCAGTTGAGACCTCCATCATTTCTGTATGAAAATGTCTGTTCCTTTGTAATTTCATGAATTCATTAAGTTTTAAAGCTTCATTCCTGTGATGAAAGTGATAACTGTGTACTGCAATGTGCACTAATAAAAGCAGATATTAAACACGAACAAAGCATGGTGTAGGTAGGCAATGGAGTATTATTCTGTCACAACCAAATTCTGTCATTTGCAGGAAAGTGGATCCATCTGGAGATCATAAAGCTGTTGCTGGAAGCCAGACCCAGAAAGACTTTTCTGAGACAGGGTCTCACTATGCAGCCCAGGCTGGCCTAGAACGTGTGGTGATCCTCCTGCCTCAGCCCCCTGAGTGCTGAGATTGCCAGTGTGCACCACCACAGCTGGTTTTTACCCATTTTTAAACAAGGATGTTTATCTTCTTGTTACTGAGTAGTTTGGCCTTCTTGAATATTTGGGGTATTTGGTCCTTAAGGTAGTCATGATTTGGAACTATTCCTTCCAAGTCTGTAGGTGGTCTCTTTGTTTTACGACTCCTTTTCCTGCAAAGAACTTTGTTTGTTTGATATAATCTCGTTTGTCTAAAAAAAAAAGAAAAGTTTTAAAGCTTGAATATGTTACATTTGTCGTTACAAATAGCAACTATTCAACTATTCAAATGTCGTATACCACACAGGGTAGGAGTTGTGTCCTTATTCAAACAGTAGATGGTTAGTAGATAGTCTGATGAATAAATTGTTCATGAAAATATTTTAAAAGGTGTCAGTGAAACTGAATATCTTTCAAAAGTTCAAAAGGCATTAAATTTTTTTTTAGTGGAAAGATGGTTGATGTTCATTCGACTTTCTCATTAGTTGCTGGTCTTGTTTTTCTCATTATGTTGTAACAGATATTCATGCATTCAGGAAATTAATTTTTGGGGGCAATTAGTTAAGGTATTTATTATTTATTCCAGTTTGTCTTTTAGAATTTTCCTTTTGTTTACTTTTTAAAAAATCATCTATTTAGAATTTAACTGTTATAAAAATATAAAATCTTTTTTTCTTTAGTGCTATTAATATTTGTGTCTTAGAAAAGCCTTTACACTTGAAGTGTTTTAAGAAAACAATTTCCAAGTTTTCTTCCTATAATTCCACAGTTTGTTTCTCAAAGGAGTCTTTAGTAAACAAAAAACACAGCCCCACTAGAGGATTGGTACAAGACACATAGGATGACACGTAGAATGTTGAAGTTCATGTGGCCTATCGGGTGGCGACAATCTGATGAGTTAAGAGTCTTTCAAATTAGGTGATATACCTAAGGAAGTAGACAGGAGGTGACTCAGAAGGAAAGACTGGATTAGATAAACTCTAACTCAAAGAAAGGAAATAATGTATTCTACCCATTATATAGATTCTTCCACAATTAACTAACTTTATAATTACTCATGTATTAAGATAAACAATAACAAGGAAATAGTCCTTAACATGGTAACAACAGCTGGATATAAAAGTGGACGTGGAAGAAAGAGACTCCACATTTGGGAAACTCACCCTCTTGGAAACCCTCCCAGAACCACCAACCTCCGACACCATGGTCAACTCCTGTTGTGGCTCCGTCTGCTCTGACCAGGGCTGTGGCCAGGACAGCTGCTGCCAGCCCGGCTGCTGCCAGACCACGTGCTGCCAGACCACCTGCCGCCCCAGCTGTGAAGTGTCTACCTGCTGCCGCCCAGTCTGCTGCCAGACCACCTGCTGCCGCCCCAGCTGTGGAGTGTCCAGCTGCTGCCGCCCAGTCTGCTGCCAGACCACCTGCCGCCCCAGCTGTGGAGTATCCAGCTGCTGCCGCCCAGTCTGCTGCCAGACCACCTGCTGCCGCCCCAGCTGTGGAGTGTCCAGCTGCTGCCACCCAGTCTGCTGCCAGACCACCTGTTGCCGCACAACTTGCTGCCGCCCCAGCTGTTGTGGATCCTCTTGTTGAACCTTGTATCTGACTGCCAACCATGAGCTAGCCATCATCATACCAATGTGAAAGTATCACCCAAATTAAATTTTCCATGTCCTAAATGACCATAATTTCTGCTGATACCAGTCAGAAATTTGCAAAAGAGCTTTCTTATATACATTCATCTCTCCCATGGGCCTCTCCCCCACATCCAAGCCTCGGACATGTAGTGCAGTTCTACTGGAGTCCCTGACTTACCCTTGCCTTGACCTACAGAATTATGTGTTAATTACTCTTCAATAAATAGTACCTTGCTATCAGAACTTCTTGTATCTTTCATTAAATATTTTTAAGAGTTGATTATCAGTTTTTTTCCTAGCAATTTTTCTTTCAAAATGAAGTGGAATTTGGATTTCTGGGTCCAGAAGAGAAAACTCACTTTGCCCTATGTAAGAGACAGCTCCAAGCCCATGTTTATTTCAGCCAAGATATAGAATTGACCTACGTGTTCATCAACTGGTGAATGGGTGTCTAAAATGTGGTACATACACACACGAGGACACCACTCACCCATAAAAAGGTGATACCCTGTCATTGGGGCGACATGGATGGAACAGGGAGACATTAAGTGAAATCAGATGGGGACAGAAAGAAAAGTACTGCATGACTTCACTCCTATATGGAATCTAAAGAAGTTGATCTCATAGAAGCTGTGAGTAGAAGAGCAGTTACCAAGGGCTGTGGAGAATAAGGATAAGAGAGATGGAGAAATCTTGGTCAACAAGTACTAACTTACAATTAGATAAGAGAAGTAAGTTCTGGTGTTCATTTGTATAGTAAGATGACTAAGAAAACAGTAGAAGAATATATATTCCCAAAAACACTAGAAGAAAAGATGTTAAGTGTTTTCATCATAAATAAGTTATAAAAATTTGAGCAGATAAATTTGCTTTCCCTAATTTGAACATTACACAATGTATACATGTATCAAAACATTACATGGTACCCCATAAACACGTGCAACTTTTTTGTGCCAATTAAAATGATGAAAAAAGGAAATGTTATTTTGCAAATATTATCTAATACTTGTATTAAAGAGTGAACTTTATATATTTTCAACGTAAGACAATATAACTTAATTATAACTATTTTATTGAAAATTTATGAAATAATTTATAAAACTATTTTATTGCATTAGAATAGTTTTCTTAATCAATAATCTATGACCTGGAATTCATTGCATTGTTAGACTCCGAGGATCATAGCAGCACATGTGTGGCATGGCAGCTTCCTACAAGAAACTCACAATCTTGGAAATAAAAGGAAGGGCCCAGGTAGCTAGAATGTGATTTATCAATGATGGTCAATGTATTGATCAGAAAGGAGATACTTCCTGTCTCAGAGAAGGGTAATATGGAAGATTGAAAAAAAATAAATTAAGTAGTAAATTTAGGAAGAATGTGCAGTTAAAAAAATATCACGAGATGAAAGGAGGAGAGGACAGGGAAGTGTTTATTGTTTGGCAATGGCGAGAGTGAGACGAACCAAGAAATCTGTTGCTGTTGAGGAAACATGGCAGAGACCACACTCAGCTGGCCTCACCCCTACTCTTTCATGTTAATGATAGCACACTAAAAGAAATACATAAGCTTTCTGTCTGAGGTGGGGCTGTGCACGGACAGTGACCAATCCCTCTGTGGAAGCTGCATGGAGGAGACGGGAGGTAGGCCAGACGAGGCTACAGGGGCAGGGCTTGGTCTGTGTGGAAAGCCATGTCTCTCGGATGACTCCTGGACCCTGCGATCTGTGCACCGCAGGCGACTTGGTCATGTTCAGGCAGGCAGACCGCAGGCCTCCTGCAGTTACATATCATCTGTCTTGCCTGCTGCTGCTTTGGCATAAAAAAAGGCACTTGAGCAAAATAAAGGAGTCAATATAACAAAGAAATCATCTTAAGAGAAAGGCCAAGACAACATTATAGACATTCTAAAATGGAGAAATAGGACCCCCTTTGACAATGGTGATAATTATGGAAGATCATAAGATAGGGGCAGGGTCTCACCCCGCACAGCCAGCACCGAGGCCATCCTCTGGTTGTTCACGTCTGCTCGTCAGCAACTCTCCTTATTTTTGGCTGTACAAATTCATCACATCTTTGAGAGAATTTCCCTTTTATAATTGAATAACAACAATATGCCATTAGGAACCTTAGAAGCAAAATTTAATTGGAAAAGAAAAGAAAAAAACAGTGCGAATTAAACATTATCAGACACCAGCAGAATAATATGGCATCAGTACAATTCACATCACATGTTTAATCTCAATATTTTATTATTAGTTATTTATATGATGATTCTCATTGCAGCGTTTCCCCCATTAATACACATGTGAGTGCACATGTCTTATGAATTGAGAAGTCTATCAGAGCAATTTTGTTCCATTATCACTAACAGTATCATTTGTTTTATTTAATTTTTATTTTAGTTCTGTTACTCCTTATGCCAGTCACATCACTCAAAACACAGACATTTCCACCACCATAGGAATCTCTGATGTTCTTTTTTGCGGGGTGGGGTGCTGGGGATTGAACTCAGGGCCTTGTGCTTGCTAGGCGAATGGTCTACCACTTGAGCTAGAGCCCCAGCCCCCTCCCATGTTCTTTTATAACACACTACTTCTCTCCCCTCTCCACCTTCTCATTAACCCCTACCAACCACTGATTTCTTCTCCCTTTCTATACATATAAATAGAAACATATGGTTTGCAAAATTTTCAGACTGCCTTTTTATATCATTTTTATTAGACCATATCGATTATACAGATGAATGGGTTTCATTTGGGCCGGTTTCTCCACGCACATAACATACTTCGATCATTTTCACACTGCCCCTTTGCCCCACCCTCTCTGCTAGTTTCACTTTTTTGGGAGGAGGTTCAATGCATATATTTTGATGATATCCATCCCCTTACCACCCTCCACCATCCAACATAATTCTGTTGATTCATCTGGGCTGCGATTATATCAGCGTCCTTTTTACAGTGGAGTATTCCCTGGCATGGATGCACCTGATTGTTTAATTATTCACCCATGAGAAGACATCTGAATCGTTCCCATTCTTTGGCTACTATGCCTAAACATTCACACAGAGGTTATTGTATGAACACGTCTCATTTTTCTGGTGTAAATGCCAAGAAATGCAGCTGCTGTGTTCTATGGGAGGTGCATAGTTATAAAGAAACTGATGAACTGTTTTCCAGCAGGGGTGTACCACTTCACATTCCCACCAAAAACGGGACAAAACAAACAAACAAAAACCAGGTGAGTGATGCGGTTTCTTTGCATCCCTGTCGACATTGAGTATTACCTTTTTTTTTTTTTGGTGCCGGGGATCAAACTCAGGGCCTTGTGCTTACAAGGCAAGCACTCTAATCACTGAGCTAAATCCCCAGCCCCGAGTATTACTTTTTAATCTTATTTATTTTTAACTTTAAAATGGGTGCTTAGTGACAAGTGGACACTTAGTTTGATTTGCATTTCCCTGGTGGATGAAGACACTGAGCGTCCTCTCCTGGGCTTACGTGTTGTGTGCACTTCGTCTTCAGTGCCGGGTCTCAGCATGTCTTCTGTCTGTGCTCTGATCGGATTCTTTCTTTCTTCCAGGAAATCTCAGAAGACACCGCTTGGAATCCCTTTTTCCAGCCCCCCAATCGCCAGCCTGTGGCTGGAGCGAGCCCTTCCGGTTGCTCCCGAGTGACTCAGGAGTGGAGCTTCTCCGCCTTTGCAAGCCCTCCGGCCATCGTTCCGAATTGAGGACTGCTTCACTCGCACGGTGCCCCGAGCTACTGTCCCAGCCGCTGCCTGTCCTGCACTCCTGGACTCACCAGCACGGGCCGGGCTGACTCGCGGCTGGAAGAGGACTAGCCTGGCACATATGGAAAAACTGCGGGTCCCAAGAGAGCCACGTGGGGAGCTGCAGACTCGGAAACGTAAGACTCAATCTGGAAAGGCTAGACTGCGAATTACTGCAGAAAGGAAAAGTACATTCTAACATTACGAGAAAGAATGTTTATTGTTAGCTAGTTTGATGATTGCTTATCTATTAAGATAAACAATAACAAGGAAGCAGCTCCTTCAACAGGGTATAAAAGGGGACACACGGCAAAGCGGCCCCCAAATTCAGAACACTCACTCCCCTAGACACCCACCCAGAACCTCCAGCCGCCGACACCATGGTCAGCTCCTGCTGTGGCTCCGTCTGCTCCGAGCAGGGCCGCTGCCAGCCCAGCTTTTGCCATCCAGGCTGTCGGCAGACTACCAGCTTTCTCCCAGTCTCCTGTGGATCCTCTTGTTGTTGAACCTAATTTCTGATCACCACCCCGGCCGACAACCATGTTGCCAGAGTATCTGTTTTTCCTTACGTCTTTTGTCCGCTGCACCTGGCCGTGTTCCCATCCCTCCCTATGTCTGTTCAGTGCTTTAGTCACACTCCCGCACCGAGCGGCTATCACAGAACCGCCCAGCTCTGTGCCTGTCCCCTGGGCATTCAGTAGACGACCAGATGCTGCCCTGCTCCTGCTGCAGGGTTCGTGGCTGGCTCAGCTTTCTTCCCGAGGGGCTACGTGTGATGGAGTGACTGTGTCCCAGTAAACACTGCTCTCTGTATCAGAAACACGTGCCCCTAACCATCCATTGGCACTGATCGTTTACTGGGAGAAAAGTTTGAGTTTCTGTCACGTGAACAATGAAAAAATTGTATATCTCTCTCAATGCCTGTCCTAGAGAAAGCGCAAAGTCATTAGGTTTTTCCCCAAACAGGATTGCCTACTTACCTGCCATCAAGTTTACTGAGATAAGATAAGGACTTCCTTTTCACTGTTTTTAAATTATGGGCCACCAGCAAGTCGTTGGGCTCTGAGCATGTATAAAGGGAATGCGACTCGGCTTCCACAGCTGCGTCTCAGGTAACTGCCCGTCCAACCTCAGACTTAATGGACCTGTGTCGGACAGAGTGTGTGGGTGCTGTTGGTGACAAAGAGGAACGCACTCTGTGGGAGAAGGGTACTGCGTAAGGTGGACTCACAGAAACCAAGCGTGTCAAGTCTCACACAGTCTCTCACAAGTCGCTCACAGGACAAAGCGAAGGAGAATTGGGTGACTATATTCTCATGAAGGGAATTAGTGTTAAGAAGACACAAAAAGTTTAAAGTCCTTTTAAAGAGAAGAGCTATATAAGGATTCACGTGGGCTGTTTGGGACGGATCTGCTGAGGAACAAAGAGCCAGAGACTTTAGACTGAAGCCACCGAAGCGCTGGAAAAGTCCGCAAACACGATGGGCTACACACGTTGCTCCGGCAAGGAGAGGGACGGAGGCCCAGGAGAGTCTGGCTGAGTCCTGTTTCTGTGATGTTTGAGGGACACTTAACAGCTGTCATCCGTCCATGCACCGCGAAAGTTCCAGGTGCAGGGTTTATAGGCGCATCAGACTGGGACCTCGGCAGAGGCTTTGGGACGGCTCAGTGTGACCTGGACGACGCCACCCAGCCACCCTGTTTCCACTATCGCGATGAAATTGCTTTTTCCAGTGAGATTCTGTTCCTAGTCTACTTCCCGTGTCTCCTTGAGAGTTATCTTTCCACCTCAAAATGGTATCAGTAGGTTTAAACCCTGAATGCTTTAGCACTAGGTGGACACTTAGTTAGAAAGGAAAACCAAACGGGAAACAAAGGCAGCACAAAACTACAACAATACATCCAGAAATTAACGGGCAGTGCAATGCAAGTCATATCCTTCGACTCAGGCTTCATGTCAACTAATTCTAGGATGGTGACTGTGTCACACAAGATGCTTTTGCTGTGGCAACTCTCACAGGCCCCAGCCGAGACACATGTCAGAGTCTTAAACTTTATTCCTGGTTGCCATCTCTGAAGACTGAAAAATTATTAATGTTTTATTCATTCATATGCTTTCTTACGAGGCACGCAGACATTTATAAATACATTATGTTAATTTTTCCATTTTTCCTTTTAAAGGTAGAAAATATAAATATTATTAACCCATTTTACACATTTGCCTACCACTTTTTGACTTTTCTCACATTTATGTTTGAGTGTTTTCCTATTTCCTGTCTACCAGTTTTAGAATATATTTTAATCTTGTGATATCAGTTTTGTCTCTTGGAACCACTTTTTTTGGTCACGTGATATAGAGAGATTTAAAATTTCAATTTATTTTTCAGCTGATAGGAATACTTTTTGAAGGGAAGTTATAAGTCATGAGTTCTTGCATCTATGAGAAAATCTTTCCCTGCCCCTCACACATGATTATAGCTTACCTGGATTTAAAATTATGAGACCACATACTTTTTCACTCATTCATAGCACTTTTGATGTAGATGACATATTTAGAGGTTACCTTTAAGGCTCAGCTAACATGCTGTGCGAGAGCTAAAGAGATTCTCACCACATCTGGAGCAGGGTGACTGGTTCAGAGGACACTTTAATGGGGGTGTAGATATGAAATGTTAAGCTTAATTTTTAACATGTATTTTATTAGATTGATTAATTTTACAAAATAGTGGGTTTCAATGTGGTATTTTCATTCATGCTTATGCAGCTGACTTTTTAAAGTTTGGAAATAGTGGGTCCTTAAGGTGTCACAAAATAAACTGTTTATGTTCTCTTACTCTCTTTGAACCCATCATTGTAGATAACAAAGAAGAATCAACAAGCAAACACTAATCTGATTTTCTTAAAACAGAGGATGATAGCAGATAAGAAACAGCGACAGATCTGTAGGGCGTGCAGTGGTAGCTAACTCAGCATGGCAAAGGGAGGGAGCTTGGTGCATCGAGGGAGCGAGGGAGCGAGGCAGGAGGGAGCGACAGCTATCAGTGAATGCAGAATTGACTTGTCTTGAACCCTCAGAAAGGCCGAAGACCAGCGGTACCAAAAAACATCGAAGGCAGGATAGGGCAAAAGGACTGCTAGACGCCTAGCACCCTTCTTCCACCGGGAGCAATAAGAGGTTTCCTTCTGTAGAAGACTTTAGATTTGGAGATTCCGGAGAGGACAAAGGTAAAAAATAAGACGTCAACAGGACAATGAAATAAAAATGTGAATATTGCGCTCAGCTTGCAGGATTCCAAACAGGCTGTAAGCCTTCCAAACAGGATATTGAAAGGATCTTCTATAAAGAAACTGAGGGGGACCAAAAAAAAGATGCATAAATCCTAATTTCTTTTGGAGGACTGAAGAAGTGTGAGATGAAGGGATGAGCAAAGTCCACCAATCTGAAGTCCTGCTGTCTTCATGGAACTTTCAGTTGATTCTTTTTTTTTTTTTTGCTGGGAACTGAACTCAGGGCCTTGTGCTTGCTAGGCAAGCTCTCTACTACTTGAGCTAAATCCCCAGCCCCATTGATTCTTTAGTTCCCTGTTAATTCACATACAACAGGCATTTGAGAAATGTCTTCGGCCTGACATACTGACACCAAAGTTTAAAAAATAAAAATAAAAAAGAATAATAATGAACATGGAACATGGCAGGGCTGGGAGTGGAAGTTGGGTTCGCAGCCTGAAGAAACTGGAGAAATGGCTTCACTTTAAAAACGGTGACTTTCAGAGATCCATTTTGATTTCCCAGTTTCAGTCTCACACTCTCCCAACAAGGTGCTTTTCTCTTGTCACCCCCAAGGACTTACCACAAGTGAAAGCCAGGCCCCATCAGCTCCAGGAAGCAGCTAGTTGCAGGCTTTGGTTTACAAAGGGTGAGCAAAACAGGTGGTGAATGTTTGAATAGAAAATAATTACGGTAAAAAATTGACATCAGTCCCCCTCAAAATACTCCCCTACTTCGAACGCACACGTCCCATTGCTCTTGCCGCCCTCTGAAGCGGTTCTGGCGTCCTCTTTCCTGAGTGTTTTTGTAGGGCGTGATCATAAATACGGTGAACGCGGCTGCCCAGTGCCATCCAACAGAAAGGCGGGCCTGAGAAAACGTTACGCTGCGTCCTCATCTACCTTATTCACCAGATCTGGCGCTGTGCGACTTGTGCCTCTTCCCCAAAGTCAAAATGACCAGGAAAGGTGAATGTTCTGAATTGATTCAAGACTTCGAGGCAGCCAGGACAGTGAAACTAGACATTCATGCACGAGGCCTTCCGTAGCTGCTGCAGAAAGCAGCAAGAACAACGGGAGATGTTCAAAATGAGGAGGGTTAGTGGCAATATATCTCTACTGTAATAAATCTGTAAAAATTTAAACACCTCATATTTGTTTTAATTGCAACTTGTATCTCTGGGGAAAGCTGGGAGGGCTTGCAGGAAGCATCTGTTCAGCTATGGCTGATCTGGCTCTCGGAGGGCTAGTAATGACGGGCGGGCCGTCAGTTCCAAGATGAAGGCTAATTAAATCCCGACCCGCGGGCTACGGCTGGGAAAGTCGGGACGTGAGACGTGCAGGAAAGTCTCCTCCAGTGAGGATCTGGAGCTATTTTTACTTGCTAGCTCTGCACTGAGCAGATGGAAACAGCCTGTTTAAAACTGCCTCTTTGATCTCTGCGGTCCAGGGAGACTCTCAACTGGAAAGCGCCATCCACTTGTGGAGCCGGGGGATCTAGGGGCCATTCCCTTTGATAGGAGCTGTAAAAGCTGGAGTGCTTGGGCTGTGGTCAGACTCCCAGGGAGCGGCTGGAGACTTGGTTTTATGGGGTGGGGAAGCAGAAGTCATATTAATTACCTACCTGTTGGTTGTTTCCCAGAAGTAGGCCAGTTGGAAGGCTGACTCTGACAACAGGCAGGACAGCATCCGATCTAACCCCTTCCAGGGAGAAACTGGGACCTGCTGTTATTGCCTGTTTTGTGCTGAGTCTGTGGGCCTGGAACAGGCCAGCCAGTGAGCTGCAGTAGGGAGGCCTTGCCCGGGTCTTTCAAGCCACCGCTTTGCCCCGGGGCACTGGTGAATGAGACCCAGCCACTCTCCGAGTCAGGTGACTTAGGAGCCAGGCCGGGTGGGAACTGTGAAAATCAGGAAGCTCAATGTGCGGGCCAGCGTCTTCCAGGGGCAGAGCCTGGAGACTTGTTTTACTGCTGGAGTGAGCCGGGAAGAAAGGGCTGGGGAAGTGCCCGCACACACATCCAGCCTCCCTGTGGTCTTACTAATTCTCTGTCTTCTTGACTCCCAGATCAATTTTCTCTGTGTTTAGACGGTTCACATGGACCTCTCCTTTCATCTTTAAGTTGCCCAGTTGCTGCAGCTCCAAGTCCAACTTTGGCCTCTCACTCTGTAGTCTTGAAACTCTAGCTGTGCGTTCAGATTGCTGCAGAAACCGTGAAGAACAGGGAAGGTCTACCCTTCCCCGACCCCTGAGTCAGCCCTCCTGCCTCACACTGCGGTGTCCTCTTCCAGTGTCACCAGATGGGTCCAAGAGAGTCTCCCAAAGAGGAAATGAGGATCTCAATTCTCCCATCGCCCATAGAGGAGGTTGATGAGCTCTTGTCATAGAAAAGCATTTCAAGACAGGTCAGTAAGAGGCAGATTTATAGGTAGATTTATCAGCAGTTAGAAAGAGAAATTTGGGAGGGACTTCAGCTCACACAGTTGAAGTGAGGCAGGAGAGAGGTGTGGCTAATGGAGAAAGGCTGAGAAAGTAGGAGCTACCTGTTAATTACAAAATCCCAAACAGATGGTGACTCCTCGTGAGAGTGGCCTAGACTTCAGCCTGAGGTGCGAAATTCTAACACCACCTCTCAGGACCCAAATGTAAGTGTTCCCAAGGAAGTAGAAGTTCTCTTAAAGAGACCCATTACGGGACAGACGGGGCTATCATATCTTTTCATGATGGCCTGTACCACGTCTCTCAGACATGGTATGTATTTTTCTTTTCTTTTTTTACTTTTCTTTGTTTGGCCCAAAACTCACTCTACAGAGCCAGTTTCTCCCAATCTCCATTTTGCCTTTTAAATAAACTTTGTCACGCTTTTGGCTCGTTGTGTTCAATTCTTTGTTCGAGGTGGGAAGGACCTGGAGTCTTAACTCCAGAAGGAGGGGGGAACAATCCGGAACCTGGTAACATTAATTTGGAATATAACTACCTGTTTTAGTTACTTTTCTCTCGTTGTTGGGACAGAATACTCGACACCCAAAGTTAGGGGAAGAAAGGTTTATTAGCTCACAGTCTGTAGAGGTTTTAGTCTATAGTCTGCTGGGTCTGAAGCAGAGCAGGCCGGCGTGGCAGACCGGTAGCCGGCCGGCCGTAAAGTAAAGTAAGGAAAATACAAAGAAGATATACAAATAAACAATATAAACAAATAGCTAGTTAGCTTCTTCCTGTATCTTTTATCTAGGCTACCTGCAAGGAAAATACAAAGAATATATACAAATAAACAATATAAACAAATAGCTAGTTAACTTCTTCCTATATCTTTTATCTAGGCTACCTGCCCCCAGGGCGGCCTATACTCCCAACCCCAATTTCAGTCTCACATCCTTGATCCCAGCAGAACGATGCCAAACCGATCAATGGATCAATTTAGTAACCACACACTCTAGATCCAGCTATCTCTTACCACATGAGGCTTTAGAGAGACATCTAAACACAAACCATAACAATGACTAACATGCCTAAATTCAGAGCTGAGACGGACTTGACCCAGAGTTTTAAGGTAGATACAAGGTGAGGGTCAAGCTTTGTTCTGCTTTCAAGTAAAGAATCAGCATCTTTCTTTCCTTCTTTCTTTCTTTCTTTCTTTCTTTCTTTAAGCATAAACCACTTTTAAATTCCTGGCTGCCTCAGAAGAAAACAAATTATGCTAAATTATGCTCTTAATGCATAACAAGTGAAGAGCCCTGGCGTTCATCCTCTGTCCATATGGTGGTCTCTGACTGCATCAATTGTTGTCAGGCATCGCTCTCCTGCCTGCTGCACTGTTGACATGCATGTGTCACTGCAGAACGCCCTCTCGTGAAATGCACCAGTGGGCAGCCTCAGATTTGCGAATCAGCGTTCTATGGGGGGAGTGAGATTCAACGTATCTAAAAACCAGTAGTTTAAGAGCGCCAATTACTCAGAATGGACATCAGGCTTAGTTTCCGAGCAGGGCCTGGAGCCCCTCTGTGGTTTTGGCCTTAACTCTTGCTGGATCACAGGGGTGCGGTACAGAGGGCCGTTTACCAACCCGGCTTTACTGTCTGGCCTGGGACAGCTGTGCTAATGCAGCTGGCTGAGTATCATGCTGGCCTGCGGTGCGCTGACCCCCGGGGCAGGTGAAGACTTCTGCATGTGGCTGAAGGCCCCTGTAAGCCTCCTATTGGTGACCTCGGTCTTGAAAGGAGATAAGATAAACTACGTAAACTCAGGACTAACCAGTCACACACTGAGCTGCAAAACATGACTAAGTTTTCTATTTTTTTTTTGTTTATAGAAGAAAAGCAAATACTGTATTATATAATAGGTAAAAATAAAGAGAAAGATTCAGAAAAAATTAAGTCTCCGTAATCCCATCAACCAGGACTGATTAACTATCAATTATTAACTATTTAATAATTAATATTATTTACATCAGTATTTTCCTATATCAGTTAAAAAGTAATTGCTGTTGTGTTGTTTATTCTATTTTTTACATAAATAGAAATGTTTTCAGTAGCCTGACTACTGTTACCAATTCCAGTGGTGATTCCCAAGGGGCTGTGGCTATTGCAGATACAAATTTGCCTTTTGAAAAGTTGAAATCTGCAATATATTCAAGCCCAGGAAACGGATAGTAATAATCTGGTGTTGTGGTAATTCTTTTCTCTTCGTCTACTACTTTTGGCTACAACTGACCACACCGATGGATTTTTACCTTGACTTTCAATGGTAAGATTCTGTACTTCTGAGCTATCATTGTCTTATTGGCTGTGTGACTAAATAGCTAATCATAAGGAATGCTAGCAAAAGACTGCAGAGGTGTCTACCCACAAATAGGGAAGCCTGACACCTGGACCACTTGTCGACCTCGACACAACCTCTACTCTACGGAAGAAGATGGGGTACCTGAGACCCAGCATATTCACAAGGAAGGGATGACGAGATGACTCAGGAAGAAGGAGCAGGTGGAATGAGCGTCAACACACTTAGCTTGGAACATTTTGCTAGCATGTGAACCAAGATGATGAACACAAAGGAAGAACAAGGATGTGCTTTGGGAAGAGTCAGTGGGATAATATCTAACACATCTGGAGGAGGAAATACTAAATTTAATTGCCTGATTCAACAATTGCTTACTTATTAGGATAAACAATAACAAGGAAGGGCGCCCACAGCAGGGTATAAAAGGACACCAGGGAATGGAGATTTCCAGATTCAAGAAATACACACATTTGGAAATCCACCCAGAACCTCCATCTGCCAACATCATGGTCAACTCCTGTTGTGGCTCCGTCTGTTCTGAGCAGGACTGTGGCCAGGAGAGCTGCTGCCCCCCGACCTGCTGCCAGACCACGTGCTGCAGGACTGGCCAGGAGAGCTGCTGCCCCCCGACCTGCTGCCAGACCATGTGCTGCAGGACCACCTGCTGCCGCCCCAGCTGCTGTGTGTCCAGCTGCTGCAGGCCCCAGTGCTGCCAGTCTGTGTGCTGCCAGCCCAGCTGCTGTGTCTCCAGCTGCTGCCATCCTACGTGCTGCCAGACCACCTGCTGCAGGACCATCTGCTGCCGCCCCAGCTGCTGTGGTGGTTCTTGCTGCTAAGCATACTGCTCTGGATCCATGGACCTTCTGCCTTCATCCTTGGGTTCAGACAGAGGACATTTATCAACGGAACACATGGACTTTCTGAAGTAATGAACTTAAAAGAAGATCTTTGGAGTCATCTGCAAAACCCTGGCCTCTATATTATCTATGCACTTTTGTAGAAACATTCTGTTACTGGTGAATCAGAATTTATAGTCAAATTCTGCATCCAATTGTTTTAGAATTCCCAATTCTGATTCAAAATACAAAAGTCCCCAAATGTTCCCCTTGTAGATTTTCTCCTCTAAAACGTTTTTCTGTGGAATCCTTTTTCTCCTGTAATTGTTTGATGTTTCCCAATAAAACTGTTCAGCATCCAAAGACACTAAAAGTGCCCATCTCTCATTATTACTAGTAATTAAGATGTCTATTCATATTTCAGTTTTTCTCTGTAACTCAGATTACATGTTATTAGGGGACCTTAGAATGAAAAAGAGTAAATTGGTATTCACAAATAAGATTTTATCCAAAGCAAAATTTATTTTCCAGCAGAAATAGAAAAAACAAAGTTTAAAAGGCGAGATCTTTTGTCCTAAAACATGTAACAAGAGAGCTTTGGATTGCAATTGCCACCAAAAAGTTCCAGTAAATTATTATGAATCAATTTAAACCAATCTGAATAGGTGAAGTCCAGTGCAGAGGTCACCCTGTCGATTTTGGAATTGGACAGGATTGGAGATAAACTCTGCACTTCGTACAATCATGATCTGGGCCACTCCTGGGGTTGGAATGTTGTTTGTCTCTCAAAGGTTTATGTGTTGGGGGCCTGGTCCTCAGGGTGGTGGAGTCAGGAGATTGTGTGGGACTCTGGGGCCTTGAGGGAAGCATCAGATCTATTGGGGCCATACCATTGAAACGAATGAAGGTATTTCTTGTGGGCTTCTGGTTAGTTCTTGACAGTCCTGACCTAGGCCCCATCCAGTCTCTCTCCGGCTTCCTGTATCAAGATATGGTCCCCTCCTCTCATACATGCCCCAGCCATGGCTGTCTGCCTGAGGTGACACAGCCAAAGGAGAGACACTTACAAGAGACTGAATAAAGTTGTTTAGACATACAGCATTCAAAACTGTGAGACAAATAAATCTTTTTTCTTTATAAGTATCCTGCCTCAAGTGTTCTGATATAGCAATGATGGACGAACACAGATGTATTACTTAAATTCTCTCAATCTATGATTGCTTTTTCTTAAAGAAAGGATCACAATACCTACTTATCCAGGTTATCATGACAATTCAATGAGATAAAGATGCTTAGTAGATAAAAGCATGATCAATTTTACCTTCAATTAACCTCATTAAAAAATCTTTATAGAGGTTGGGGATTTAGCTCAGTGGTTAGAGTGCTTGCCTACCAAAGGCAAGGCCCTGAGTTCGATCTCTGGCATGCACACACACCAAAAAAACCTCCCAAAAAAACCAAAAAAAAAAAAACCTTTCTATTTTGAAATAACTATAGGTTCACATTAAGTTGAAAAACAAGTGTACCAAAGTTCTACGTGCCCTTCAATGAGTTTCCCGAGTGGCCACTTCATGCATAACTGGTAGGACGTGCCAGACTCCAGAAGCTGATGGTGATAAAATCAACAAAACCTGTTGAGATTTAACAGTTTGACTACTCGTGTGAACATGCCTGTGTATGTGTAGTTCTACACAATTTTATCACGTGTGTAGATTTGGGTAAGTACTATCACAAGAGAGTGTTGTATGACACATTGCTAGCCCAGGGAAAGATCAAAATTCAAAGTTTGATTTCTATTGAATGCCTATCACTTTCACACCACCATAAAAAAGTGAAGCTATCATAAGTCAAAGGTTGTCTGTAATAAAACAACTATTGTAAGTCCTTACCTATCAATAATTACCTTGACTATAAACATACTAAATTCTTTCATCAAAAGTCATGGGAAGGCTCAGTGGATAAAAAGCAAGATTCAATGATATGCTGCCTACGAGAAACTCATTTTAGCTTTGAGAACATGCAAAGGTTGAAAATGAAGAGATGAAAAAAAGAAATAAACCCATCCATATGCAGCCAAGTAATATTAGTAAGGGTATCAATTAGACACAGGGGAAAAGGATAATCTCTTCAATAAGTGTTGTTGGGAAAACTGGATGCACACATGCAGAATGAATCTGGAACACTTCCTTACACTATACACAAAACAAGAAAATATAGAGGAGAAACTCTTCAATATTATTCTTGGCAATGATTTTTTTTGATCTGACACCAAAAATCGCAAGCAACAAAAGCAAAATTAAATAAGTGGGACTATATCTAACTAAAATTTTTCTATGTGGCAAAGGAAGCAGTGAACAAAATGAAAAACAACCTATAGAATGAGAGAAAGTGTGTGCAAATCTTACATATAATAAGGGGTTAATATTCAAAGTCTATCAGGAATTCATAGTAAAACAAACAAAACTGAAACTGAATGAATAATAGATATAGGACCCGAATAGGCATTTTTAAAAAAAAATAATATAAAAATAGCCACCAGATATATATGAAAAGTGCTCAGTATCATTAATCATCAGGAAAATGCCAGATAGCACCCAGTGCATGTTAGAATGGCTATTATCTAAAGTCAGAGGTTAACAAATGTTGCCAAGGATTTGGAGAAAAGGGAAATTTATGAGCTCTTGATAGGAATGCAAATTAGCTCTTATGTGAATCAGTACAGAGACTCCTCAACAAATTAGAAATAGAACCATGATAGGGTCCAGCAATCCCAATACTGGGTATATATCTGAAGAAAACCAAATGAGTGTGTTGAAAAGACATTTGCATTCCTGTGTTCATTGTAGCATTACTTGTTACAGCCAAGATATGGAAATAGCATATATGTTCATTAATTGATGAATGGATAAAGAAAATGTGATGCACACAAACAAGAATATTACTAGCTGTGAAAAATAACAAAATTATATCATTTGAGAAAACATACGTGGCACTTGAGAGCATTATACTAAGTGAAATGTCAGAGAAATCCAAATGCTCTATGATTGCACTTCTATGTGGAATTTTAAACAGCTGAATTCATAGAAATGGATAGTGAAATGATGGTGGCAAGGGTGAAGAAAGTGGAGCGATGTTGGTCAAAGAGTAAAATTTTTCAGTTGTAAAATAAACAAGTTCTCAGGATCTAATCTATAGTGTGGTGATTATAGTTAATACTGTGTTGGATACTTAAAATTTGCTAAAATAGTAGAGTTTAAATATTCTCACCAATGCAAATGGTGATGATATGAATTGATACAAATACTAACTTGATTATAGTAATCATTTTGTGATATATCTCTATATCAAAATATTACATCATATGCCTTAAATACACACAATTTTGCTTTTTGGTTACGCCTCAGTAGAGCTGGAAAAAACTGAAAATTAGAAGAAATCATGAGCTATTTCTAAAGCTAATCTAAACTTGTCATAAAATCCTCCTTCTACACACATGCACACACACACATACCATAATGAGAAAAAATACTCAATTAATGCAAAAGATAGCGACCTCTATGGAGTCATAGGTGGGCACCACTCACCATTTTTTCTCCAAATACAAGATCTTCTGGAAATACCAGAGTTGTTCTCATATTCTGTGATGCGGCTCACTGGGATCTTTGTCCCACAAGAACTTGGAGACTGCTTTTGTTCCTTCATTTCCCTCCCACCAGGGGAAGGACTCAGGACCTTGATAAGTGGCTGGATTCAGGTTCCTCGGCGCTAGTGTACGATGCAAACTCGGACACTGTTCAAAGCTCCGTGGGAAGTCCAACCATGAGCCCAAGACGTTGAATCCAGGAAATAGGGCGGGTTTAGAAAGTGGCTAGGAAAGAAAGAGCACCGTAAGTGTGCCCTAATTCGATTTATTAGGCCCACATATGTCTGAGGGCAGACAGGGACTCTCAGAGGCGTGGCGTCCAGTCCCTCCACCTGGTTTGGGGGCCCTGTCAGTGGCACTGGCTCATAGAGAAGCACCTCCCTTCACTACCACAGGCACCCGCCCACAGCCACCTTCACAGGGCGAGTCGCAGGTTTTCCCCGTGAGCCACCCACATCTCACTATCAGCCCCTCGCAGCCATTTGGGGCGTATCCAGTCTTCCCACAGAGCTTTTTGTGCTGCGCTGCCGTTGTGTGGCTCCGGTTTTCTCTTCTGCAGGCTAAATCTCCAGCATCTCTCACCTGTCAGTCACAGATCATGAAATTACCATCACAGGAACTTTGCTTTTCATAAACCCCAATTTAGCCTTGTCGTTCTGTAGCTTGGAATTAAATGCAGTGAGTACATGGTTGGCAGAAAGTGAGGACGAAGCCTGAGATCACCAATGCCTGAAACATCTGTCTTTGTCGTGACAAAGTGCTTCAGCCTCTTGTACGGTGGCTCCATCTACTCGTTCAGGTCTCAGCCTGTTATTCTACCCAATGCCAGTTTACCACGCTCATTTTGATGATAATATTATACCTGATGGAAAGGTGCTGAGGGCAGACTCAACCCTGGGTATGTGGATAGCTAAAAAAAATTCTCCCAAGAAATTTAGATAGACATACTCCTCCCTAATCTCACGCACCGTGCCCTGACAACTCTTTTAGATCGAACAGAGCCTGATAACTTACCTTGTTGGAGATGGTCTCTTGCGCAAGCATGTCTAAAGTATTTGGAACCATGATTTTGCCATTCAATGCACTCGCTCTTACCTAACTTCATGACCCCCAAAAACATTTTCATGGAATGGCTGTCAACAAAGTTGAGTTGTCCATTGCTGTACTCAGAGATCCGTCCAAGACAGGAGTGTCTGCCCCAAGACCATCCCAAAGGGGAAAGTGGCATATGTGACCCGTCCAAGACAGAAGTGTCTGCCCCAAGACCATCCCAAAGGGGAAAGTGGCATATGTTTGGAAGAACATGGTACAAATGCAGGAATTTCTGTCTCCTTCCCTGGGCTGTCTTGACTTCCAGAAGTGGAGGACTATATATATATACATGCCAATGGTTGGAATGATAAAATTCCTTATTTTCTGAAAGGTACTCAGCTGGCCATTTGGCTGGGCACCTTTTCTACCTTAAAGTTTTTACTGTATTTTTACAATGAAAAATAAGGGCAGACGTCCTTTGATCTAGAAACTTGTTTTCTCTCTACTTTTCTATCTGTCTTGATTTTGGAAAATAAAGAGCTAGAAAGTAAACTCTAATCAACAAATCAAATATGGAAGCAGGAAAGTGCAAGGATCTAAAAAGCCAGGCAACTGAACAGAGAAGGCAGCATGGCATGATACAGCGTGAGTTAGAGAAGAGGTAAAAACACTGGGCCGTCTACAGAGGGTTGGCAAGAATACGCTGGAAACAGAGAAAATGACTCAATAGGACCAGCTAAAACCAGGAAGACTAGAAGAAGGATAAGAAAAAAAATCAGCCCCAACACAGGAGTAGAGGGAACTGAAACCCACAGTGAAGCCCGTCTGGATCTCACCTCCCACCGGGAAGCAAGAAAAATGAATTTTAGAGGTTTCTGGAGAAAAAGAAACATCAAAATTTCCTAACTTGGTGTGCCAGCACAACACAGGAAATAGTTCTTGTTTCCTAAGAAACAGTCTACAAAATGAGCCCGGCTTCACCATGGAGGGCAGGGGCACATCTTAACCACCTTCCCGTTCTCCTGGGTCTGTGTTTCAGACTCAAACCTTCTTCGCCAGCTGGATTCACAGCAAATGTGTGAGTGAATAAAGTGTGGATTTATTCTCCGGGGTCGCCAGGAAGAACTACGAGCCTATAGGAATCATTGTCACTCAAGGTAGACGGGATGTCTACACGAGATGAGATGGAAGCCTACAGGACCAAGAGGCAGGATGTCCTGTGACAGCTCCTTGGAGAAGCTAAAGGGGGCATCTGAGGTGATTCAGGAAGAGGTGACAGAAGAACTCTAGTGCATCAGGAAAAGGAAGTAGTATTTCCCATCACCTTGAAAATGTTACCAGGAACACAAATTTGCCTAATTTGATAACTCCCTGTTTATTAACACAAACAATAACAAGGAAAGAATGTTGCCAGTAATGATGGTAACTACTTAGCAGGGTATAAAAGGGGACGCGGGGCGGGGAGGCCTCCAAACCTCACACACCTTCCATCTCGGAAACCCACCCAGAACCTCCAGCCGCCGACACCATGGTCAGCTCCTGTTGTGGCTCCGTCTGCTCTGAGCAGGGCTGCTGCCAGCCCAGCTGCTGCCCCCCGACCTGCTGCCAGACCACGTGCTGCAGGACCACCTGCTGCCGCCCCAGCTGCTGTGTGTCCAGCTGCTG
>QZML01000030.1:1489326-1506061 GCA_016801275.1 Hystrix brachyura
AACCCAGCGCAAATCCCTACCGAAGGCAGCCTGACCTGCAAGCTCACGCCTCCTGCCCACGATGGAGTCCGGAGCTGTCTTTCCGGGGATGGGGCGGAGCCAACGCAGATCCGCGCCGGGAGCGCCTGACCTGCAAGCTCAAGCCTCGCTCCTAAGATGGAGTCCGGAGCTGTCTTTCCCGGGAGGGGGCCAAGCCAGCGCAAATCCCTACCGGAAGCGGCCTGACCTGCAAGCTCAAGCCTCCTGCCCACGATGGAGTCCGGAGCTGTCTTCCCCGGGATGGGGCGGAGCCAACGCAGATCCGCGCCGGGAGCGCCTGGCCTGCAAGCTCAAGCCTCGCTCCAAAGATCAAAAAAGACAATCTTAATGGACAGATACTCCTAAATATTTAAATGGAACTTGGTTTTCACTGTGAAATAACTTAGTTCAAATAAAAATGTTAGTTTTCCCGTCAGCTCGACATGGCTGTTGTAGGTATCTCTACACAGATCATGTTATTATAAATAAGACGCTGTAATTTACCTAATGGCAGTACATTTTTACTCCGCAAAATGCACAGCAGGTATTTATAAATAAGGCGATTGTGTGCTAACGTAATATGGGATAATTGACTATAAAAGTCTGTCGACTGTCCTTCCTTGAAGGATAAGCTATCATAGTCGGCCGGAGTTCCTGGCCGACATAACTCAGGTCCTGGACGGCCTTTGCAATGTCAATTGTGTCCACTCCAATTCCCTCGACGTTTACTTAACTGAGTTCTTTATCTCTAAGCATTCTAAAAGGTCAATGAACGAATAGTTAAAGGAAAAAGGTTACATGAAAATTACAATCCATCCACTACTCCATAAAGTAAAGAGGTGCAATGTAGGTAGAGTCTCCATGCTTTGTGTGCATTGTGCGGATGCTGATCATCAGTTCTACTCCTCTAGACCGTGGGTGGAACTTAGTAGGAGCATGTGGGTGACGTCTGTCCTGGTTTTGAGTTTCCTCTTTAAAAACCCCAGTGTGCTGTCTAGAGGGATTTCCCACTGTGCTTCCTGCCGTATTGGTGCAGTGCTCATCGATAGGGGCCTGCTGGTTTTGGTGTTAGGGTGATCTAACTGCACAGAAGACTACTGATGTTGACCACAGTGCTCAAAGTTCAGTGACTCCCATTCAGGATCATGTTTATTTAGATGCCATCGTTATGGCTTGTATCTAGATGTCCCCCCAAGTCTCCTGTGCTCATAGGTGGGGAGTTTTGAAGGCGGCTAGGTTAGGGTGGCTGAATGTGGATTAAGGGTGTGATACTGGGATTAAGAGTGTGGCAAATGGAAGCCCCACCCTGGGCATGAGTGTGGGTGCCTGGATGCCATATAAAGGGACAGAAGGAAGGCAGACTTGCTGCTTGCTGCTTTTCTGCCTGCTCTGCCATGAACTGTTTCTCCTCTGCGATGCCCCTCTGCTATGCCACCCTGCTTTGGAGCCAGCTGACTATGGACTGAAACCAGTAAGTGGTGAAATAAATCTTTCCTCCTTTATTTGAGGGCGTTGGGTAATTTGTCTCAGCAATGGGCAGAGTAACTGAGTCAATCAACAATTGAAAACCTCCTGCCTAGGGACACATAAAAGTAATTTTTCATTTGTCCAGTTTTACAAAAACAAGTCAACAAAATAAGAACAAGAAAAGCAGGTATTTGCCAAGCAAACCAATGCAATAAGACATATTCCAAGGGCCTTGGTCTTGACAAAGACATTTAATGATGTCATCATCCATATCACTGGGCTCTCTCGGTGTTTCCTTGACCTTCAGGGACCAACTAAAGATCTGGCAGCATCTCTCCTTTTTAGTAACACTGCTTACCTCGCTGACTGAGTGGAATAACTTGCACTTTCACTATTATTAAATGGAACTTTTTTTTTTTACTTTCACTATTATTAAATGGAACCCGAAGTCTTTGATCTAGATATTTGTTTTCTAATTTCTTTTTGATTTCTTTCTTTCTTTTTGTTTTTTTTCTTTCTGTCCTTCTTTCTCTCCTTCCTTTCTTCCTTTTTTGATTTTGGAAAGTGGAACCCAGTGAGATTTGATGAATGACTTGATGATGATGGAAGAGAGAGAGAGCCTAGTGCCTCTTCAGGGTCCAGCAACTCCACAGAGAGAGCAAGCCAGCAGGGTGTGAGTTACAGGGAGGCAGCAAGAACCTGGGCCATCTAAATCAGGCGGACAGCTGAATCTTGGGCCAATGGTGAATGAGACCGCATAGCCTGTTAAAGCCAGAGACTCTGGAAGTCAGTCAGAAGGAAATAAGTGGGCAGTTGAGGGACCTGAGCCTCACGGTATAGATGATCTTAGAAGCCAACTCCCCTCACCCCATCAGGCCACAAAATTAGTTCTGGAAGACTGGTTCTGGGGAAAAAGAGCAACCAAAGTTCTACCACTCAGGGCTGCAGCTTCGAGAGCTCTGTGTGTCTCACAGAGATGTCAGAAGACAGCATGATTCACAGCAGGGAAGGGATGTGTTCGAGTGGCTTGTTATCACACACTGTTTTTCGTGTGAAAATCTTTTCTTTGCCAATCTTAACCATAGTGAAGGTGCCATAAGACTAACACGCAGCTTTAAGAAGCATTATGGGCCTATAAGATATTCTGTTTTCCAAGTGCAGGCATGATGTGCTATAAAAAATGAGAGCATGGACTACCAAGAGGCAGACTGTCATGTGCCAACCGTCTTTGAAGACGCTGAGTCAAGCACACACTAAGAAGGTGTGCGCCAGGAAGCCCTGGCGGACGAACCCCGACGCAGCAGGAGGGGGAAATCCTGCTCTCATCGCTTCGAAAGTTTAACAAGGAAGATGCGCTTGTCCAATGGGACAGTTGTCTCTTTATTACCGTAAACAATAACAGGGAAGAGCGCCGATTGTGGTGACAGCAGCTGCTTAGCAGGGTATAAAAGGGGACGCGGGGCGGGGAGGCCTCCAAACCTCACACACCTTCCATCTCGGAAACCCACCCAGAACCTCCAGCCGCCGACACCATGGTCAGCTCCTGTTGTGGCTCCGTCTGCTCTGAGCAGGGCTGCTGCCAGCCCAGCTGCTGCCCCCCGACCTGCTGCCAGACCACGTGCTGCAGGACCACCTGCTGCCGCCCCAGCTGCTGTGTGTCCAGCTGCTCGTGTCCAGCTGCTGCAGGCCCCAGTGCTGCCAGCCCACCTGTTGCAGGCCCAGCTGCTGTGTGTCCACCTGCTGCCAGCCCACCTGCTGCAGGCCTCAATGCTGCCGCCCCCCCCACCTGCTGTAGGCCCAGCTGCTGCATCTCTAGCTGCTGCCGCCCCAGCTGCTGTGTGTCCAGCTGCTGCAGGCCCCAGTGCTGTCAGTCTGTGTGCTGCCAGCCCACCTGTTGCAGGCCCAGCTGCTGTGTGTCCAGCTGCTGCCGCCCCACCTGCTGTGTGTCCACCTGCTGCAGGCCCCAGTGCTGCCAGTCTGTGTGCTGCCGCCCCACCTGCTGCCAGCCCACCTCCTGCAGGCCCAGCTGCTGCATCTCCAGCTGCTGCCCCCCGACCTGCTGCCAGACCAGCTGCTGCAGGACCACCTGCTGCCGCCCCGGCTGCTCCAGTTGTTCAGACCACCTGCTGCAGGACCACCTGCTGCCGCCCCGGCTGCTCCAGTTGTAGCTGCTGCCGCCCCAGCTGCTCTTGCTGCTGAGGGCTCTGACTCCCACGTTTCTGTTCTTTATCAACCAACATTCCAGATGTAGGTTGTGTTTGAGCTGGTCAAGGGAGGCCAAGTCAGATCCAGCTGAGGTTGGCTTTGGCCTCCACATAGATTCTCCCCTCACTAGAGCTTAATGTCTCTCTTCCAAATTCACATGCTTGACTTTCTCTGAAATCTCTCAACCTTAAAATACTTGCTTTCTGACACTTTTTCTCAAATGGAGATGTTTCTACACTTTAAATAAATCCAAATTTTGCACAGTAATAAAATGAGGTCCTGTGTCTTTATTTTTCCTTCTTGAATTGCTGTCTTTACACGTCAACGCTAGAGTAGGTAATCACTGAAGAGTAAGAGGACCACAGAACATGATTTCTGATGCGCTAACTGTTTTCCTCCTGGACTCTACCTGAGGACACGCTCAGGCTGAAGCCCAAGCTCTAGGCAGGAGATTAAGGCTCTGAACACAGAGCTTTCCCAGTGAGCAAAGGGAATTGTGCACTTTCTCCGGGTGGGTGTCGTTCCAGGCCTCTGCAAGACTAACTCCACCTACCTTTGGGGTGTTCTGCTCTTTTTGTCACTTGCATTGACTCCTCTCCTTGCCCTAGATTAATTTTCAAGTCCCCACCGCACTTCCTGGGACCATTTCCCAAGTGATCTCGTCGCTTGCAAATCTCAGAATCTGATTGCTTCAGAGGACACCCCGTGAAAGACACCTGCGTTTCTAATCACAGGGTTCCACATTTTAACACTTTTTTATCTGATATTCATTGTAGCCATAGCATCGGTGTGAATTCTTCGGCCTACTTCCCACTGAACTGGTCAAGCTAAAGATGTTGCGCTTCCCCCACTAATTTTTGCACAGCTGGGTTTAGGCTAGTTACCTTGAATGCTTTTTGTTCACGAGAGCTGAGGGATAATGAAAAGTACCACGTTATCAATTATCATCCTGAAGGAGGATCACCCAAGCTGTGTACTGAAGGATGTTACATGTGGGGTGTCCAGTTGGGTTAAGTAAAAACGAAACTTTTAAAGGGTTCTTTTTTCTGAGAGCATTAATAAAGAAATCCTCGCAGGAGAAATCTGGAAGAAACTGTAAAAGTGAGTTAGAATAGGAAAAGGGTGGAGCAATATTTTGTCTCAGGCACTTTCATCTGCCCTCCCTACAAGCTCTTGAGTGTGCGAGTTCAGGCCTGCCTCTCCTGGAGGGAAGGTGGCCAACCCTTTGCCCTCCTCCGCAGGTATCCGCAGCCGCAGGCCCCTCCACAGAAGGTCACCGCAGGCACGGTTAGAACAGACAGTGCCACAGGAAGTGGCACCTGTGACTGAGGGCAAGTTAAGTTGTGGGTACCTGGTATTTTGTCCCGGCAATTGAAATCTGATCAGTACGCCCCATACAATGGTCTTAACTGAGGCACGTCAAGTTGAAAAGACAGATCTTCTCCTAAAGTAAATATTACCCCAGTCAGAAACAAGGGACTGGCTGGTGTCCTCAACTGGTGATCGCTCACTAGGGACCTATGTGGTAATTTCTGTGAAATAAACACATCGCAGTGTGGCCTCATCTGCCTTATTCCCTGTATCTGGTACTACGCAGCTTCTGGCTCCTCCCTAAATTCAAAATGACCATGGAGGGTAAGCATTTTGATTGGATTCAGTACACTGAGGCAGCCATGACAGTACAACTAAAGACACAAAAGAGGACTTCTAAAACTGTCTCCAAAAGTGGCAAGAAGCATGGGATAATGTGTTTGAAGGAACACATTTTTGAAGGAGATTCGTGACAATGTGTCTTTGACTGTAATATTTTAAAATATTTTATCATTCATCATACTTGTTGATCACACCGCTTATGTTTGAACTAGGTGACCACAGTATTCATCTGTCTAGTTCAGCAGATCTGACTACCACGATGTCACCCACATCTTGGTCATCATGATGCCATGTAGCATGTCCACAAGGTGTGCATCATTCTGGACTCTTCACATAGTCCTGGGGCAGGTCAGTGAATCTACACTGCTGTGAATTCGCCTCTGCCCTTTCCTTCCTTGAGTGTTATCCAGGCTCCATTTGCCATTTAGTATCCACACATCTCATACTGGAACTATGTTAATCTGCTGTAGCCAAGATTCTCCACCCATCACATAAACTACAATTAGATCTTCTATTTAATAGTTTTTGTGATTATCCATTACCAGTGATGATTCGTCCAAAACTAGTGAAGTCCATGAAAATATAATGGCATTCTCTTCCAGCGCATTTCTTAGTTCATTGAAGGTGGTGCTAATCTCTGATTTTTATTCACTACCTTTCTTCAGGGATTACGGTGAAGATTACATAGTTAAAGGGGCTTCACTTGGCCTCTTCACTACAATAGTTCTTAGTCTACAGTCAAGGAAAGAATAAGCCGGATTTTACATTTGTCAAGTAGGTAAATGATAACCAAATGTGTCTAGGGACCCAGTGACTATGGGGTCCAGACTGTGACCTGGACCAAGACTTCATTTAGTTTCTGAAAATAATTGCCATATTCTAATGGGGGCCACATTTGAATTTTTATAGTCAGTTTTTATTGCCCACTCTGATCTGCTGTCGAACCACATCTAAATACCCTGACACCCCACCGCTGTAAGTACCTTCGGCTGTCACAGGAAATGTCAGTGTGTATGTGTTTGCTGCGGTCCTTGCTCCTGGAGAATTGGTCTCTTTTTTCAGTTCGTAGTTCTGAGAACTGTGCTAGGGTTGGAATCTGGAGAAAGAATCATGGATTTCCATTGCAGCAAATCCTCTTAGTTCTTTCTGCCTTAATTTCAGAACTCTTTTAGATATACCTACGTGCATCCATAAACAGTGATACATCCACAGAGCCTCAACTTGTGGCTTCTACCTCCGACTGTGAGAACACCTAGACCCCTGTGAGGTTCACTCCACTCTACCGAATTACCGCTCCTAACTTTCCGCCCATCACATAACTATACCGCGCGGAGCCTATCGCGACATGGTTTCAACTGAGCCTGGCTATTCTGTGAGCCTCCCCTCCCCGTGAGCCGGGGGAAGCTAAGTTCTGCCACAATATTTCCTACCACTTTAGGGAAAAGGCACTACTGAAATTACCTGTCAAGCTGTGTCTCCTTTTCCTGGACCTCCATGTCATCTTAGTGAGCATGGCGTCTCTTGGGACACCTGAACTCACTGTCAGGCTGTGAGGGTCGGGTCTTGTGACAAGGTGAAATCTAACAGATTCACTTCTCTGACTACTTTGTTTGCTTCTTCTTCTTCTATGGGTTTTTCATCCCAGATAATTGTGGACTTGTCTGGTATTGTGTAATTACTTCAGGATTTGTAGCTTAGAATAACATACATTTATGACCTCACTGTTGTGAATCAGGGATCCACACAGCTGGCTTCCAGCCTGTAAATGCTTGCTGTCACCGTGCACGGACTTACTGTTTTAGGGCTCGATTTGTGGGGAAGAAGACAAGATACTAGTCACAAATACTAATTAAGTTTTTTAATAACAATAAAGAAAGTAAGAGACAAGGAAAAAACTCTAGGAAATCATGCCACCAATCCATCGTTTCTATCACTGGCAATCCGCAGCACAGGAGCAGTTCAGGCCGAGATCTTAACTTTTGCTAGAGACGCAGCACCACGTGGGACACGAGAAGAAAACAGCAGTCGTGGAGGCGCCGCCACCAGCAGCCCCCATCGAGGCACAGAGACGTCCAGCAGCCCCCATCGTCACACAGAGACGTCCAGCAGCCTCAAGGGCACGAAACAAGAAATCAGCAGCCATTGTGGGGTGCAACAAAAGGGGGACGAGCAGCCCCCACTGGCGCACACAGAAAAATACCATCAGCTACGCGAGTGAGAAACATCAGCTACACGAGCGAAAACATCAGCTACATGAGCAAAAGAAATCATCAGCAACCTCGGCAGGCGCGAGAGAGGGAGAGAAGGAGAGAGAGAGAGAGAGAGAGAGCGCGCGAGCGAGAGCACCTGGGTGCTGCACCTGTAGTTATCTCTGCTCTGACACAGGAATGTCTTCCCTTCAGGAAATGGGCGCTTCAGGACTTTGCCTCAGGCATTCACCCTGGTCTGGCTAGGGCCCGGGATGCCGCCAGAGTGCATATCAAAGTAAATTCTTTGTTGATAGTAAAGCTGTTCCTGCAAGGTCAGCTGCAAGGTTAGCCAGACCTTGGAGGAGCAGGCACACACTGGGAAGGTGAGACCTTTATCAGAACACAGGCATTGGAACCGACTCTCAATAACCATATACTGAATCTTACATGGCCGTTCACCAGGCTTCATCAAGGAGCCGGCTGGTGCTGGGGTCTCATGTGAGGGTCACCTGAAAGGATCCACTTCCAAGCTTAGTTCTGGGGCTGCTGAGAGTTTCTGGATCCTGACACCACTCAGGTGAGAGCCTGGCTTCCTTGCTGGGTGTCGAATGGGGGCCGGACTCTGCTTTGCCATGTGGACCTCTCTCCCACAGCAGTGGGGCTTCTCACAGGAGTGACCAGTGAGAGGAGCGTCACCATCGTGTGTCACTTAGTCACCAAATGCGGCCGTATGCTGTTGGTAACAAGCAAGCTGCTGAAGCAGGGGAAATTAAGCACATTATGAATGCAGGAAGAGAACAAGAGGTCACTCTATAGACTGGCCACTCTGGCTAGTAGCTAATACTGAGCAAAAGCAAACAAACAAACAAATACAAAATACATAGTGAGATTCTATTACAGAAACTTCAAAAACCTGTGAAACTAACCTTTGTTGTTTAGCAATGCATATCAAGGTGGTTGAAATATAAAGAAAGGCAATAAAAAAACTTTAAAAATCAGGTTATTGGCAGAGAGTTCACCTAGCATGTGTGAGCCGCTGGGTCCAATCGCCAGCACCACCCCTCCCCCAAGACCCCAAACCCAGAAACAAGACAACAGTACTCGAGCTTTGGACACATAGACATTGCTTAGTAATTCATTATACTTTTTAATATCTGTATATTTTATACACATTTCACTATGTACATTTTTTTCATACCAACAAATAGTTTAAAAATATTCAGGTACACTGAAATATTTTCTCAAAGACTACAGAATAATTTAAATAGGCAATGAATGAGGGCCTTTCAAGACAAATGAGAAACTGCAGCAATGGAAAGTGGACATTTATATTACTTTAAATATTGTTCTGATTGTACATACCGTGTCATATCAAGACATAATATTGTTCAACATATACTTTTATATATTTAAATGTGCTTAATTTTTACTGAAATAACTTAGTTGAAATGAAAATATGTTAATTTTCCTATCAATTGGATATGCTATTGTAGGTATCTCCACTTAGATCATGTTATTATAACCAAGACACTATAATTTACCTGGTAGTAGTATATTTTAATTCCAAACAAAATACATACGAAGTACTTTTAAAAAGTGATTATGCACTAACATAATACGTGATACCAGACAATAAAAGTCTTTTGCACACCATTCTTTGAAGGATATACTATCATGAGGTGCCCAAGTTACTGGTAGATGTAACTCAGTTCCTGAATGGTATTTACAAATGTTTATTGGCTGCACTCCATTCAAGTTTCCTTGGTGTTTACTTATCTTATTTCTTTATCTTATAGCATCCTAAAAACAACAACAAAAAAAGCAGTTAGAAAAAAGTGAGACCAAAATTACAATCCATCTGTTATTCTGCTTGATAAAAGAAAGGCAGTTTAGGTGGACGTTAGAGGATTTGTGACAATCATCTACTCTAATTCTCTAGAGTTGGAGTACAATCCAGGGAGGAGTCCACGGAGTGAAGTGTCTCCTGGTCTGCAGTTTCCTCTTGAGAAAATCCAGAGCACTAGCCAGAGTAATTTCCCATTGTGCTTCTTGCCCTGTGGGCGCTTTTCCATCCATGGGGGACTGTTGGTTTGGCGTTAGATCTAAAATGGTAAAGAAGATTGCCAATGTTTTCCTCTACAGCTTGAGTGATTCCAATCTGAGATCATTTTCTCTATTATTTAGATACCACCAATTGACATTTAATTATTTGTTGCCTTCTGTATTCAAATGAAATTAATATCAGTGTACATAATAAGGACAATGTAAGTAGCTGGTGCTCAGTCTTTGCTGCCCATTATGGTTACCTAAGAGCCAATAGAAACTTCTAACCCAGGCCCTGGGCCACGCTAATTACATCAGAATTGTCCTGGCAGGAGCCAGGCACTGGCAGTTTGTAGCACTACCTGGTTGCCGCAGCAGGTACCCAGAACCCTCTCTGTCCGCATGTGAGCCACATCGCCCCAGCCAAGGTTTGACAAATTATCGGTATGCATACAACAGCAAAGATCACATGATTTGTGCAAAAAGCACCCCAGATGCAAACTGTCTTTCAATAAAAACCTGTTTGTGTCATTCAAAGCTCTGTTACTGTGTTTTTCTTTCACGACTAACGATGTTAATGTAGGGGTTGTTTTTTCTAAACTAAAATCTCAGTATCCAGGTTTAATTGCAGTGTGGGCACTTTGTGATAAATAAGTGGATTTTGGGTTGTGGTTTGGGCACTCGGTCTCAAAGTTTCGCCATCACTGCTGTTCACATTGGTGTACAAGGAGGACCCACTCAGCCATGGGAGCTTTGGTGAAAGGGCTTGCCTAATCTCCCTGGATTTCTATAGAAAGCTCTCTCCCAATACTCCAAAGGTCTTTCTTCTATGTCAACTTCATCCCTCTCTCTCTTGTACTGTAAATCCAGTGACAATATGCCCCCACCAAGCACTGAGAATGGCTTAATCTTTCATGCTCTCCAGCTTACAAAGATACACAAATAAAATAAGACCAAGAAAATCAGGCATTTGCCAAGCAACTCAGCATGATAAAAATATTGCCAGGGCCTTGGTCTTTGAGCAGTGTTATGAAGACATTTGAGGGCGCATCCTCCATGCCAACCAGTCTTGGCTTGTTTTCTGACGCTCAGGGGAACCAACTGGCAAGATTCCTCCCATTTAATCAGCAGGCAACGCACAGCCGATTGGATGCGTGCTTTAAGCTTTTACTCCATCCTCAGTACGGAAAAATGTAAGCTGATATCTTTGATCCAGATATCTGTTTCCATCTTCATTTTTCTCCCTAATTTTCTTTGGTTTCTTTGTGTGTATCTTGGAAAATGAAACTGCTCTTGGTCACTTTCCTCACTGCTGGACAAAACGCCAGACACTCACAGCCGAAAGGAAAGCCCCGTTTGGTTCACGTTTTCAGTCCGTACTTGGCAGGCTCCGCCGCAGAGAGGGCGTGCTGAAACAGCGCGGGGAAGGGGACAGCTCCTGTCATGGCGGCCAGGAAGCTGAGAGAAGGGAGGAGGGGGAGGGAGGTAAACCTTCCGGGTCACCAGGGCCCACTCCAAACAGCATACCCAGCCTTGAACTTACCACCGGATGAATCCACAGACGAGTACCTTGCTCCCCTAATCCAATCTCCCTCCAAAAGACTCACTTCTGCATGCGTGAGACTTTGGGGAGAACTTCCAGATCCAAACAACAGAACCTAGATCCAAACCGACGGATTGAATCATGATGAAAGAGAGTATGTATTGCCTCTTCAGAGCCCAGCAACTCAATAGAGGGTGAGATGGCACAGTGTGAGTTACACGAAGGTGCTCCCAGCGACCTGCCGCCAACCAGGGCCCACTCCAAACAGCATACTCAGCCTTGAACTTACCACCGGATGAATCCACAGACGAGTACCTTGCTCCCCTAATCCAATCTCCCTCCAAAAGACTCACTTCTGCATGCGTGAGACTTTGGGGAGAACTTCCAGATCCAAACAACAGAACCTAGATCCAAACCGACGGATTGAATCATGATGAAAGAGAGTATGTATTGCCTCTTCAGAGCCCAGCAACTCAATAGAGGGTGAGATGGCACAGTGTGAGTTACACGAAGGTGACAAGACTCTTAGTCATTCAACGTGGGTTGGCCTCTGAATCTGAACTGAAGACTTGAGCCAGTAGGGCCTGTCAAAGCCAGAAAGGTTGGAGGTCAAAGGCACAAGGAAACACTTGCCCACAAAATGGGGAGTTGAGGGGCCCAAACCTCAAGGTGTAAGTGATCTCTGTGGTTAACGCCCCCCCTGGAAATTGGGCCCTAAAATGAATTCTGGAGGACTGTTTTTGGGGAAAAAGAGCAAACAAATTTCTATCACTTAGGTTTGCACCTTCAAGAGTTCTGTATATTGCATAGAATCACCTAGAAAACAAAGCATGATTCACAGCAAGGAGGGGACATGTTCTAGTGGGCTCATCTCATCAAAGGGTCTGTGTTCCACATGCAAACCTTTGCCCACCTGACCCACAATGAAGGAGCCATCAGAGGAAAATGCAGCATTTGAAACAATGCCAGGCCTACGGAAGCCGTTGTTTCCCACGGGCACACACAACATGCTAAGCAAGATGAGACAGAGCAGAGATTACCAAGGGGAGAATGTCGTGTGACAGCCATACTGGAAGAAGCTAAAGCAAGATAGACACCAAGGAGGTGGGCTAGGAAGAGTGGATGGATAATCCTACAAACATCAGGAAGAGGAAATTCAATTTTCCATCACCTTGAAAATTTAACAAGGAGAACATATACATGCGTCTAATTTGATAATTGCCTAACATAAACAATAACAAGGAAGAGTGCTGCCTGTATGATAGCAGCTGTTTAGCAGGGTATAAAAGGGGATGCGGGGCGGGGAGGCCTCCAAACCTCACACACCTTCCATCTCGGAAACCCACCCAGAACCTCCAGCCGCCGACACCATGGTCAGCTCCTGTTGTGGCTCCGTCTGCTCTGAGCAGGGCTGCTGCCAGCCCAGCTGCTGCCCCCCGACCTGCTGCCAGACCACGTGCTGCAGGACCACCTGCTGCCGCCCCAGCTGCTGTGTGTCCAGCTGCTGCCGCCCAGTCTGCTGCCAGACCACCTGCCGCCCCAGCTGTGAAGTGTCTACCTGCTGCCGCCCAGTCTGCTGCCAGACCACCTGTTGCCGCACAACTTGCTGCCGCCCCAGCTAGTGGTTCTTGCTGCTGAGGGCTCCACCCTGCACCCAGCCAACATTCTGTATGTGGTCTACGTGTGAGCTGGTTGTGGGAGGCCAGCTGAGATTGGGTTTGGCCTCCAGATATTCTCTCTTCTTTCCTGAGGTTAATATCTCTCCCCTTAATGAAAGTTTGAATTTTCTCTGAAAACTGTTATTCCCACAGAAATACTTGCTCTCTCCCATATTTCCTCAAATGGAGATATTTCTACTTTTTAAATAAATTCAAATTTTGCAAGCAGAGAAATAAAATGTTGTCATGTGTCCTTATTTTTCCTTCTGTCTTGGGATCATTTCCCAAATAAACTACCTGCTTTCAAATCCCTGCATGTGGTTGCCCCAGAGGACGCCCAGTGGGCCGATCCACTGACGAGCGAGCAGCACACCCCACGGTCCGATCCCCTCCACAAACTCTGCCTATGAGCACATGAGGCTTTAGGGAGACATCTGGGTATAAATCATTATGACTGTTTACCTTGAAATCTTGTCACACTGGTAAATGAGAGATAAAGACAAGGGTCACATTAGCTACTTTTATCCTAAAGGAGGCTGTAATGGAGCAGTTGCTGCCTTCTGAAGGGTCCGCTCAGAGGGAGTCAATAAAATCAGAACTGGAAACTGGGATGTGTACACAAAATCCTTGTGAGAAAAGCCTCGCCTGAGACATGGAGAAGAAATTCAGGAAGCAAATTAGATGAGAAGGAGCAGCTGAACCAAAATGCAGACTCAGGAATTCTCCTTCCTCTGCTCTCCCAGGAAGCTCTAGAGTGTCAGTGGGACATCAGACCTGCCTGTCTTCAGGCGAAGCTTCAGTCACAGCCAGCTGCAGGCCACCCTGGGCATGAGACGGTGCGGCCTGGGCAGCTCCGGAGGACGTTGCTCCCACGACAGGACACACCTGTCAGTACGCATTCTGCACTCACCCAAGCTTGCAGATGGGCATCTTCAAGGCAAATCTATCTGGGTAGGTATCGCATCACCCACCTTGGGCAATGTGCATGTCCACCTCTTTCTTTTATTCAGCTCACTTCAACGAGATGCTCTCAATGACAGAAGAAACTCACCAGAGGACTGCTGCGGGGCCACACTTTTGCTAGTGTTGTTGACTGGCCTGCTGGGGTCAGTTAGGTTCAGAGCATTTAGCTACTGTGTTCTCATTGAACCTCAGGGGTTGTATGTGCCCCTTTGCACCTGAAACTGGAGCTAGAAAAACCAGGAACACCCCAGGGCATGCCCTAAGTGCTAAATACGTTCCTCTCTGTCCCCCTGTACAGCATGGTCCCTACTTCCTCATGGCGATGAGGTCGCATGCCGGTGGGAATAGCTGTCTTTCTTTTTGATCTGTGATTCCCCAGCTCAGAGTGATAAGGAAACAGCAATAACATTTTCCCCAGTCAGACCCTACTCTGTCCCCTGGAGGTGGCGCCTCTGCGCTTGGGGACACGAACTCTAGATCCACGAGTCTGAGGTTATGCAGACAGAGCTCAGTGTGTATAGATTTGCCGCGGTCTTTTCTCCTGTGGGACCTGCTTCGTGTTAGCTGATGGATCACAGGTCTGAGAACCGTGTCAGGAATGGCACCTGGATGAAGGATCACGGCTTCCCTTGGAACAGCTCATCTCACTCTTCATTCATTCATTGTCAAGCTCCTTTAAACAGACGAGTACACAGATAGGGATCCACAGAATCCTACATCACGGGTGGATCATTTATACTGTCTACTCCAATAGCCTATTATGAGGACCACCAGTATCAATGGTGCCATTCCTAAATTGCTGTCCATCGTAGAACTATTCTCAACTTAAATCTTATAGTCAAATGCTTCCATCTCAGCTTCGCTATTCTGTAATGTTGTCATTCCCGCTAGTCCTGGGTGACTAAATTCAGCAACAGTAGTATCTACACAACCCCAGACTTTAGAGAAAAGGTGCTACGGAACGTCACAGTGATGCCGCTTCCCGCCTTGCCTGACTCTTATTGTGCCAGTGAGGCGCACTCCTGGGCTGTCAGGGAGGGAGATGCGTCGGCCTGGTGTGTTTCAGGCCTCAGAGCCAGATCTGTCCCGGTGTATCCACATCTCTGCACCCTTGATCCTTTCTCTGCTTCTGTGGGTTATGCAGGCCGGAGAAATCTGGATTAGTCACCTGTTTGTTTTTATGTTATGTCACCTGAAAACATAGCAAGTGAGCATACAACACATACCGCATCTCACCGTTGGTGTGAGTCAGGGACCCAACACAGCTGGCCGCATTCTGTGCTTCCGGCCATTCATGAAGCTTCATCAAGGAGCTGGCTGGCGCTGGGGTCTCACGTGAGGGTCACCTGGAAGAATCCACTTCCAAGCTCAGTTCTGGGGTTGCTGAGAGTTTCTAGTTCCTGACACCGCTGGGGTGAGAGCCTGGCTGCCTTGCTGGGTGTCACATGGGGCCGGACTTAGCTTTGCCACGTGGACCTCTTGCCCACAGTGGCATGGCTCCTCACGGAAGCGACGGCAGGAGCGTTGTATGACAGCCAACCAGCGAGAGAAGCGTCACCATCATGTGTCACTTAGTCACAGAAAATTGCCATAGTTGATAGTTAGAAATTAGCTCTAGGATGGAGAACTTATGTACTATGAACACCAGAATGCTGAGTAATTGGGGTCCACTTTAGAGACTGCCTGTTGCAACAAGTGCCTAACATGGAACAAAGTATATAAATACAAAGTGCACATAGTGAAATTCTATTTACATAAAATTAAAAACCTGTCAAATAAACTATTTTTAGGAATATGTACCTAGGTTGTATTTGTATTTTGAAAAGCAATAAAAAGACTACTTAGAAACTCTTTATAGTGCTTCTTTCTGGGGTGGAGGGAGAGAAATGTGCAAGAAAATACACACGGGAGTCTTCTTGGTGCTTGAAATTTGTGCCCTTGTACTGGGACTTTGACTACTCAGCATTAATTTATTCTATTAAGCAAGTGTAGTTCATGTATCTTTTATTATGTATGTTTTTCATAATAAAACTTTTAAATTTTCTGTGAACTGAAACACTAAATGTAAGATGAGATGAAACAATCAAGGAAGGTTAAGAACAAAGTGATATTCAACGAGTAGCAGACAGGAGTTTCTATTGCTTCAAATATCGCTCTGGTACGTGTGGTAATTATTCATTGCCCCCAAAAGGGTTAAAAACCCTCGAAAGCAAAATTCTGCTGTTGAAGGACTCTGCCCCGTGTGTCCTAAGCAATCATAAGACAGTAAACTAACAGTGTCCGTACCAGCATGAGGTAAAGTGATTCTCTCAGTGAGAGGCGCCTTGCCTGGGGCTGAAGTACATGACTCACACCTCAATGTGCAACCTTAGCTACCTCGCAGGTCTTCCTAGAAGACACGAAATGGGATGCCCTGGAAAACACATTTCTGAGATATCTATATTTACCATCTCAGATGCTTTCCCAGGCCTTCAATCCCTTATAGAAACCCAACTTCTCACCCCCATGGCCTGGTCCTCTCTTGTAGTGCTCTTAACTCTTCTACAGTCCTTGACTGTTGGTAGATTCCTTCCCTGCCCACCACTCTAGACTTCCATAGGCTGCATCTCACACATCAATATATGCACCACTTCATATCAAGCCTGGTAATACTGTTTAATATATGCTCTAAGATAAGTAAATCAAGCTTGATATTATTATGAAATCACTTATATGGATTGATACATATTAATTTTCATTTCAATTAGAGATGATGTTGTAGGTATCTCTACTCAGATCATGCCATAACTAAAACAGTATAATTTCCCAGATGGTAGTACATTTTACCTACAAACAAAATAAATACTAGGCATTTATAAAAAAAGTTATGATTCCACCAAAAAACTTCTAGATTTAATAACTAAATTCAGTTGCGTAGCTGGATACAAAGTTAACACCCAAAAGTCAATAGCATTCCTACATACTAATAACAAACTCACTGAGAAAGAAATAACAGA
>QZML01000030.1:1512222-1548161 GCA_016801275.1 Hystrix brachyura
CCAGCTGCTGCCGCCCCAGCTGCTGCCGCCCCAGCTGCTGCAACTCCAGCTGCTGCCGCCGCTGCTGGTCCTGCTGCCTGCGCCCCGTGTGTGGCCAGGCGTCCTGCCACACCACCTGCTACCGCCCCACCTGCGTCATCGCCACCTGCCCCCGCCCCATGTGCTGCGCCATCCCCTGCTGCTGAGCCCTGTCACAATGTGGACGTCTCCCCTTTTCATGTAGCTTACCCAGTGACTGGGGAAATGGACTCGCGCCTGCCAAATCCTCTGCTGATGTGACCTTCAGAGCTGCATTCAGTTCCTCTGGGAAATAACAGATGAAAACAGTTTTGTTAAAATATTTTTAAGCCACACACCAAATGCATCTATTTTTAGACAAGTAATGTCTCTGTTCTAAGGGTATACTAATTACGATGATCTCATAGAACACTGCTTCCATTAATTCTCAATAAACAATCATTTCCTGTGATACTGAAATCTCCTGATTTGCTGTTAATGATGAGTGTGTGTGTGTGTGTGTGTGTGTGTGAGACTTCATGCCCAGGCCTACCTTTGTCCCTTTGTCTCACTGTAGAGGGGTCATGTCACCAGTGTTGGAATGAGGAAGCACCAGGCCTTTGTCCCATGACATGAGGAAATGGGAAAGTCATTAACCTCTTCAGGAATCAGGTTTCCTTTCTGGGAAACAGAGAGAATACATCACATTCTCTAAAATTTAAGCACCTGATCCATGCAATGCACTGACCACAGGCCTAGCATAGAAGATAAATTCTCAGTAATGTGGCTTTATCGTTACCGAAACGCCGCTCTGGGCTTGACTAGCATTCTTTTCGACAAACCAGCAGGAAAATTCATATAGCTGTTTTTATAATCAATTAACCATCCCAAAGTCATCCAAATTTCACCTGACTGCATGTCTTCTTCCAGGATTGGCTGTATAAGTTTCAAAACAGCTTTAAACTCAAGATTTCCATATATTATATATTAATAGTGTTATATTTCCAAAGAACAAGTTTACTGGGTTGCTTATTTTATTTTGAAAATTTAAAAAGTGTCTCCGGATGTCAAGAGACAAAACGAATAGAAGTTGGCATAACGCGGGTTTCACCTCGACAGGGGTTGGCAAGGTAGTCTCCAAATATCACCAAAATGTTTTCAGATACTTTCAGGCACGCCCCTTTCCACTCGCTCTAGGTTGTTCTACAGAGTACAGACCTGCTTTATGTTCATTGGGATTTACAAATCTTTCATCTTCTCTCATATTCTTCTTGGACAACTTCTAATTACCAGACACAAGCACTGGATTTAATGGGATGCATTACTAGCTAGAGCTAAATCAAAGCATAGGGACTTTATATGGTCCTTTCAGGTTTGCAGAATATGAGCCTTATAATTTCCAGTTTTTACAAGATCAAGAATGAGGTGGAACACCAGATCTGTGTGGTAAGAGAACTACTCGCATAGGTGTCCAGAAAATTGAGTCCAGAGATACACGAAATCCATGAAGGAATTTAGTGTATGTAAAGGTGGCATTTCAAATCAGCAAGGAATAGGAAAGAGGTATTGTTTAATAAATGGTGTTGGGCTATGGTCATAGCTGGTTTTAAGACATTGAGATCCTACATTTTATATCTTTATTCATTCCTAACATTTTTAAATATTTAAACAAGGAAAGCATGAAATCTTCAAGTTAATGGATGTTACGGGGCAACATTTATTTAAATTTGCAACGGAAAAGTCTTTCACACTCTGACACAACTCCAAAACCATAAAATCTAAAACAACATGAGAGTTAAAAAAACAATTTTCTTTTCCATCTGACTTTCCAGAAAGGTAGGGACCAGCTGATTAGGAACATGGGCCCCACCCTGGCCTGGCAGGGATCAAATCCCAGCTCCTCTATTTACTGGCCCAAATCATCCCTAAGCCTCACCTCAGGCCCCGCCCCAGAAGGAGGGAATTATAATGGATTTCTGGCCTGGGGTGTTGAGACTGTGAACGAGCTGATAGGCACACAGCACTGAGCAATTGTGAGCTGTGTCACTGTTATAGTTCAGCATCCAGCAAAGTGCTCGGCATGCGATCTCAGAGCCTGGAGAAGGAGAAAAGCGGGGAACCCACAGCCCCTGCATCTCCCTGTTGTTCAGGCTCTGAGGAGATGGATGCTTTTAGGACATCACTGTGCCAAACGCCCATGCTCGTCTTTTGATGCCAATTTTTCTTCCTTATTTCTAGGTGGCTGTTATTTTTCCAGGTTCTTCTTTTCAGGGAACAATTTAGCCTTTCTGATTTGCTCATTGTTGAAAAGTTTTAGATTATTTACTTTCAGGAGGTAGGATAGAAACACATAGTCACATTGAGATACCTCTTAGGACTTTTACTAAGAACTGGGAGGATTCATGGGAATGTGTCACTTGTTGGGATAATTTTTAAAACTGAAAAATTTAAAAATAACATTTACAAAGAATCATTTTGCTGTGATTTTGATCTGAAATGTTCTCCAGGGCCTGTGTGTGAAAGGCTTGGTACCCAGAGTGTATCTTCCGGAGGAGCTGGCACCTTGGAGAAGTGGGATCTGGGGAGAATTCTTAGGTCCTTAGGGGCCTGGGAAAGAAACTGTGGGACCTCAGTTTCATGGGACACCAGTTTCCAGGCCATGGGATGAGTGGTTTTTGCTCTGCCTTGTCCTCCTCCATAAATGCTGCCTGGACACAGGCTCAAAAGCAACAGAAACAAAAGGTCCTGGACTGGGAACTGCAAAGGTCTGGGCCCAAAAGAACCTTTACTCCTCATAAGCTGACTCTCTCTGGTATTTTGTTACAGAGATGGAAAAATGACTAACGTGCCCCATTATGCTGCCACTTGTTACCAGCTCAGAATTGTATTATTTTATAACGAGCAAGCTGCTTTGATTAGGTTCGCTGCTGTCACCCGACACTGAGAGCTCATCTCTAACCCTGCCCCACTTTAAGCTTTTAAACAATCTCCACCCCCAGAAATCCCAGAGTGTTTTGCATCTCTAGAAGCAGATCAAAAATAAGCAAATTATCTATCGTATACACATTGCCTCACCTTCCTGGCTTTTCATAGTGCCCCACCATTTCTTCCGGGATTCCAGGGCACCTACAATCTCTCCCCGGCTCCATTAATCTCCATTTGTCTCTCTTTACTTCCCATAAGAGACCTCCCAGCTCACTGTTTACATCACAGCAAGCCAGAAGTGTGCCCAGTCCTAATTGTGTGCTCCTTCTTCGAAATCCCCTTTCTCTCGGTGTATTTGAATGATACATATTCTCAAAGGTCAGTGTGTGTCCCTTGAAGGCCCCAACAAAATCGTCATTCATCAAGCAGATATCCTCTTTATCAAAAACACATTCTGTTCCAGGCCTCAGCAGCAGAGAGGAATAAAGGATGTTCCCGCACAAGTGGAGTTTATATTGTAGAGGGAGCCAGTGGATACACGCATGGCCAAGAGAGAGTGAAATCATAGAGTCTGTGCATAAACAAAGTGCAAGAGAAGACAAAGTTTGTTTTGTGTGGAGCAAGGAAGATGCTGAAGGCCAAAGGTGCTCATACCACCAGGAAAAGGAGACTAGGAGGACACAGAGTTCACAGCGACCCCTTCCCCAGGCAAAGGGGATGTCTCAGAGGCACCTTCTTTCTTTCCTTAAGCAGAATTTTGTGCCTTTAATTTGGACCGTAATCACACGAGGCTTTGATGTAGAAACTCTTTCTGGATGCCATTTCTCTGTAAGTGCATGTGATGAATTCGTCGTTTACATTCCCCTTAATGTCGCTACAAAATTTAGACCTAAGTAAGGAATTCATCGTTTACATTCCCCTTAATGTCGCTACAAAATTTAGACCTAAGTGATACTACAAGAACTGCTAGATTTTTAGCACAGAATATAAGAAAATATTTTAATAGAATGTCAATACTGCATAAAGATTGCATGTTGGGATATTGCAGCAGGTAGGTTAAGAATTATTGTCTGAGGGTCGGAGATTTAGCTCAGTGGTAGAGTGCTTGCCTAGCAAGCGCAAGGAGTTCACAGCCTGGCGCCTCCCCCACTCCACACAAAAAAAGAATTATTGTCTGAATTATCCTACCTTGTTCTGGAGGGTAATTCTGAAGATGGGCACAGATCAATTCCAGGTGACTCTTCAGTCCTTAAAAACCTGAATCCCTGCTAACCATTTTCAAGTGCCCCAGAGCAGTGAGAAGGAACACAACTCGGACTGTCCTAGGAATTTTGTTGGCCTGATGACCACCCAGAATACACACATGGATTGGGCTGCCTCAGTTTTCACATCTGAAGGGAGGAGCTTGCTTCCTTTTCCATACCGGCATGGCCTCTGGCTGAGATATGTATTTACCCACCGGGGAGCCTCACCCCATCAGGAGCCGTCCCCAAGTAACAGCAATGTGAGAAACAGACAAGAGGTGGGGACCCTCCCACATCACGTGACACTCAGAGACCGAAGGTGTGTGACACTCCAATGCGGGGAAGAGGCCTCCGAGGTGATTCATGAGGGAACAACCAGGAAGCTGGAGAAAAGGGTCATAATTACTTTCTATGCATTGGGAGTTTTTACTAGAAAAATACAATTTGCTAATTGCATTTGTGTTGTACAAACAAAAACAAGGAAATAGTCATTTCATAAACATAGAAACACCTCAGCTGGGTATAAAAGGGGATGTGCAGCAGGGACACTTCAAACACAAACCGCACTCTCCTGGACACCCACCCAGAACCTCCATCCATCAACACCATGGTCAGCTCCTGGTCCCCAAGTAACAGCAATGTGAGAAACAGACAAGAGGCGGGGACCCTCCCACATCACGTGACACTCAGAGACTGAAGGTGTGTGACACTCCAATGCAGGGAAGAGGCCTCCGAGGTGATTCATGAGGGAACAACCAGGAAGCTGGAGAAAAGGGTCATAATTACTTTCTATGCATTGGGAGTTTTTACTAGAAAAATACAATTTGCTAATTGCATTTGTGTTGTACAAACAAAAACAAGGAAATAGTCATTTCATAAACATAGAAACACCTCAGCTGGGTATAAAAGGGGACGTGCAGCAGGGACACTTCAAACACAAACCACACTCTCCTGGACACCCACCCAGAACCTCCAGCCGCCGACACCATGGTCAGCTCCTGTTGTGGCTCCGTCTGCTCTGAGCAGGGCTGCTGCCAGCCCAGCTGCTGCCCCCCGACCTGCTGCCAGACCACGTGCTGCAGGACCACCTGCTGCCGCCCCAGCTGCTGTGTGTCCAGCTGCTGCTGCCGCCCCAGCTGCTGTGTGTCCACCTGCTGCCAGCCCACCTGCTGCAGGCCCCAGTGCTGCATCTCCAGCTGCTGCCGCCCCTCCTGTGGCAGTTCCAGCTGCTGTGACTCCAGCTGTTGCCGCCGCTGCTGGTCCTGCTGCCTGCGCCCTGTGTGTGGCCAGGCGTCCTGCCACACCACCTGCTACCGCCCCACCTGCGTCATCGCCACCTGCCCCCGCCCCATGTGCTGCGCCATCCCCTGCTGCTGAGCCCTGTCCCAGGCCTGTCCTCTTCTTTGCACCTCCCTCATCACAGAAGTGGCCCTTGGGCATCTGAAAGATGACTTCAGAGAGCCTGTTCCCACTACATGTGTGGCTGCATCCTGGCCCGAGGCAGGCTCCCCTGGTTGACTTTTCCCCTTTGTTTGACCCGAAGCATGATATTAGGTGTTAAAAAAAGTTTTAGGAATTTCCACGTCTTCCCATTCCAAGTGTGGAAATTCTCACAGGGCCTGTGCAAGCAAGATCGCGGCCTGAGCTCTGAGCGTCTCCTATTGCCATCTTGTGCTTCCTTTTCCTGTACTGTTTCTGTGCCTTATGCTGGTTACTTCTAAATAAAACTCTACTTTCCTGCCACAGAAATACAATTTTCTTGTTTCTGTTTCTTTGTGGTGATTGTCCTCAGTTACTGGGAAGTGAAGTACAAAATACAACGAACTGAGTCTTCTTATTACAGTTCTCATCTTCATGACAATTCCAACATACAGCTACCTCAAAAAGAAAGAAAAGAAAAAAAAAAGAAAAGAAATGATAATACACATGCAGATATCTCCAAAAGCACCGAAAAATAATAAAGACTTTGTTTACAGTTTGAGGGTGTGAAGGACTTGGCTTAAGCTGGGTTATATCCCACTGCAAACCTTCCTTGAGTATTTTTCAAAGCACGTCCTTCCTTACAAGTTCATTTGCTCCGGCCCTCCCTCTGCCCGTTTTTCTCTCTCTTCCCTCCTTCTCCTTTGTTCTGCCATTGTCTCTTTTCTCCCATTCTTGGAAAGCCAGAGAATCCTTCAGTTATGGATTAGATTTAACCCCCATTCCCATATTCAAAGGTGCTCAAACGTGGGTCTTTCGGCAGGTGACACAGTCACGGCAGGTCCGTTCCCTTCAGCGGACTTGTCCACGGTGGGTCACGGCTGAATGTGCTGCTGGGAAGCGGGGCCGGTTGGAGGCGAGTCCCTGGAGCGTGCCCGGGAACAGTGTACTCTCGTCCCCGGCTCTGCCGTCTTCGTCTCTTCTCCCTGGCTGCTGTGGGGTGAGCGGCTCTTCTCCCCCAGCCCCTCCGCTGGGCCGTTGCTGACTTGGACCCAGCTGAATATTTCTGGACCGAACTGTCTGCATTGTGAACCAAAATAAATCTCTCTTCTCTTACGTTGCAGGCATCCTGTGTTCTGTCCCAGTGGCAGAAAAGCAGCTAATACCTGCACTCAGGGTCTAGTCATCTCCCGTTTACTCAATTTATCACACTCTCAGTTCTCTAACTTCATCTCTATCCTTCAACACAAACTAATACTCTTTTGGGAAAATCAGCCTTCCTGAGATGTTGGGAGATATCAGAAAATATACAATATTTGAATATTAATTTTTTTCTCTGAGTGACTTCTTTGAGATGTGTACTTAACTGCATAGTGAGAAGCATTTTGTTGAAAAAAAATTCTGTGAGGAATGTCAGGACTGATAAGAAACCAACGAGTGGTCTAGCTTGGCTCTCAAGTAAATCTGGAATAGTCCCACTTTCCTATAAACGCATTTTAGGAGAAAATGTAAAAATAAATTTCCAATCCGTTTATACGAGGATAAACATCCAGAAAGCCCTATACCAAGCGCATATTCTAAGAATCACAGGGTTAGTATCTAATGAATAGTATTGAACCAGGAATGTGCTCCACTTCCATAAATTCTGCTACCCGAACAACAGTGTAGTGACATTACTCCTCTACTTCACTCACAGTACAGAAGTCCTGGCAGATCTGAACCTAAAGTTGCTCTTAGCATATAAAATAGTTTTTAATGCCGCGGGATTGTATGTGGCTTCCTGCCCCACTGGGAACGTGTGTGAAGAGAAGACCTCCCTGACCAGGCTGTGAGATACTCCAACACTTATAAGTTGAAAAGGGAGGAGCAGTAATCCCAGAAGACGCTAAAGGAAAAGCCAGAGAAGTCAGATGACAACTAGGACCACTAGTATGGTGCAAGGTTGAGAATCCAGATGAAGGAGAAGGTGACTACTTGAAAAATGGAAGAACAGAATTCCACACCCATCTGTGACAAAGTTGTTGGTATCAGATCAAACTTCTCAGCAAGGATAACTCTGATAACTGAATAAGATTAAGAAAACAGTTGTTCATAAACAGAATTGACCAACACAGGCAAAATTTAAGGGACCACAATATGAGAGGGAAATTAAAGATAACATAATCTCAAGCCCCTATAGTTTCTCACATATAATATCTAGCATTTAATTTAAAAATTACCAGGCATACTAGGAAAAAGAACCAATGATTAAAAACTAGGAGAAGAAAAGACAGTAGAAATAGAGCTAAAGATGACCCCTATATAAGTGTTAGCAATGAGTTTACCATAACTATGATTAATACATTCAAGATAATAGAAAAAATGTGAATTTCATTAATGAAGTAGAATCCATAAAAAGGTGTCCAGTAAAAATCCTAAAACTGAAAAACTCAAAACTGAAATTAAGAATTCAACAAGTGGGTTTACCAGAAGATTAGACACAATAGAAGAGAGGAAGATCAAATTAGAAGTAGAAAATATTCACATCAAGATGCAGAGAGAACAAAGGCAAAGAAAATACAGAAAAGAGCATGAAGCACAATAGAACACAGCAAAGGTCTGACATACACAACAACTAGACTCTCAGGAAGGGAGAAGAAAGAACCTGACAGAAAGTATTCACGAAGAGGTGTTGAGGGCCAATTTGACAAAATTGATGAAAGACTTCGAGTCCCAAATCCCAGAACATCTTTGAACCCCAAACAACGTGAATACAAAGTAAAATAACATCTAGGCACATCATAGATAATTGTTGAAACCAAAGATACAGAGAATAATCACAAAGGTAGCAATAAATTGATGTACCCATTATGGAAAACAACAGAGAAGTTCTTCAAACAATTAAAATGAGAACTGCTCTATAAAACCCAGCAATGCCACCTCTCTGCCTACATCTGAAAGAAACAAAATCAGCATCTTGAAGCAATACCTGCACTTCTGTGTTCACTGCAGCATTATTCATATTAGCCGAGGTGGGGAATCTGTTGATGGATGAACATATGTAAAATGGAATATTATTCACACTTAAAAAGAAAGAAAATCCTGCTGCTCATGAGAACATGGACGAGATTAAAGGACACCGTGCCAAGAAAAATAAGCCAGTGGGAGAAAGGAAAAATACTGCACAATCTCACTTATATGTGGGGCTTAAAAAAGTGGAATTCATAGAAGCAGAGTGTGGAATGGTGATTTCCAGGGCAGGAAGCTGGTGGGAAAGGGGAGAGGACACGTACCAAGTTGTAGTCATGGAGGATGAATACATTCTAGAGCCCTAATGTACGTCACAGCCACACTGATTAACAATGCCGTACTGTACCCTAGAAATTTCCTGAGAGTAGCTGTTAGGTGCACGCGCGCGCGCGCGCACACACACACACACACACACACGCACAGTTAGGTGCACGCGCGCGCGCGCGCACACACACACACACACACACACACACACAGGTAACTGTGGGGTGGTGGGTCTGTACGCTAGCCCAAGTGTCCCAATCATTTCACAGTATATTTACACATCAAAATATGCTGTATATCTTAAATATTTGCCATTTTTATAGATAAGGCAATAAATGAAGTAAAAAAGCAGGAGAAAAAAGCAGCCCATTCTTTTGCAGCAAGGAGAGTAAGCCTGATCCAACTAAACTGATGGAAGCTACAAGACAATGAAAACTGTCTTCAAAATGCGGAAAGGAAACATTAGCCATTGAGAAATATACACTCAATTAGAAACAAAAGGATAGTGAATGAAGTTATTTTCTTTCTTCAAGCAGAAGGAAAATGACATGTTGAAGCAAAGTGATACTAAGAAGTAATAAAAACAGGAGGAAATTTTAAGTCATCCTCTTCCAAACCGGTCATTTCCACGACATCCAGTTTCATCTCTATGATTTCTACTTTTGCTTGTCTTTTAAACCAAAGTATTTGCAATCCGCTTCAGAATCTCCAGTGCTTTGGGGTGAGACTCCCTTCCCTATATCTACTGCGCTACTCACAATGGACTATTTCTTGTATGCTTTGCAATATATTGGTGTGTGCATTTATTTCATGTGGAAAGTCCCCTGTGGGCATCCTCTACGTGGTTTCTTAGAGGTTTATTTCTCCTTGTGCCTAATGATTTTGTCGTTTTGCTTTGAGTTTTTCTTTTGTGAGAGTTACAGTATTTCTGTGTGCTCTAATATTTTGCCTGTGTTTCTTATGATACTGAGGGCAAGTGCTGTTTAGGACCAGCTAGTTTCTCACCTGGAGGCTCCTTTACTACGTTTATCTTATAAGTTAGGAAGCTTGAAGATATTTGTACAGCTCACACGTACTTGAGAGGGTTGACTGCCCTATAAAATTCCTGGAAGCAAACCAAGGCTTCCTTGTCTACACCTTATTCACAAGACACTACTTTAAGAATATAAACCTTGCACGGGGATCTCATTTCCCGGACTCTTGTCTGCTGAGAGTCTCAGCTGCAATTTCTTTACTTTCAGGGATTTTACCCACCAGCCTCCAGCTCGGAGACCCTCTAACAAGATGTCACACCTTCACAGGGGACGGGGCATCAGTTAGTGTTTGCAGATTGGGGTCCCACTTTTCTTCTGGAAGAATAAGGGTGTTTTCCTTTTTCAAATCTAGCTATGTAATTGAAATATTTAACAAAATATTTTTGAAACATTTCTCTTTGCTTGTAGCGGGAAGGTAATCTGTCCTCACCAACTCAGTCAGCCACCCTGCCAGAAGGTCTTTATTTTCAGGGACCCAAGAAGATGAATTACTGTGTGTATTAAAAAATAAAGAAGGGTACTTATAGCAGAATCCCTTATAAAAGTGAAATTTATTATTTACTTTAATACTTCTCCCCAAAGATCCAAACTAATTCCTTTCAATATGCCAACACACAGAAAAGATATTTTTAATCTCAATCTCTTTTTAGATCTTAAACTTTTTTTTTTTTTGTGGTGCCAGGGATGGAACTCAGGCCCTTGTGCTTGCAAAGCAAGCACTCTAATCACTGAGTATATCCCCAGCCCCTAGATCTTAAACTTTTGTTTTGAAAAAAAGTTCAAAGTTACAGAATAGTTGGAAGAATATTGCAAAGATTTCTTCACACCACGAAGCCTTCATCTAGATTTGTTTTTGTTTTTTTTTTAATTTTGCAATGCTTGATTTCCCTCTTGATGGATAGATTAGAAGACAGAAAAGTAGGTGCATGGATGGATAAATAGAAGAATGGCTGGGTGGGTGATGGATGAGTGGCTGAGTAGATGGGTTGGAGAATGAATGATGGATGGAGGTAAGGGAGAAATGAAACAAAGGAGGATGTACTATCTATATTCATGCATGGACAGATGTTACTTGAATATAGATAGACTTAAAGCATAAAACTAAGCCTTCTTACTGCATAGCCACAATATGGATATCAAATTAAACTAAGTGTTGATGTAACTATTATTTATTATCTAATAAACATTCCATATCCAACTGTTGCCAATACTGTCCTATAGAGCAATTTTTACTCATATCCCTACATCACATTTAGATGTTGTACCTTTTTTATTTTCTTAAATCTTAAATACTTCCTCAGACTGTCTTAATACTAGGTGACTGTAGTACTTTTTAAGAGAACAGGCTGGTTATAATGTGAAATATTCCTCAGTCTGTTTATATTTGATGTTTCCTCCTAGCTAGACTCAGGTCATACATTTTGACCAGAATACTGCCTTGTGATATGTCATTTCAGTTTTTGACTACAAGGTACATGTTGGTTTGTCCTTTATTAAAGATAATAACTTAGACCCTAAAGTGAAGAGCACGTTATTGTTTCCTCTGAGTGAAGTTAGTACGTGTGCCTTTGAGGTCAATAAAGTATCGATCGGGAAATATTTTGAAGTGTGCAATGTCCTGTTTCTGATCAAACTTTCACACAACAGTTACAGCATTCATCAATGATATTTATTTCATCCTATTTTATTATGATGAATATAAATGATGATTTTTAACTCTATTAGTCCTTCTACATTTATTAATTGACATTCCTCTGTCAGAGGTAACCTTCTGTGCTCCTTTTTTATTTATCTAATAATTAATCTCAGTACAGACTTTCGGACACTTATTCTATGGGTTAAAATCCATTACTGCTGCCCAAACCGTGTCACATTGAGCCAACAAAAGTCCCTTCAAGGGGACTTCGAGTGTCTCTTTATGTTTAAAACAATGAGAGCTTTCTAACAATATCAAATCGCCCACAGGGTGTCACGCCTGGCGCGCTCTGTGACGTCGTCTAGAGCCCTCGCAGTCTAATGAGCATCCTGACTCACTGATAGAACGGCCTCCCGCACGGCCCACAGGAGCTAACTCGCGAAGACGAGCTTTGGTATCTGTTTCCTTAATGTATCACGAGTCTCTGCCACCAAAGGAGCTCTGGGCATCAAGACACCCATCTGCGCAGACAGCGTCAGGAGGGAGGCCCAGACCCCAGGCACGTACGGCAGCTGACCCGAGGGGCGCGGCCTGCTGTGATGACTCGGTGGACAAGCAGAGAAAGAGCGACAATAAGAGTGACAATTCTGTGGCAAAGAGCAGACTGGGTGCTCTTAATACATGGGGAAAAGGAAATCTTACTTTTCTTCAAGTATTTTAAGAGAAAAACACAGTGCCCTAACTTAGTGATTAATATTTCCTTCAGAAAGAACTAGGAAATAGTCCAGGACAAGGTCGTAGCAGTCCTAGCGGAGTATAAAAGAAGAGGAAGCAGCAAAGGAACTTTCGTATTCACTAAACTCACTCTTACTGTTGCCGCCCCAGCTGCTGCGTCTCCAGCTGCTGAGTCTCCAGCCGCTGCCGCCCCTCCTGCGCCAGTTCCAGCTGCAGTGACTCCAGCTGCTGCCGCCGCTGCTGGTCCTGCTGCCTGTGCCCCGAGTGTGGCCAGGCGTCCTGCCCCACCACGCGCCCCACCCCACAGGCTGCGCCATCCCCTGCTGCTGAGCCCTGTCCCGGACGCCTCCTCCTTCTCCTTGTCCCCACTGACAGAGACCTTGCCCTGAACATTAGGACACGTGGAGGAGGTAGATACTGCTGCACTGAGTTGGTCTTGCAAGAACATTCTGGCCTCGGTCCAGTCATCCACGTGGCTCTTTCCCTCCCACCCAAGTGTGAATTAGCTTGTGACACGCCAGCTGTTGTACTGACCTGGTCGATTCTCTCCACATCCTTTTCTTAAACATCTGGGCGCCCTGCCACCAAGCTCAAGGATCCACAGGCTGATTTCAACATTTTCACCTTATGGATTTTTATCGTTTCTCTCTCCATCGAAGTTTCTCTTTCGTAATTCTTGGTCTTCACATCTTCCTGTGTTATATCTTTATGCTGAAATAAACCTCCAGTTTGCCGCACAGTGTGATCGTGTTCTTCTCTAGGGTTTTTGACTCGCCCTGGACCGTTGCATTTCACGCAGGCCCGGAGGACAGATGGCGGAGCTTTGGCAGTGTCGCAGTCCGGTCAGGCCACCTGTGTCGCCCAGCCCAGCTTTCACCAATGGTCTCTTCCGTTCTTAGATAACATGGAAGAAATTCACAAATAAAAACCAGAAAAAAAATTTCCGAAAGATTGTAGACAACGTTCTTTGGAGTATCTTTCTTTTGATATTACGTATCTGTGAAAGCCCCTCACAGTAACTATAAGGACAATGGAATTGAGTGTCTGATTCAGGCAGGAAATGTGATTTAGAAAAATCTCATGGAAAGCTCCAAGTGATGAAGCAGCAATCCGGGGACATGGGTGACACTGGAGGGTCAGTGGGGCACAGACCCCTCTCCTGAAACCCGCGGACAGAGGAGGCCGGCCGCCAAGCCCAGGACGCGGGAAAGGAGCGGCGGGGCTCGGCTAGCGCTCCTTCCCCCACGCAGAGCATTCCGCCGCCCACGGCCGCGGCCCTGCCTGGGGGAGAGCAAGACCCGAGAGGGCTGGGAGCGGCGGGGCTGGTGAGCCGAGCACCTCACATTCCTAATTTCCTGGGACCCTCCGGGTTTATGACACGGTTTGGCCTTCCTTGCTGGAGTCCGGGATGGCCCCTTTCCTTAAAGATGATGCAGGAGCCTCGGTCTCAGAGGCAACACAGAGGCCCCCTCGGTGTCTTCTCCCACCTCACTACATGTTTTTTTGCGTCTGCTTTATCATTGTGCCTGGAGATTACTTTCTAGTAGCATATCAAGATATGCATCCCTTTTAACAGCAGTATAGTACTCTGGTATAGGAATGTACCATAGTCTATTCATCAGCTTCCTATTGAAGGACAACCAGGTCGTGTCCAGTTTTATTGCTGTAACTTTGTTTTGCTTTTACAAATAGAACTATTATGAATAATTATGTGGACTATTTCTTCATATTTTGCCTGAGTCTCTCTGGGGTACTTTATAGAACTGGATTATCTAGGTAAAAGAATAATGCTGTTCATTATATTCAAGCCCTCACAAGAAAGGTATGAATACGCCTGTTTCCATGCTGCCTTGCTGTCAGAGAGCGGCGGTAACATTCTGACAGGTGAGAAGTGGTCTCAGTAACCCCTATAATTTCATTTCTCTTGTTATATATGAAATTGGGCATTGCGTTGTGGTAGAGGAATACTTGCATTCCATTGTGTCATTAGGCAGTGGATTTTTTTCTAAGCTATGTTTAGAAGTCTTTTACATGGTATTAATCCTTTGTAACATAAATCGTGAGATTTTTGTTTCCAATTAGTCATTTGTAATTTTACTTTGGGCTGGTTTCTTATCGTGCATTTTTTGAATGACAAGTAACTGTCTTTCCACTATCAGGAGGGGCTTAATTGCAAAGCATGTTAAATTAAGAACCCTCTTTAATGATGCAATCTCATTATCTACGTTGTCCCTTTTGTAACTGGTTAACCTCACTGAGATGTCTAGGGCACCCTCTGTAGAGTCACCGTCACCCTTCTAGAATGGCATTCGTCTCTCACCCTACAGTCCACCCCTCAGCCAGATGAATGTCGCTCGTGCTTGCTGTCCCATTCTCAGCCCCTTCCAAACACTCTTTTGCAAGTCCGGGATTTTTGCTCATCTCTTTCTTCCCACTGAGTGACAAGAGGATATCTAGTTTCTTTACATAAATTCAAGAGTATCTCTAAATTCTCCTCATTCTCTCTGTTGAATATTGTCTTTCTCTACTTCCCTACACGCACTGTCTAGACAGGTTACTGGTCACAACAAATGCGGAAAGCAAACTCGTACTCAGCTCTGGGCACGCCGTCTGCACGATCCTTCCCGCCTTCTCCACCCAAATAGTCCATCTGCAGCGAGCTACCCAGTGAGTGAGGGCCATTCTCAGTAAATCCCGCATTCACCCGGCCAGTCCTCACTCTGGGCATTTGCTAAGAGCCACACTAATAACTCTAAATAAGACATTTTCACAAAACCATGGCCTTGTAGGCTTTATGAAAGGTTTGGAAAAAGGAGATATACAGCAATTATGGTAAAGTGTGACACCCCAGGGCAGAGGCAATATCTTGGAGGGAAGGAAGGGAAGGATTCATCTTAATGTAACTGATGTCAAGGAAGAAATTGGAAATCAGCTATTTGGAATATTGAAGTACGAATGAGAGTTTGCTAAGCTGGCAGAGGAGAAAGCACTGTTCTAGGCGAATGGGATGTTCTAGGTACGAGAAATAGTGCCACTCTTCACGTCGTCCTTGGACTTTCTAGGAAAGAGTCGCCCTCACTATTGATGCAGTGTGTTCTGGAGGACCTTGGGTACCTCGTGGGGGACAAATTAAGAAAAGTTTATCTCAGAGAACCGTTGTGAAGGGCAAACAAGATAACAATAACGGAGGAAACAGGAGGGCCTGACACACAGAAGAGACACAACAGATTGTAAACTACTAATGTATCATCTTACCTTTCACTGGGGAAGGCACAGAGTTGAATAAATAATCACTACTTCGTTCACTAATAGAATAATCTTCTACGGTGCCAAGTTCTTCCCTGCGTTTGTGTCCTGTGTGTTTTTAGAATGGAGATGAAAGCTTACCCCTTTATTTCTCTTTTATATCAAGCGCAGTATCTGTAACACACATTGTGGACAAAAATAGATCAGAATGTGAAAAAAATATACTTTCAATAACACTGTAGTTATGCTTACTCATTGGGTGTGCCGACTTGCTAAAATGCAGGTCAGAACTGTTCCCTTACGATACCCTATCTCTGAAAAACAGGGTAATAATCATTTAGTAAGTTTTAAAAGGACCTATCATGCCAATATGCTTCTATTATTTAAAAGTAATGAATAATTGTGTTATAACAGCTTCAGATTGAGTAGCTTCAATAAGTCAGGGTAAATATAAACTTCATTGAGATCATTTACACCACACTGACCATCGAGAAAATCCAAAAGAATTACGGTACTGCTCACGGCACACAGGCCATTTCCTCCTCACCACAAGTATTGATCTTGCATCCTATTTCCTACCAGTGTTCCACATGACTTGCTTTTAACCTATTTGACAGCACAAGAGATTTAGTCATCATAAAGTCTATTCTCAACACATTATCCTGGAAGTAAATACATAAATCTAGAATGACCACTCAATCCAATGAAACTAAGTCATGTAATGGGATGTGATGGGTCCACTTCGGGAAATGGATGGCACAAATGAGAAAACAATGAAGCTGAGTCAGCTGGCATCACCAAATTGAAGAGCTCATAAGACAACAGGAAAAGGAAATGGTGTCTTTTCTGTACATAGAAATGTTTACCAGGTAAACGTGCTTAGCCAATTAAGTAGAAGCAACTGATCTTAGTCTAAACAAAATTCTTCACATGGTCATAGTAGCCCTCACCAGGGTATAAAAAGCAAGAGCGGGCAAGGAGAGGTCAAACCCAGAACAATCACTCTCCTGGACACCCACCCAGAACCTCCAGCCGCCGACACCATGGTCAGCTCCTGTTGTGGCTCCGTCTGCTCTGAGCAGGGCTGCTGCCAGCCCAGCTGCTGCCCCCCGACCTGCTGCCAGACCACGTGCTGCAGGACCACCTGCTGCCGCCCCAGCTGCTGTGTGTCCAGCTGCTGCAGGCCCCAGTGCTGCATCTCCAGCTGCTGCCGTCCCACCTGCTGCCGCCCCAGCTGCTGTGTGTCCAGCTGCTGCAGGCCCCAGTGCTGCCAGTCTGTGTGCTGCCAGCCCTGTGTGGCCAGGTGTCCTGCCACACCACCTGCTACCGCCCCACCTGCGTCATCGCCACCTGCCCCCGCCCCATGTGCTGCGCCATCCCCTGCTGCTGAGCCCTATCTTCCCTCTAAGTGTGAGGTCGCCTTGTCTCTTCCTCCCCACCGAAGGAGACCTCCCTGCTCAGTGTGTGCTGTTCGAGGGAGCTGATCTCTCGGGTCCCTGAGCAAATCTAATTCCCAGTAGTTCTGTGTGCACATGCTGACTTCTGTCGAAGTTTCCCCTCTTCTGGATGGATTCACGGAGACAGTTCTCCTGACAGTTTAACAAACTGACGAACTGTGATGCTCCCGCGGCGCGCCGATCTCTCGTCTTCTGGACGCCCATTCGCCATGTTTAAGGAATTTGAAGATTGTCTCTGTTGTTTGTAGGGCCACAGACTTGCACTCCTCTGACACTGGAAACCAACAAAGTATCTCTGTTACAGTCTTTTGCAAAATTGTCATATACCTTTCATTTCCTTGTACCAAAATAAAACTACATTCTATTGGCACTGAAAACTGAATATGATTCCTGTCTTTCTATTAAAATAAGGGTTTTACATTTGGGTCTTGGGCACCTGCGCTTTGGCTACACCTGTGGGCAGAACATGCACATTAGTCAAGCTTCCAGCAGAAGTCTAGCGATACTGACCGCTGCCCAGCTTTTCTCTAGAAAGTCTTTTTAATCTTGAGCAAATCAACTAATCATCTTGTAGCCTTCAGAAATAAAGAATGAGTCTAAAGTCATGGTGTATCCATGAATATAACAATGGGAGAGTTGGAAAGACTGAATACATTCAGGATCTTTTAAAATATTCCTTCCTATATTTTTGGCCAACAAAGCATCCAGCGGATGGGTTAGCAAAATCTATGTATTCACTCCTCGGAGTCAGGCACGGTTAGCCTTCCACCACGTGTGTGGTAAAGAGCTCCAGCGGGGTGCTGGTCCTGCCACGCAGGGGCCGAGTTTGGGCAGGCGGCGGGTGCAAAGCCCAGAAGGATTGCTGGATACCAGGCCTATTGTCCAGAGCTGTGCTCCCACTCTGGGACAGAACGGAAAAGACCCACACTGCTCTTCTCCACCAGGATGTCCCTAAGAAGACACTCCATCTTCCAAACTTCCCGCGGGTCAGCTGAGGCTTCTATTTAGGCTGACTTCCGGGTGCTTCTCCTCATGTCCAATTCTCCTCGCTTCTCTTTCCTTCTGTAAGGGTCGCTCCCAAGAACATACCTGAATAAGTCTCCTGCATGCTCATCTGCATCTAATGTCCGATTCCTTGGGGTCCCAAACTGTTCCCGAAATCAATTTTAAATTCATGGCAGCTAATTTGAGAGCTAGAATGACTGACTGAAGTCTATGTTTAATCTTTCAAAGTATGATAGAAATAGTATAAACTGAGCATGGTGGAACAGACTTGTAATGCTAGAACTCTGGAAGGCTGAGGCAGGAGGAGTCCAGCTGAAACAATTTATCAACTCAGTAAGACCTTGTCTGGAAGGAAGGAAGGAAAACGAAAGAAAGAAAGACAGAAAGAAAGGAAGAAAATTATGAATTTTATATAAATCACATTTATTCTTCCCTGAGGATTTTTATATTATTACTTATACACAAACACAAGATCTTTAAAAATCTAAGCAACACTAAAGCATGTGACCAAAGGTAAGTTTCCTTTCCTTAGTTGTTGCCAGCCTCACTGGAGGCCGACCGTCTCGAGCTGTGTCGTTCCTGAATGCATTTGTCCCCACGTAAACATCCACTCACAGACCTGGCTGTAGTCGTGCATTTCTCACCCTGACACAGATTCAAATGTCACTCGCTGCCCTCAGCAGACAGTGCGACTTCCCCCACCCAGGCTGTTACGGTTTGCGTCTGACACGGCCCCAGAGCTCATGTGTTGGAGGCTTGGTCTCCCACACGGCCGTGTTCAGAAGTGGGCTCTTCAGGCGATGACCGGATCGCAAGGGCTCTGAGCTCGTCGATGGATGAATCGCTGATGGATCCATAGTTTACCGGTCAACTGGGAGACGGTGGACGCTGTAGGGGCCTTTCAAGGGTACCCTTTGTCCCCAGCCCTTTCTCTCTCTCCGCCTTTCTGCTTCCTGACCACCATGAGGTGAGCAGCCCTATTCGGCCGTGATCTGCCAGAAACAACAGAGCCGAGCAGCCGCGGACCGACACCTCTGAGACCATGAGCAAGAAAAAGTCTTTCCTCCTTCTGCTTGATTTTCTCCACTGCCTTGTCACAGAGATGGGGCGATGACTGACACCCGGGCCAGGTATATTGCTCAGCAGATCTATTTACATATTTTATGTGTATTGTAAGAATGACAAGCATATTTTTCCCACAAAATTTAGGGAGGATTATTGCTAGTGTATAAGAAACATACTGAATTTTAGTTCATTTTTATCAACCTCTTGGTTAACACCAATACTCCATCGATTCTCTAGGCTATTCAAAGTCTATGAATATGGCAGCCAAATGCTTTCCGGCTCAGGTCTGTCCTGTGGACACACAGTGGAAACCCCTTCACTAACATCCTTGGGGTTTTCTTCCTGTCCTGTCTCACTTTCCCCAATTTGTTGCTTGTACCTCCTGAGCTCTCCCTTGCATCCATCTGTTTGCACCCAAATCTGTGTCTCAGGCTCTACACTGTGTAAAATCCAAGCTCAGACAACAGAAGTCCAGCAAATACTGTGGCTGGTGTGTATCCAACTGGTAATGTTTTCTGTCCCGTCAATAAGAGTAAAACTCAGAAGTCCGGCGGTGAAGGAGAACCAGTTGTCATTCGGTGTGCACCTCTTTCTTTCTCATCCCTCTCTGAATGTAAGCATGAGAGTTAAAGATAGTATTCGTGGGTATCTGTAAAGAAGTCTCATTCTACATGCCGAGCATCAGTGTCTACAGGTTTCATACGTCACGTATCAGGTGACGTGTTGTTTACCACCGAAATAAGTGTAGTTTTGCTCGAATTGAGCTGTGACCCACTTGTCTGGCATGCTTCCTTTCTTTTCTCTGGCAGTTAAAAGAGACAGAGTGCAAGGCCCTCCCTGCGTCATCAAAATGTCTTCCCAGGCATTTATCACCGGTGTCCTCTGTCCCTGCCCCTCGCTGAGCACCGTGGTAACAAAAACAAACGTCACACGTATGCCTTCATGACAGCTGGACTGGCCCTGGGAGGGTCGGGAGTCAGGGAGCATGCTGCCCTGCAGTGCGTCACAGCGCAAGCCCAAGGCGGGGAGGTGTAGACTGAGTTGTCCATCAGGAAAAGTCATCAAGGAGGAAACACTCCAACTGGCTCTTGCCCGCTAAGCAGCAGTTGGAGACCTGACCAGAAAGAAGACACAGGCCGTGGAGATGAAGCAGCCTCCACAAAGGGCCACGAGCTTTATTCTTCACCCCTCCCTGGCTCCTCAGAGACGTAGCAGGCTTGCTTTTTGTTTCATCTTGGACACATTTTTGGGTTGGTTTTAATTTCTCTGTGCGTCCCTAAAATAAGGAGGTGAATGTCCACTATTTCGTAGGGTTGCATTAAAGAATAAAAACAAAACAAACCTAATTTTGCAATGCTTGACACATAGAGAGCAATTCACAAATGAAACACACATCATCTAAGGGTGCAAAGAATTTACCTACATACTGTATTTTCATTTTGGTGGTTTAATTAAAGTAATTGCAATTCTTGAATTTTTCTGCTATACTTTGTTTCCTATGCATGTGTCTCACCGTGAGAAGGAGGCAGCTCTAGAGTAGCTGATAGAATGTCTTGCACGCGTATTATTGAAGGCTCAGTAATTCTAAGCATTGTTTATATGTAAAGCATTGTCTGTGAATGACAGCTCAGCTTTGCAATTTTGATGATAAAAGGATAACTCAAAACTGCTTATTCTTAATGGCTGTCCTGGAAAACATTTGGTGAAAATGTGTTTTTATTACACAAAGCAGTGAGTCATTGCCAAGTACTTCAGCCGGAGACCCCGGACTGAGATCTGACCGAGCTTAGGACTAGCCCCGGTCTGACCAGCTCCCTGACCACCGAGGGGCCCACCTAAGGTCACCAGCGCCCTCACCCCAGAGGGGACTCTTCCCTCTGACAACTCTTTTCCTCCTGTCTTCTGCCCAACATTTCCCCCGGCCAGAACATCCCCGGACAACAACAACAAAACGACAACCACCACTGAAAGCGTTAGCACTGTGAAAACCATCCTGTGATCTCACACTCTTAATGTTTACGAGTAATGTATGGGCGGGAGGGAATGTCACACTTGGAAGCAAGTGCCGAGATAACGGCCCGTGTGTGTACAGACCAGCTCCTCAGCCACGAGGAGGGACTAAACCATTTGCAGACCATAATGTTAAGTGAAGTATGTCAGGCACAGAAAGTTCAATGTCACACGGCTTCTCTCATATGAGAAAATTAATATGTAAGCAAAAGAGTAAAAGACAGGAGAGATGGCAGGAAACAAAAAGGGAGACTTTGGAAATGGGGGAAGGATCAGAGGAAGGCGGAGCGGAGAGGGCGGAAAGTGAGGAAAATGACACAGATGTGTTATGTATGTGCCCATTCCCCAGCACGAACGCACCCGTCAGGGGTGATAAACACACACTAACAAACAAGCAAACAAAATGCCAGACAGTCATGGGACAAGTACTTCATAAAAGACCACTGCCTGAGCCACTTTTTAAAGTGACATGAAGAAAGAAATATGCCAAGCACTTCGATTGGAAGCACACAAGGAAAAGGAAGTGTGTTATTTGCTTTCTTTTGGAGTATTTAACTAGAAAGATACTATTATGTGACTAAATGATTGAGTTTTCCAGGAAGATAAATAATAACAAGGAAATAATGACATGGTGACAGGGGCTTTCAACTGGATATAAAAGGGGATGTGGACCGACCGGCCTTCCAAACCCAAGAACCGCACTCTCCTGGACACCCACCCAGAACCTCCAGCCGCCGACACCATGGTCAGCTCCTGTTGTGGCTCCGTCTGCTCTGAGCAGGGCTGCTGCCAGCCCAGCTGCTGCCCCCCGACCTGCTGCCAGACCACGTGCTGCAGGACCACCTGCTGCCGCCCCAGCTGCTGTGTGTCCAGCTGCTGCAGGCCCAGCTGCTGCCAGCCCAGCTGCTGCCCCCTGACCTGCTGCCAGACCACCTGCTGCAGGCCCAGCTGCTGTGTGTCCACCTGCTGCCAGCCCAGCTGCTGCATCTCCAGCTGCTGCCGCCCCAGCTGCTGTGTGTCCACCTGCTGCCAGCCCAGCTGCTGCATCTCCAGCTGCTGCCGCCCCAGCTGCTGTGTGTCCACCTGCTGCCAGCCCAGCTGCTGCCAGTCTGTGTGCTGCCAGCCCACCTGTTGCAGGCCCAGCTGCTGTGTGTCCACCTGCTGCCAGCCCACCTGCTGCAGGCCTCAATGCTGCCGCCCCAGCTGCTGCATCTCCAGCTGCTGCCGCCCCTCCTGCGGCAGTTCCAGCTGCTGCGACTCCAGCTGCTGCCGCCGCTGCTGGTCCTGCTGCCTGCGCCCCGTGTGTGGCCAGGCGTCCTGCCACACCACCTGCTACCGCCCCACCTGCGTCATCGCCACCTGCCCCCGCCCCATGTGCTGCGCCATCCCCTGCTGCTGAGCCCTGTCCCAGCCCACTTCCTCCTTCCCCTCAGTCCTCACAGATGGTGACGTCTGCTTTGTGCTGAGCCTGGACAAACGGGATCCAGTTACTGTCCTTGCACAGGATGGACCTTATGGCTCCCAGGAGCTCACCTCCATCCCGATGGACTCTGGGAATGTATTCTGGTTCATTTTAGCTCTCTTCTTTGCTATCTTTTCCTTCCAATGTTGGTGCCAAATATGAATTAATTTGTAGTCCACCAGCTATGAAATTAGCCTAAACCTTCAGATTACTAATTCTCCTTTGCACTTGAGGATCTATTATTATTCTTGCCCACAGGTCAGACAGTAACTGCACCTTTTGGGTGGCACTGTTTTATCCCCTCAGACCTGGGAGGAGGGCAGTTTTATTCTTTTTGTCACCTACAGTGAATTACTCACATTTTATTGCTTCTCTGCTGTCTAATAAATATTTCTGCATGTAAAAATTCATTGTTCTCTATTTTTCATAATCATTTTACTCAGTAACTAGGTAATTATATTTTACATGAAGAAATAGAAAGAACAACCTCCGTCGAAATTATTTTTAAAATAAAAACTATGTCAAGTACAGATAACTTTAAAAATGAGCCCAACAGTGGTGTATGTGTGCCAGAGGTGTGTGCATATGCGTGTCCCAAATTAGGACAAATTTAATTCAAGTCTTAGCTCTCAATTACAATTCCAATTTAAAAATTAGAATTAGTGCACAGCTTTTAATAGCATTAGCTTTTTTCTTTCTCTCTCTTTCTTTTTTTTTTGTTTTTTAGAAAAAGGTAAAACTAGATTTCTGGAAGAAAAAAAGGTTAGTATTAAGGAAAGAAGGAAAATCTCCTATAAAGAATTTAATTGTTCAATTCATTTCATTTGAAAAACGATATTTCAGAATTCATTATCACAAAGTGAGTTGTATTTCCCATTGTCTTCTGCTACAAAGAAATGCACATATTACTATCTTTTTAAAAAATTATGCCTCGTGTGAATGGTGTGATTTCTTTCTGAATGTGGTTTCTCGGGGTTTTCCTTATAAGTCAAACATCTCTACAGTGAACATCCTAACATATATGGACCATAGAGGAGTAGAATCTCAGAACTCATTTTCTCTTTTTAAGGATTTTAAAAATTAGAAATAGTGCATGGTAGTTCTCAGCAGAGTCTACATATGAATTAGGGGAGGTGCCTACATTTCAGTTTGAAAGTCTGAGTTTCAGGCCACACGATGATAATAACACGGGCACCGGGGAAGCGTGTCTGCCTCCGTGCTTTTACTTGAACTGAAATTAGCCTATTACCAGGCTCTGAAAGGGCCCGAACAACTGAAACACGCGGACCAAAGATGATTTGTTCAGATACTGCCAGCGCTTCATGTTTCTGTAGACGCCTTTAGAGAAATGCCGCCGAGATCTTCATCTCACATTATACGAGCCTTCCTCTCAGGCTCACCCAGAACCTGCCTTAGCCGCACTGAATCAAGAAGAAATCAAGGGCGATAAACTATACTTGAAACTTGACATGAAGAGTACAGGGTTAATATGATATCCTGAGTTCTGAAATCACAGAACCTATAAACTACAATCCTGGGGGTTTACTAACCTCAAACTTTTCTGTTCATCGAGGCATATGAAAAGGCTGAGTTTTGTTTTTTTGTGATGCTGGAACAGATCAGCATTCCACGTTCCTATGTGAAGTGCTGGGGTGCAGCCGGCCCGGGAGGTTTCCTCTCTGATCTTGTCCTATCCTGCCCCGTCAGTCAGCAAAACCACCGGAAAAGAAGGTTCTCGCAAGATGTGAGAAGATTTTAAAATGAAAGTTTAATAAGATCAACTTTGTAAAGGCAAAGAACTAATGAATAGAAATAGCATGGTGAAGCTGATAAGACAGAAAGAGAGAGAAGAGAGTGATCAAAAGGGTCACAGACAAAAGTATTTGAACAGACAGATAATTAGCCACAAAAAGAGCATTTTAAAAACAAAGTAGAAGCTTACCCATGTTTATAGTACTACGTTAGCAAATTATGATCGGTCGACTATGTCTATACGAATATAAATGAAGAAATTAATTCCAGAAGATTCAGAAAACATAATAAACTAATAACCTTGAAGAAGAAATCCTTCCTCATTGTTGGGAGGAATGTAAAGTAGTACAACCAGTATGGAGATCAGTATGCAGATGCCTCAAGAAACTAAAAACAGGAATTCCATTTGCCTCAGTATTCCCCTTCCAGGAATCTTACCAAAAGAATTAAAGTCATCATATTATAGCGATAAGTGCACACCCATGTTTGTAGCAGCACAATTCATAATAGTTAAATCTGGGAAGCAGCCTACATGTCCATCAACAGATGAATGGATAAAGAAAATGTGGTATTTCCACACAACAGAGTACTACTGTGCCATAAAGAATAAACCTGAGGCATCTGTAGGTAAATGAATGCACAATGAGACCATAATGATAAGTAAAATAAATCAGATGCACGAGCTTAAATATCTATGGTGTCTCTTATGTGAGAAACCAAAAATATAAACAAAGAGCAAAATAAGAAGTAGGGAGATTTACTTCAAATGGGAAGGGAAGCAAGAGATGCAGGGGGGAGAGAAGGAAAGGAAAAGGGATTTTAAAAGGAGAGAATAGAAGAAAAAGTGAAAACAGAGCTTTTACAAATAGGAAGGGGATGGAGAGTTGGAGGCAGCAGGGAGGGCTGGAAAGGCTCCCTTCCTCGCTCTTTTACGCTTACTTGGAATGATAAGTAGCAGTGTTTGTTTGTGCAGGTGAGCGTGGGGGTGAGGTGTCGTGTGGGCTCCGGAGCATCCTGGCCACAGCTCTCTGAAGGGGAGGACCACAGGCACAGCAACCCTGCGGGCTCCAGACAGGTGAGCCGAGAACAGAAACTTCAGGTTGCACAGGGGTCCCGGGCGCCTGACACCTGCCGCTCGTGGGTTCTGAGAACGTCTGATCCGTTCCTTGTAATGAGAGTCTGCTACGCCCTTACACACCTGAGGACTTGATGGGGGGGCAGAAAATAATTAAAAATAAAAATGGCGAAGGTCAACAAATCAGCCAATAACAAATGCTGGAGGGGCTGTGGGGAGAAAGGAAACTTCTCCACTGTTGGTGGGAATGTAGACTGGAGCAGCCACTGTGGAAATCAGCCTGGAGATTCCTCAAAAAGCTAGGACTAGAGGTTCATTTGACCCAGCTGTTCCCCTTCTTGGCATCTTCCCAAAAGAATTAAAAACATCACACCACAGCAATATATGCACACCCATGTTTACAGTGACACAGTTTGTAATAGCTAAATCTTGGAAACGGCCCAAATGCCCATCAACTGATGAATGGATGAGGAAAGTGTGGTTTCTTTATACAATGGAGTACTACTCTGCCATCAAGAACAATAAACTTGAGATATTCCCAGGGAAATGAATGCATCTTGAGACCATACTCTCAAGTGAAATAAATCGGACACACCTGTTTAAATACCACATTGTTTCTCTGGTGTGAGAAGCCGAAAGTGTAAATAAAGACTAAGATGTAAAAAGAAAAAATGGCAAAGGACCAGATAGTACCGTCTTTTCTGTTTCTTTTATCAATAAATGACAGCAATTGAAACTCTGTAGTAGAAACTGGAAGAAGCCAGGAGATAAAGAATTCATTATAATTGGGTTGGCGTCAAGGACAAAGAAGCCAGAACATCTATTTACTTTAGGAGGTGACGCTTCCATTGGACAAATTACCCAATCAGCGCTGCCCAACTGCACCTTTTACAGGGGCCAAGGGAACCATCACATCGTGTGTGCTCCTCTCTCTCAAGATGGTGATTTCACTAAAGAAGGTCCAAGCAAGACTTTGGACACCGTGATTTCCACTGTCACTCAGACGAACGTGGTTTCTGGTGTTTTCAGATGATCAAGTGGATGAAGGGGTAGAGGAAAGTCTTATCCATCCATGTAATGCCAAACCAGAGAGTTGTGAGAATATGTAACCAGAGTCGTGACATATCTGAGTAGCAGTGTGCCCTGCTATTCGGGCAGTACTAAGACCGACAATTGGTTGGATAATGAAAAACAAAATTATAAGGACACTTCCATATCCAAGGAAAATGAGACCCCCACAGTAAAAACAGATCCTGTCGAATACTAACTCATGATAAATAACGACGGCAAGCCACACACGGAAATGGACCACTGCTTCTGCCTCACGGTTGCCCCGCGTCTGCTGCTGCTAGGAGCTCCGTGGCTTCTGTGGCCTAAGACAGATGAATCTCTTAGCTCGCGATTTCCACACCACCAAGAAGTCTCAAGCCGGAGTCCAAACCCACCTCAGCTATAACTTTTCACTATAGATACAGGTGTTTTTCTTCTTGTGTTGACTTTACCCAAAGAACAGGACTGGCTGGACTTCCCTTCGGGAGAAGAGTGAATTTTTCTTGTCCCAGGTGGGAAATCCCTTCCACAGGCACAGCTTTCAGTGGCCCTGAAGTAATGTCTCGATTCTGGGGAAGGACGTTAAAATCCCAGCCCAGAGTCACCGAGTCACCCTGCAGTTACGGCACCAGCATCAGAGTGAACGATCTCAGATGGTCAGAACCTGAAAAACCACAGCTGATGTTCTTCCTTCCGGTGTCTGTGTCACCGGAAATAGCTCAGAAATGTATTATTTATAATTTGTACCCAGAATTCCTGTATCTGTGTCCTCAGAAGAGAAATCCACATTAACCTAAGTTTCCTCTGAGGGAAAGACCTTGATTGTATTTTCCTCTGAGAGAAAGAAAAAAAATCACCTGTTGATCCTTGGGATAGTCTATATTTATTTTAAGCAATGAAACAGAATTTCTGATAACATATTTGATTAAGTCAATATCTACGTTCATAAAACCAGTGTTATTCTCCATAAATATTTTTAGGTACTTAGAAGAATATTTTAAATACCAAATCAAATATAAACTAATAGGAGATAGACAACATGAACTTCTCAGAGAGAAACAGGTTATCCCCATTTAATGAATGACACCACTGCCTGGAAAGAGAGGAAAGAGGAATAAAAATCACTTCCATAAATGCAGACCCAGGGACATACTCTCATTGACTTTCTAAAAGTCTTTGCTCAAGCTGTATAACAGAGGTCACTGAATTGATTCTCCACTTCAGCAAATTCGCTTATTCTCTATTAGTATTACTCTTCCTCCCCTCCTCCTCCTTGGGAGAAGTAGCCTCTCTGCCGAGCAAAGACGTGAAGTCTGTCTGCATGGCTGGGGACTGCTCTCAGGTGCTTCCCTGATTAGGAGAGTTATCACCTAAAATACAGGATGCCTCCTTAAATTTGAATTTCAGATAATCCACAAATACACTGCATAAATAAATAAACCCCATCTATACTCAGACATAATTACAATAAAAATTATTTGCTACTTATTAGAAATTCAAATGTAACTGGGGAGACTTATTTTTATTTGTCAAATATGGTAAGTCTAACTAAATAAGAAGTTTTGAACCAACCTGAGGCCAGAAGCCAAGCCTAGCCTTAATCAGCCAAACTTCAACTGACTGGCAGACACATGACCAAGAAATAAATACTTATCTTTATGTTCAATGAGAGTTTGTGGTTTCTTGTTATGCAGCAAACAGCTGACTAATTCAACCCTTGCAATGATGAGAAACTAGATTAATACACCAATTAGTGGACAAATACAAGCAGATTGTTTTCTACAAAGTGAATAACAATAAAGCAGTACCCAAGAATATGTGCCAGGGGTGGTTATATTTTAAGTTTCAATGAATTTTCTGGAAGCCACAAGTTAATAAATTTGTAGGTTAATAGATAAAATTGAGCTCTTATGGGTAGTACCAAGTATAACTATTGACATAAATTGAAGGATAATCTCAATTCTTTTTTTAAAAAAATTATTAGTACATATTTGCCATACCTAGTGCTCACATTCATCATAGGGAATGTGTGCCTGTACATGGTATGTCTTAATTCTTCTTTTTTCCCCATTCCCCTCCCCTCCCTTTGTTAAAGCTCAGGTTTGTGGGTCAGATGCGCTTGGGTTGAAATCCAGACTCTTTTATTCAAGAGCTGTGTGACTTTGGGAAAATTAGTCGACCTCTCTAAGCTTCAGCTTCCTCATCTGTAGAGTGGAGATGATAACAGCTGTACTGGGGAAGGAGAATTTAAAGTTCTTATCTAGAGGGCAGCAAATGGCAGCGAAATCCAGCATCAACGAAGGATTAACATCTAGAATACAGAAAGAACTCAAAAAAACTAGACCGCCTAAAATAAAAGACCCAGTTAAGAAAGGGGCAAGTAAAATGAACAGACATGGCGCAGAGGAAGTACAAATGGCTAACAAATGTATGACAAAATGTTCAACTTCTCTGGCCATTAGAGAAATGCAAATTAAAACACCAAGCTTCTTACACTAGAAAGAATGGCAATCATCAAGATATCAAAAAATAACAAATTCTGGTGAGACTGTGTAAAAAGATCCATCTTACGTTGTTGGTCAGAATATCAACTACTACAACACTATGGAAATCAGTCTGGAGATTTCTCAAAATTAGAAATTCCATATGATCCAGCGATTCCCCTTCTAGGTGTCCACCCCCAAGAGCTTAAGTCATGTACTACAGCAATATATGCTTACCAATGTTTATAGCAGAACAATTCATAATAACTACATCCTGGAAGCAGCCTATATATCCATTAACTGACAGATAAAGAAAATGTGGTATCTAAACATAATGGAATACTACTTGGCTATAAAGAACAACAAATTTGAGACATTTGTAGGAAAATGGATGTACCCGGGAAATGTAACATTGAGTGAAATAAACCAGACACACAAGCTTAAATACTGTATAGTATCTTTCATTTGAGAAAGGCAAAGTGTAAACAAAGAGAATAATAAAAGATGGATAGAAGGAGAGAAGGGGATGGATTTCTTACAAATGGGAAAGGGTCAAGGGAAAAAAGGCAGTGGGTAAGAGGGAGGGGAGGGGGAAACAAGTAGAATAAAGATATGCCATGTACAGGAACTTAATAAGCTCAATGAATGTAAACATTATATACCATGAACGTGAGATAAGATTAATAATATCATCAAGAATGAAAATGGGGAAAAGAGAATTAGATGAGGAGGGAGGGACAGGGGAGGGACAGCGAAGGGGATTAAAAAGAAGAAACAAGTTGTGTTATGTACGTGTATCCACTCCCCAAGATGATTGTAAACGGCATGTACTGCAAACATGAATAAAAAAATAAAATTATTATAAAAGAAAGTACATTTGAGGGGAGAACTCCGATAAACTGTTCTTAGAGGAAGATGGGTATAAGCGTCCAAGAAAAGCCTATCCATAAAGTAAGACAGGATTGCTTACAAAACCATGAGAAAAGACATTGGCTCAAGGATTGCTGGACCAAAACTATCCATAGAAAATTGATCCTAAATAAGAAGGCATTTTGTAACCAAACCCAGAAATATTATCCTTTCACTAAATCACAAAATCATTTTTCCCAGGACAGTACACACAATTCTAGCCACATTATCTCGGATCTTTATTTGGTGCATAGCAAAAATCAAGTAACATTTTCAAGGAGCCAAGAGGACACCCCAGCCTCAGGACAGACGGAGGAAGAACTCGAGAGGAAGAGCTCGGTATCATTTATAGCTATGATATTGTCCACTTATCTTTAATGCAAAATGGTACTAATTCCCCCAGGCCAGCAAAAAGCCTTGCCTCTGAAGCTTGAGACAGGAAATCCAGAGACAATGACATCTTAAAAGCGTTCCAGTGGAGTTTTGAAGCCTTCTGCCTTTCTCCCACCACCCCCGCCCGCTTCCGGGTTCAGAGAGACTAAGTGTGGTTGCTCTTCAGGATTCTTTTTTTTCCCTCATCCAAAGAGGCAGTACAGATCTACTTGAAAAGTAAGACGTACATTTACAGAACGCATCATAAAAAATAATACACAGGGCAAAGGTACAAATAATAACAATAAAAGGAACTGGGCACGGCCACCTCTCACAGTCCCATCAAGCGTTACCAAGTGAAATCAGCCTGAACTTCCGGTCTGACATCCGGGGAACAAAGCCGACCAACGAACCAACAGGTGGTCGCCCTCTGCTGACCCTCGCTGTTCTCAGGCCCGCCCCGCCCGGAAGTCCTGAGACCCTTTCCGGTCATGTGTCCTTAACCCCTTTCCCCTACATGCACGGCGCTGCTGACATGGAAAAGGAACTTCCTACTTACTCGAACAAAACGCTGGCTGACTGAGCTGCATGAACAGAAAGCTCCCAGGAGAAGCCACGAGCCGACGAAAGAGGAGACCGGAGCTGACCCTCGCCCTGCAGCCGCCCTGAGCCGACCGCGATGGCAGAAGAGGCCACGAGGCCCAGGGACTGTCTGCAGCCTCCCCGGAGTCTGCAGGCGCCGTGACTAACCCCAAATACACCGCGCAGATAATGACTGCAACGAGTCCTCCAAGCAGTGTCAGGTGGAAGCTGAGCTGGGACCGTGAGGACCAGGAGGGCGTTCCGGGTGAATGAGGAGGCGTCAAAACCCGGCAGGAAAGCCGGGCCCTCCTCGAGGGAGAGTGACTCAACCAGCCGGGCAGGACTGACTTCCACGTGGCCGCTCCTCCCTGAGAAACCGCAGAGCAGCTTCGGTGAGCCTGGCGGGGTCCCGGGGAGCAGCTGACTGCGGCCGGCCTGAGCGAGGCGGTTGACCTGTGACTGTCACGTCTGTGTGTGAAGGAGGGAGTCACCGCGTGGGTGGCGATCCCGAGAGGCTTTGAAGGCAAGAGCTGAACTGCCGAGGTCAGGTGCCAGGTGCAGAGGGAAGAGACACCACATTGGTTTGGAAAACACATTCTTTTTCCTCTCTTTCTTTCTGTTTTTTTTGGGGGGGGGGGGGGGTGTTGGGGATCAAACTTAGGGCCTCACACTTGCTAAGCAAGCACTCTAACCACTGAGCTAAGTGCCCAGCCCTCTTTTCTCTCTTAGGGGTCAGAAATATTTGAAAGGCAAACTCACCAGCATTGGATCTAATATCTATATTTGGTAAATAAACAATAAAAGCAAATGAAGCACTATTTGTGGGGTGTGTGTATAGATGCCTATGAGGTGGGAGTGACCACAAATACCGTCAGTCAATGCCAACTCACTTAATTGGCCGGAAGATTAATGAGGCATGACCTTGGGCCGGGAAGGTCATCAGCCCGCCAGGGTATATAAAGGGCCTGCGCCCAGCAGGAGCACATCGCACCCCAGAACCCTCCTCGCTCACTCGCTCCACCCGCTCCGCCCAGCCTCCCACATGGCCTGCTGCGGCTCCTCCTCCCTCCAGCCCTGCTGCCCCCCCGACCCCTGCTGCTGCCGGCCCGTGTCCTGCCAGACCACCGTGTGCCGCCCCGTCAGCTGCGTGCCCCGCTGCACGCGCCCCGTCTGCGAGCCCTGCCGCAGGCCCGTGTGCTGCGACCCCTGCGGCCTGCAGGAGGGCTGCTGCCGCCCCATCACCTGCTGCCCGTCATCCTGCACGGCCGTGGTGTGCAGGCCCTGCTGCTGGGCGTCCACCTGCTGCCACCCGATCAACGTGCAGTCGCCCTGCTGCCGGCCCCCGTGCTGCCAGCCCGCGCCCTGCCGCGTGACCTGCAGGGGCCCCAGCCTGGACCCCTGCTCCTGCTGAGCCCCGGGGTCACACAGAGCCCGGAGGCAAGAGCCTGTCTGGCCTTTTAATCAAGTGGAAAGAAAACAGGTTTTTTCCTCCTTAAAGTGACAACACTTTCACATGCTACCGTCTGTGTGAGATCTTTGCCACCCTCCGCCAGATTCCCAGGGTCTGCACCAGAAGTCCCCATGGGTGCTGCACCGGCCTCGGAAAGTCCCCAGAACACACTTTGCAAACCCATCCTGAGCCCTGATGGTTGCTCAAACCCTCACCATAGTCTTTTGTAATGTGTTGCTCACTGTTGACAATAAACTAATTTTTCCTGGCATGGCAAACTTCCCTGCTCCCTGAGTCATTTATCAGCGCATGATTTTTACTGTGCCCGGATGAGCCCAATTGTAGAATCTGCTCAAGGGACCAAAAGTCAACCTAAGGGAAACCTTACCCAGAGAAACCCGCCTCGCTCAGTCCTTCAGCACCCATGACACGCCTTCAGGGCCTGCCTGATTAGTGATGAGCGAGCCACATGCTTTGCAGCCAAGGTGGAGACAGTCCAGTGGGTTAGACACTTATGAAGACATTGTTAGTAAAGAGGGGCGGGAGGGGTGGGAGTGGCCACTGGTAGATGCTTGGCCAGCACCGCACAGCTTGGCCTCTTAGCATGGTTCCTAGAACAGTGATTTTCAAAGTGTGGCCCACACATCACCCGTATCAGAATCTCGTGAGACATTTATCAAGAAGCACATTCTCAGGCCCCAAACCAAACCTTCCTGATCAAAATCTCTGGGGACAGGGTCCAAGCGTGTGCATGTTTATTGTCACTTCCACATGACACGGAGTAATGAGATCAAAATAGTACCCGCTGGACTGTAAGCAAAGACTCAGTGTAATGCAGAAACATGGTTAGCTGGAAGGGCAAAAGGAAAGCACCTGAGCCTGCTGTGGACAGAGGAGAAATAGCCACACCAGAGAGACCAGAAGGAAGAGAGAGACAAGGGACTAAAGAAAAGGTGGAACAGCGGAGGTGAGCTCATGAAGGGGGTGAAAGGTGAGGAGAAAGAAGCCTTGGAGATGGAGATGACAAGGAAGACAGGAGAGGGAGAGCAGGCGCTGGCCGTCCTGCTGCGAGTTTCTGAAGGGCTCTCGGGGACCCGGGCTCGTCCCTGGCTGCCCACCTGTCCCAGGCTTTGCCCACTCTGCACGTCCGTGTCTCACCACTCGCTCCACTCCCGGTTTGGCTCCAAGCAGCACTGAACTTCTCAGACGTACTGAATTTCCCAGCTTCGTGTCTTAGCTTTTGCTTGTGGTTTTTCATTTATCTCAAATGCTCTTTCATCTCCCCTTTCCCTCCACCTTCTGTATCTCCTTGATTTATTTCCATGATTCATACAATTGCACACACATGCACGTACACACACACTTGCACAAACACCAGTCAGCTGGGCTGAGTGTCCCTGGCACGCTCCATAGCATCCCGAGCTTTCCTCCCTTCCCACAACACATTGTACTGAGGTTATTTCTCTGCTTTCAAGGAGGGGACTACAATTTATTAATTTTGGCTCCCAGTCTCGAGTTCGGTGCTTTTAGTACATAGCTGATACTTGATTCCTGTTTGTTGAATCAAACTAAATTGGAAGGAAATAGTCTTTGCAACAAGAATTTTAAAAGGTAGATACTTATTTCAAGTAAAAACTTCAGCATCAGTGTAACTTAACCTTTCACAGTCTCAGGTCTCCTATCTGCAAAATGGGAAAATTAATGTTTATCACCATAGATTGCTGGGAAAATTCAATTCCTTTATGTATGTGAGGTGACCAGCATACGGTCAGCGCTGGTACCCTTCATTTACAGTCCTTACCATACCTCAAATACCACTGTATCAGCTATGCACTCTGCAACTCACCAAGTCATTGAGAGGCAGGAAGAATTCAGAAGACTATACTGACCACATTTTAACGATTTTTCTCAGGATAGTCCACATCCACTGGCAGAAATATATTCTCAATGAGTACAATAAATAGGGTCAAAAATTCAACTTGGTACAGTATCAGATTGAAGTTTTCTCAGAATGAAAAAGATCTTTAAAATTCACTTGAATGGGGGCTGGGGATTTAGCTCAGTGATTCGAGTGCTTGTCTTGCAAGCACAAGGGCCTGAGTTCGATCCCCGGCACCACAAAAAAAAAAAAAAAATTCACTTGAATAAGTCCATACAAATGAGTCCTAGGCTACAAGATTTGTAAGTAGGGCTTTAATATCAGGAGAAAAGAGAGCAGGCTGTGGTATGTGCACCTGCTAGATGCCTTCTTTCGCACTGACCTCTCCAAGGAAGTTAAACAACTAAAAACAGTAAGAGACTGCAAAGAATTATCTAGGCGCAGAAGATTTCCCTGACTTTACACAGATAAATATTGAAACCACTTAAATGATACACATGATTTTTAAATTCCAGAAACAAATTCACGAACTTCATGAGTTCTTGATCTTTGTTTTTCTGTCGTTGCCAATGAAGATATTTTTTCTTTTCAAGGAATTACACTCATCCCTCCGTCTTCCACATTTGTGTGGATCTCGGAACACACTGTGAGAAGAGCAGGCTCTGAAGACTGCCCGCTCTACAGATGCAGAGGCGAGGGTGGGAGAGTGTAAGTCAACTGCTCGCAGACAACTAAATGGTGGGGAGGGATTTGAGTCCTTTTTCATCGTCCCTGTTTTCCTTCTGCCCTTTCCCCTCTCAACCTCCCTCTGACTCTTATGATTGGAGAATAATTTTAAGATTATTTCCCAGAATTAATTCCCCAGGGGACGCATATTCTGTTTTGAAAATTTGAGAAGTTTCCTGACATCCAGTGACCCTCCCAAAAAATAGTTACTAACAAAACTCAACACTCAGTATTTACTCAATATTTACTAACAAAACTCCTAAGATGAACACATGGTTCTGTCACAAAAGTCAGCATGCTACATCTTTTTTCCAGTCCAACCACTAGAATCTCACAACTATTACTGTAGTTAGTTTTACTTGTTCCTCTTAGTGATTATAATCTGGCAGAATGTGAGAACTTGGAGCAATATGACTATAAAAGCCTGTGTCAGAAAGACCCGGGCCACACCCTGTGCCTAATATCTCAGGTCTGTGAGTGTGTGACAACAAGTGAAAAGAGCACCAGTTTAAGGTTTAAGGATAGGGCAGCTTGAAGGATAGGGCAGTTTGACCTCAGGACTGGGTGGTCAATAAAGAATGTTCCATGTTATGTCTGTTCTGTCACAACCCGGTATCGGGAAGTTGTTTGTTCCAGAAATGTGCAAGGAGGGCAAGGACATCCTGCCCCAAGAATGTGCAAACAGAGCAAGAAAGAAGAGAGAATAAAGACGAGGACGGGGACCAATCACGGACTATCACCTTGCTTGTTGGAACCAATCAAACATTGCCATAATATCCCATCCCATCTTGTACTCTTTCCTTTCCCCTTCCCCATAAAAACCCTTCGCTTCTGTAGTTCGGGGCCTTTACCGCTGTCTCCTGCGTGAGTCATGTATTGGCCCAGAGCTCTGTATAAACAATAGCTTGTTGTTTTTTACATCGAGCCTGGTCTCTTATCGTTCTTGGGCACCGTTCACCCGTTCACCTTTGTCCCGGGTAAGTTGGGGAAGTTTTGAGCTTTACACAAGTACTCCTTTACCACACAGAGGCCTTCCTCACTCTTTAGTAGTAGGTATTTTTTTTCCTCTGTTTTTTGTTTTACTAATCTCCACAATGAGCCAGAGTGAGAGCAAGAGAGAGAGGGAGAGGGAGAGAGAGAGGGAGAGAGAGAG